>UESW01002331.1:141788-201043 GCA_900491605.1 Calamus simplicifolius
AGTGAAGGATCGGCGCCAAAGAAGGCACGGACGGGCGAGCTCTCCTTCTCCGACGATGATCTCCAAGGGATACAGCTTCCCCATGAAGATGCACTAGTTGTATCCCTCAATTTAAATAACTATGATGTAAGCCGAATCCTTGTTGATAGTGGAAGTTCGGTGAATGTTTTGTACCTCGGTGTGTTTGCCAGGATGAAATTACTCATGGAAAACCTGCGAACCGTGGATTCCACCTTGATGGGATTCACTGGCGACGTCATCGTCCCGGAAGGGGTCGTCACCCTGACAGTCCGCGGGGAACCTGGCCCCTTGTAGCCATTATCCAGACGGATTTCCTAGTAACCGACCTCAGATCTCCATACAATGCGATATTCGGCAGGCCCGGCCTAATGTCCCTCAAGGCAGTTGTCTCCATCCCGCATCTGTCCATGAAATTTCCCACCGAGCGAGGAGTTGGAGTTGTTCGGGGAAGTCAGGCCATGGCTCGGCAGTGCTTCGTTACAAGCCTTCAGTCTAGAATGCCGGAGGTTGATGAGCTGGACGCTCGGGAAGACTTCGCCGAACAGCGAGGAGAACCGGCAGAGGAATTGGAGGAGGTGCCATTGGATGAGGCTCGTCCCGACCGAACTATAAAGATCGGGTCGCTGCTCAAAGGAGAGTCTCGGCACAGATTGATCAGGTTCCTCCGGAGCAACGCTGACATCTTCGCCTGGTCCGCCTCTGATATGCCTGGGATCAGCCCCGAGGTTCTCGTCCATCGTCTCAACGTGGACGAGATGCACAGGCCCGTCAAGCAGAAAAAGAGAAGCTTCGCCCCGGAGCGACAAAAGGCCATTGAAGAAGAGGTAGACAAACTCATCAAGGCTAATTTCGTCCGGGAGGTAAATTATCCGAGCTGGCTATCAAACGTCGTCATGGTGAAGAAGTCGAACGGCAAATGAGAATCTGCATCGACTTCACCGACCTCAACAAAGCCTGCCCGAAGGACAGCTTCCCCTCCCCCGGATCGACCAGCTTGTGGACGCCACCTCAGGTCACCAGATGCTGTCATTCATGGACGCCTATTCAGGCTACAATCAGATCCGAATGGCCCCTGAGGATGAAGAAAAGACCGCCTTCATAACCGACCGAGGTACTTACTGTTACCGCGTGATGCCTTTTGGTCTTAAAAATGCAGGTGCAACTACCAGAGGCTGGTTAACAAAGTATTCAAGGAGCAAATCGGCCGGAATATGGAGGTGTACGTGGACGACATGCTAGTCAAAAGCAAGGAGGCATCACAGCATGTCGAGGACCTCACAGAGAGCTTTGCAACGCTGTGCAAGTATGGGATGAGACTCAACCCGACCAAATGTGCCTTCGGTGTTAACTCCGGGAAGTTTCTCGGCTTCATGGTCTCCCAGCGAGGTATCGAAGCCAACCCCCAGAAGATTCAAGCTCTCCAACAAATGGCGCCCCCGGCATCTGTCAAAGAGGTCCAGCGCCTAACCGGGAGGATAGCGGCCCTCAACCGCTTTGTGGCACGGTCAGCCGAAAGATGCCTCCCCTTCTTCAAAACCCTTAGGTCGGCTAAAAACTTCCAGTGGACTCCTGAATGCCAAAAGTCATTTCAGGATCTCAAGAAATATCTCGGCTCGCCCCCACTTCTCAGCAGTCCGGCCCCGGGCGAGACCCTATTCTTGTACCTGGCTGTTTCGGAGGGCGCCGTTTGTTCGGTGCTGGTCAGGAAAGAAGGCAAAGTCCAGAAGCCGATCTACTATGCCAGCAGGCTACTCCGCGATGCGGAGACAAGGTACAGCAGAATTGAGAAGATGGTATTGGCCTTAATCACCTCAGTTCGGAAGCTGCGGCCGTACTTCCAAGCACATTCCGTGACGGTTCTGACCGACCAACCCATCAAGGCGGTAGTCCACCGTCCCGAGACGTCGGGGAGAATGACCAAGTGGGCCGTCGAGCTAAGCGAGCATGACATACATTTTCAGCCTCGTCCAGCCATCAAAGCCCAGGTGCTAGCCGACTTCCTCCTCGAGTGTACCATCCCGGAGGACGGTTCTACCCCAGACTCCCCCGAAGAACCAAAAGCTGGAGCCCGGTGGCTCCTCCATGTCGACGGGTCATCTAATGCCCATCGCTCCGGTGCGGGCCTGGTTCTCACCAGTCCGGAGGGGATAACCTTCGAATATGGCATCCGATTCTCCTTCCCGGCCTCCAACAACGAAGCCGAGTACGAAGCCCTGTTAGCCGGCCTCCGAATCGCCCGCAATCTGAAGGTGGAGAAGCTTAGTGCCTTCACCGACTCTCAACTGTAGCCGGTCATGTACGAGGAGAGTTTGAAGCCCGGGAGCCGAACATGGTTCGATATCTCCAGGAGGTGCGGAGCCTGCTTCCCCATTTTGCCGAATTTGAAATCATTCAGATTCCCAGATCTGAGAATGCCCGCGCCGACCTACTCTCCCGATTGGCGACTGCGGAGTCAATGGATGCCGAGCAAAAGTTCCACCTGGAGACTCTGGAAAAGCCCAGCATCGCGGAAGCCGACCGAATAATGCAAGTTGAGGCCGAACCATCATGGTTCGACCCTATCCTCAAATATCTCAAGAAGGGTCGCTTCCGTCCGACCGAAGGGAGGCTAGAAAGCTGAAGCTACAGGCCACCCACTACGTGCTGATCGACAACCAGCTTTACAAACGGTCCTTCTCCATGCCGCTGCTCAGATGCCTTCGCCCATCCGAAGCAGATTATGCTCTGCGAGGTACATGAAGGGATTTGCGGCAACCATCTGGGAAGTCGGTCCCTATGCCACAAAGTGCTGCGACAAGGCTACTACTGGCCGACCATGCAAAAGGACGCGGACGATCTAGTCCGAGCCTGCGACCCCTGCCAGAGGCACTCAAGCATCCAAAGGCTCCCTTCCGCCGAACTAGTTTCCATATCCTCCGCTTGGCCCTTTGCCAAATGGGGGATGGACATCCTCGGCCCATTCCCGCTTGCCACTGGACAGCGGAAATTCTCATTTGTCGCCATTGACTACTTCACTAAATGGGTCGAGGCGAAGCTGTTGCACAAATAACCGAAGCACGGGCCAGAGATTTTGTATGGAGGTCCATCATCTGCCGATTCGGCCTCCCGCACACCATAATCACCGACAACGGTAAGCAGTTTGACAACTCTAAATTTCGCCAGTTCTGTGAGGAGCATGGAATCCGTCACCACCTCACTTCGGTCGGGCACCCACAAGCCAATGGAGCGGCCGAAGTGACCAACAGGACCCTCCTTCAGGGAATCAAAGCTCGCCTCTCCAGAGCCCAAGGCAGGTGGGCGGAGGAGCTGCATCATGTCTTATGGGCCTACCGCACCACCCCGAGAATCCCGACAGGTGAAACCCCATTCCGAATGGCTTTCGGTACAGAGGCCGTCATCCCTGTGGAAATAGGCCTCCCATCGTTGCGGGTGGAAAGCTACTCAGAGGAAGCTAGCAACGAACAGCTCCGCACCAACCTCGACCTGGTAGAGGAGATCAGAGAGAAGGCCCGGATCAGAATGGCCGCTTATCAACAAAGGGTAGCCCGTTACACGCCTCCAGAGTCAAAGGGAAAGCCTTCCTGCCCGGCGACCTTGTCCTCCGAAAGGCCTCTGTTTCCAAACCGCTGGAACAAGGAAAGCTGGCGCCAAACTGGGAGGGCCCGTACCAAGTAGCGGAGATCATTGGACCGGGAACCTACAAGCTACAAGATTTGGATGGGAAATCCATTTCCCCGGACGTGGAACTCGGACAATCTCCGTAAATATATCAATAGGGTATGTCCTCTCCAATTCATTTTCATATGCCTCATTATATTTCCATCTACACATTTTTTTGCAATGCACGTGAATCATTATGCACTACATTGCCAAAGATTGCAAAAAGAAATAGATGCTGCTTACCAATCCTCGGTACAACCGAGCTACCTGTTTGAACAGGAATTCTCCGAACCTTGGCAGGGCCAAGTAAAAATTCTCCGAACCTCGGCTGGGCCGAGCAACAAATTCTCCGAACCTTGGCAGGGCCAAGTAAAAATTCTCCGAACCTCGGCTGGGCCGAGCAACAAATTCTCCAAACCTTGGCAGGGCCAAGTAAAAATTCTCCGAACCTCGGCTGGGCCGAGCACAAATTCTCTGAACCTTGGCAGGGCCAAGTAAAATTCTCCGAACCTCGGCTGGGCCGAGCAACAAATTCTTCGAACCTTGGCAGGGCCAAGTAAAAATTCTCCGAACCTCGGCTGGGCCGAGCAACAAATTCTCGAACCTTGGCAGGGCCAAGTAAAATATTCTCCGAACCTCGGCTGGGCCGAGGCAAATTCTCCGAACCTTGGTAGGGCCAAGTAAAATATTCTCCGAACCTCGGCTGGGCCGAGCAACAAATTCTCCGAACCTTGGCAGGGCCAAGTAAAATATTCTTCGAACCTCGGCTGGGCCGAGCAGCAAATTCTCCGAACCTTGGCAGGGCCAAGTAAAATATTCTCCGAACCTCGGCTGGGCCGAGCAACAAATTCTCCGAACCTTGGCCAAGGAACCTCGCTGGGCTTCTCCGAACCTTGGCAGGGCCAAGTAAATATTCTCCGAACCTCGGCTGGGCTGAGCAGCAAATTCTCCGAACCTTGGCAGGGCCAAGTAAAATATTCTCCGATCCTCGGCTGGGCCGAGCAACAAATTCTCCGAACCTTGGCAGGGCCAAGTAAAAATTCTCCGAACCTCGGCTGGGCCGAGCAACAAATTCTCTGAACCTTGGTAGGGCCAAGTAAAATATTCTCCGAACCTTGGCTGAGCCAAGCAAATTCTCCGAACCTTGGCAGGGCCAAGTAAAATATTCTCCGAACCTCGGCTGGGCCGAGCAGCAAATTCTCCGAACCTTGGCAGGGCCAAGTAAAATATTCTCCGAACCTCGGCTGGGCCGAGCAGCAAATTCTTCGAACCTTGGCAGGGCCAAGTAAAATATTCTCTGAACCTCGGCTGGGCCGAGCAGCAAATTCTTCGAACCTTGGCAGGGCCAAGTAAAATTCTCCGAACCTCGGCTGGGCCGAGCAACAAATTCTCCGAACCTTGGCAGGGCCAAGTAAAATATTCTACGAACCTCGGCTGGGCCGAGCAACAAATTCTCTGAACCTTGGCAGGGCCAAGTAAAAAGAATTCTCCGAACCTCGGCTGGGCCGAGCAATAAGTTCTCCGAACCTTGGCAGGGCCAAGATTCTTCAAGCTAAAATCCCAGCGGAAAGTCGAAGTGTACGGCCCCAGGTTAAAACCGAAGGACTCTTAAGTAGTCCCCAAAATCTCGATCGATCTAAAAAAGGCACGCTACGCGAAAAACTATCAGTACACACAAAGGATGTGCCTCCGGCAAACCCCTAAAGGGTCCAATAAAGCCCACAAAACCGACCGCGAACCCCGAGCAAAAGCCGGGAAGGTCCCCCTCTTCGTTACTAAAGCTTTTTGGCAACACCCCTATAACTTGCCGAACAAAGCGCCTATCCCAAACTGAGCCATGACTCGGCGCGTGAACCAGTGGAGCCACACCGACTCCCCAACTATTATGCGAATGGCATTTTTAAAGCTAAAAACTCTTGAAGATAAGAAAATTATCCAAACAAACCACTTTCATTGATGGAGGAAAGGGAGTACAAAAAGAAACAGAAAAGCAAAAACAAGAAGCAAAGCAGGCCCCATCTAAGATTCGGTGTCGCTCCCGGACGCCAGTAGGTCCTCCAGCCGCTCGGTGAGGTCAGCGACCTGCTGGCGAGCGACGCAATCTCCTCCCTCTGCCGGTCCGCCACCCGGCGCAGGGCCTCCGTCTCCCGAGTAGAGACATCCACGTACTCCTCGACGACCCTTACGAGCTGCTGTTGGCTCGCAAGGGTCGACGCCAGACCCAACCCGTCAACAGTGATTGTGGTACACCCCTCTGCGGGTGTAACAGACCGTCGAGTGATGCACGTAACTCTTCGGAGGATCGCCCTTGAGAAGCCATGATCTAATGCTATTTCAAGACCTAAAACGAGGGATGGCTAAGGCCAACATCCCTCGGTCATATTTATACTTGCCAGGCGGGTATCTCGATCGGACGCACCGCAGCAACCGACCTACGAGAACTCGCCACGTGTCATCGCTTTATTGCCTGCGGAATCCGAAGGGTCATGCCCCATCCCGAGAGAGATCGGTAAGCACGTACGGATTATTCGGGAAACCCCTGAACAGGATATTTTCCGATCTGCCGGCCCCCCATAATAAATGCTCCCAACACTTCCCAAGCTCTTTTAAGGCTGGCCCCCTTCTCGGGAAGAGCAAAAAAGAAAGAAATCCGGCGCTTGGCGGTGACTCGTCCCCTCGGGAGGGATAGCATCATAAATAAAGAGCATGACCATGTATCGCCCATCCAGAGCGTGCCACCTGGACTTATACTCCCTATGCCCGAACCTACGCTTCGAACTAGGGAGTGGAGGGCATGTGTTGGGGGGTAAAATCGTTATTGCATCAATATCCGTGCGAGGAAGCTAAGACCAACCCCCTCCGCTCGGCCTTCCCGGGCTTCCGTAGCTCGGCCTTTCCCGGGCTTCCATAGCTTGGCCTTCCCAGGCTTCCGTAGCTCGGCCTCCCCGAGCTCCCGTAGCTCGGCCTCCCCGGGCTCCCGTAGCTCGGCCTTTCCCGGGCTTCCATAGCTCGGCCTTCCCGGGCTCCCGTAGCTCGGCCTTTCCGGGCTCCCGTAGCTCGACCTCCCTGGGCTTCCATAGCTCGGCTCTCCCGAACTTCCTGTAGTTCATTTCCCCCGAGCCTTCATGACCCGGCTTCACTGAACGACTCACGATCCAATACCCACCTCCGCAGAACCTGACGCGGGAGAGCCTCAGCCTGCTGTAACGGCACCCTAGGCAAGGAATCATGCTGAGAAGTGGTCTAGAACCTATCAAGGCTACCTGAAACCTACACATCTACCAGATCTCAAGCCATCAAGGAGCTCTTCCAGCCGTCGATCCCCTAACAGACAAGATACGGATCCCAACAGCCCCACAACGGCCTGATTCGATCCACTCCCGTATCCTAACAACCTCTGAACCTTCCAGAAGATGCTCGAGAGCCAAGCGACAGCCTATAAGTATCACGCTCACAGATTCCCTCAGGGACGCGCGCGCTCACACCCACTCTCCTGCTGTTAGTCGGTGCTCTCACCCTCTAGAGCTTCCGATTGGCCGTCGCCCGGAGAGACTCCCCAGAGAGGGATCCACCTTCCCATTTTCTGATTGATCGCCGATTTCCTCTTACTGACTTGAGCATCGGAGGGTCTTCCGCGGAGGGCCACCCCCAACGCCTCTTTCGCGAGGACTTGTGTGCAGGTCCGCCCCCCTGGAGATTGACTGCGCCCGAGTCAGAGGATGAATCCCGGCGGCAACAGGTTTTAAGGTTCTTCTCCTTCATTCTCATTCTCCTCGTTAACTCCATCTAAATAAATTCTTAATGGAACTAGGAGTTATGCCCCTAAATAATTTCAAAAATAATATATATATATATATATAATGTGTAATTTTAAATATACACCATCAAAAGTTTGGTTTATACAAAAATATATTCCAACATCTATTACTGATTAATATAAATACATATGTTATGCACATATGTATGTATGCGCATGTAAGCCGCGCTTGGTTCGCTACGTGTTTGGGGAATCGGATTGGATTTGTTGATTGAAAATTCAATCCAATATTTGGGAGAAAAGGAGAGAGAATTGTTTAACATAGGCCCCACCTAGTTTGGTATATCAGGAACGATTTTGTGCATCACCCTCGGTGTACAAACATGGCTATTGGCCGTGTGCCTGAGCGGGCGCGCGTGCCATAGCCCAATAGGCCGTGGCGTGCTTCACACCCGCACTCACATTGGCGCGCGGCCAATAGGTGTGCCTGGTGTGCGCTTTCTGCATGAAAGATGGTGCAGAAAGACTTTTCCTTGGTACATCTAACAAGGTTGGATTGCCAGAACTAAGGGTGGGCTTGGGATTGAGAAGCTGATGGAATTGGATTAGCAATGGAATCCCACCTCAATTTAGAATGGATACCAAACATGTTCTGCATGGGGTTAGGGTGGAATGAAATTATAAGACCAATGGTATTACATACTCACGGGATTAGATTGAATTAAATTAAGGTGTTTGGGATATGGGATTGAAAATGCGAATGTTCCCATGCAATCCAATTGATAGTATTTGGAACATATGTATATAGAATTGGATTGGTTCTAGTCTTCTCAAAATGCCCTCTTTCTATATTGAAACTTAACCAAAAAAATAACAAAAGAGTGTACGAATAAAGAGAAATTTTTTCGTTCAAAAGTCAAAACTGGAATGTGCCAATCAATACACCATAAATTAGGCATTAAAACATGTGTAGTTAGAACAAATATTATATCATCTGATCTTTGCCAATAACTGAAACTTGCTTGAAACTTTGGCTAAGAAGAATTGCTTGTTCATTAGCACCTATGACATAATTTTGATGCAAGGCATGATAGACAATCCAATGAGGCACATAATTTCCATAATAATTAAATACTAACAAAACAATCAAGATCACAAGGAGCATGGTGATTTCTAAATAATAATAAATCAAAAAGAAAATAACTCCCTATTAACTTTCGATATTAAAGCAAAAGGCAGTAAAAGGCAACAGCATGTGATCAGATTTCAATCACAATAAATTCAATTATTCTTTTACCGTCATTAAGAACAATGAGGGAAAGAAAAGAAAATAGCATGACATATTATAATAATAACGAATTCAAGAAAAATTTAATTTTACATAAACAAAAGAAGAAAAAGGAAAAGAAGAAGACGGGAGTGTCGGTTGCAAGAGAGAAGTCTCTCCCATCAAAAGGAGAACCAATAGTGGAGGAGGGGCAGATGTTGAAGAAAATTTAGAAGGAATCGTCAAGGTTTCCCTTCGGCCAGTAATGGTGATACTGGACGATTCTGATGGGACACCATCAGCTGGCCCCGTAGCCCTTCTACTGGGAGATAAAGAGTTGTGCCCTGAGAGGGCTGGCGGTCCAAGAGTACCCTCTGTCTATGAAGAAGAACCCTCAGCTTCAGGTGAGGAGATGAGGGAGGTTGATATAGATGCTGAGGCACAGGAGGAGCCTACTGCCGAGGAACTCCCTTCTAAAGAATCTAGGAGAGTTGAAGGAGAAACAGAGGTGTCGAAGGGACTGAAGGGAATAGAGCAAATATCAGTGTGACCAAGGGAAATCTCCAAATGAGGAGGATGGGGCTCGGGACGAAGTTCCACCAGCCAAAGTATCATAAAAAGATGTCGGGCAAGCTGAAGCTTTTGAGGCTTTTCAGATCAAAGCTTTGACTAAAGAGGCCAAGCGGATTGGAGCTCCTCGAACCGAGGCCCTTCAGGTTAGTTATTCAGCAGTAAACCTACTTTCACCTAATCCTGATGCTGAGAAAATATTGGTCGCTTTGATGCGGTCTGTATTGTATAAGGGGCAAGGTTCTTTGGCGAGTGAACCCATTGAAGAGAATCTTGTTGATGCGGCATTTGGGCGATCCGGTGTGCTGAAGGATATTTACCTTTTGCCTAAATTGACAACCCTGCTCTTACGAAGATAGCAACATTGTATGCTTTCTGGATAAGTTGACATATCAAAACATCTTGCTTTTATTAGTTGATCTGGTTATATTTCCTCATCCTTGCTTTATTTGCAGAATGCTTTGATGGTAAGATCACTGTGTTGTATTTAAATTTGGCTACGGAAGCTTGTGCTCAAGCCAGAAAAGAGGCTGTTGACCTTCGGAGAGGGTGGAATCGGTCGATAAGTTTTTCAAGGCTTTGGCGTTAGCTCAGGAGGAGCTTGAGAAATCAGAGAAATTCAAGAAGGATGCTCTAGAAAGGGCGTCCAGGCTTCAGGCTGAAGTTGATGAACTTTAAGAATTCCACAAGCTATTTGACAAGCTTTGTTTGGAATTACTATAGCGCAGATCCGAGCATGCTCGAGAGATGGAGTCCTTGAAAAAGCTCTTCGACGAGAAGTGGGATGACGCACATAGGCATTTCGCTAATGAAAGGAGCAGCTTGAATAGAAGGCTTGATGAGAAGGAGAATAGATACAAGCGGCAGCAAGACCAGATTGCCAGACTCACTTCCAATCTCGTTCAGTCTCGGTGAGAGGTCGAAGAGAGACAGTCGAGGGTCAATAACATCAAGGAGAGGATGCATCAGCACAAGGAGGATAAGTTAAAGGCACGCGATAAATCCAGGAGCTGAATGTAAAAATGGCTCGGCGGGATGAGGAGGTATAGCATCTTCTTACTTCTTTTTATGTTTTTCCTTTAATTGTTATTACTCTGATTGATTTTACGTCTTCAGATGAGTAGGATGGGGTCTGAATCTCAGAACCAATTAAGGGCTTTGAGAGAGGAGTTGGCCTCGAGCCGCCAGAGGTGCTCCGAACTTGAAGGTCAGGTGGCTAAGGTTAAAAGACAGGCTGCTCTAGCCGTGGAGGAGTGTAGAAATTTTGCTCAATTTTTAGATGAGCACAAGGCAGTCTGTGCCAATGCATTTTAGTACGGAGAGAAGGGAACGTGAGTGAAGATCTCTCAGAAATATCTGGAGTTAGACCTTTTCTTTTTGAAAGCCGAATATTATGATGCTCGGACACCAGGGATCGAGCTGTCTGTTGAAGCTAAGTACAGAGAGATCCCGGACATCGACCTCGAAGCCGTTCTTGGTACTAGTGGAGTCTTGGATTTAGAAGTAGATAGCCGAGGGGAGGAAAGTCATCGGCATGTTGCTGAAAAACCCGAGGTTCCTTGTCTAGCCTCGTTCGAAGTAGGTGAACCAAGTCAGTCTTCCCCAAATATCATTGAAGCTGCTTCTAAGGCGGAGGCTAAGTCCTAAAGACCGCTTATGTAGTTTTTCTTTTTCTTGTAACTAGAGAGGCTTAGTAGAGACTCATTTGAAGATATGAATGGATCTTTCACTTTTCTTCATGTGTTTTGTTGTTTGGACATCGCTTATCAGATGGTCTTTCAGCTCGTCCATGACTTGCCTAATCTTTAGCTTATTATAAAGCCAAATAGATGAATCAGCTCTTAGAAAAGTTTTAATAACTTTGTCAAGATTGAAGAAGTCACTCGATCTAATTGAGGCTAAGTCAACCAGATGTGCCAAGGTAGAGAATTACTTGGCTTTGCCAAAGTAAAGGAGAAAGCTCGGCTTTGCCGAGGTAAAGATAATAACTCAGTTTTTATCGAAGTAAAGGGAATAGCTCGGCTTTGCCGAAGTACAGGAGATGACTCAACCTTTTGCCGGAGCAAAGGAGATGTCTTAGCCCCTACCGAAGCACAAGAAATAGCTCGGCCTCTGAAGGGTATTTTTCTCTCAAGGCATTTATTTCATTGTTAATGCCTTGTCTTTTTCGATGCGAGCTTGCTTTTTGTATATGTTAAGCAGTCAATTGCCATAGGACCGCAGAGGCTTTGCCGGGCTTGCCCATACCAAAAATAGCCCCTCGCATTTAAGTCTTTCGATCCGAGATCAAGAAGAGATCTCCTGCTTTTTGCTGTTATAATGGGGGAGTCTTTCGGTATACTCTATGGAGTACCAAAAACATTGACATGTGGTCTCGAATGTGACGCGATTGTTGCGCCTTGAGTCCCAAAGTTTTCCTTTCATTAATGGTTGCTCTCCGTTTAACGTCTATAAAAAGGGGAGAGCAGAGGATGCTTGAGCATACCCGAAAAAGCCTTCTTACTTTGTGAGGAGAAGGAAACCTTCATGGCCTTTTCCGCATTGAAGTTGAGGGCTGTAAGGCCGAGTTTTTCTTTTGAGATTTGTCCTGATCCTGATGGTTGGGGTGATGAAAAAGTTGTTGAAAAGCAAATTATCCTCAAGAGAGGAGCTATGAGGTCATATGGGAGCGCAGAAGGGGAATAGAGATCATACGGGGAGCGCACGTGGGTGCTTCCTACCTAGCTTCGTTTGTCCATTATGGAACCATAAAGGTCACTGGAAATGCAATTATTGATGGGCCTTGGTTTCCACAGACTTTCCTTCACCCTTGGTGCCATTTTGGATCTCTCAGTTTATCCGTCTAAAGGTTCATAGGATGGCTTCCAAGGGGAAAGAAGGCCAAAGGTAAGTGTCTCTTTCCGTATCGTTGCCCTTCGTCCCGGGGATCGCAGCTCGACAGAGTTGTCTTGTCTGATTTCTTTGATTTCTAAAGCATAGGTAAAAGCTATGTTGATGTAGTATTGTCGGTTGAACTTATTTTTTAAGTATTTTCTTTTATTTTCTATGCTATAACATACTTGTAATGCCTTGCAAGAGGCTGTAGCTCTTTGTAATTGAAATAAAAGAATTCTTTCTTTTCATATGCCTGTGTCTTTTTGTAATTGAAATAAAAGAATTCTTTCTTTTCATATATCTGTTTCTTTTTTCTATTCCATTTTTTTCTGCTAAATGTCAATTTTTCCATCACACTAATGTCCTTGTATCATCTCAACACACGAATCATTTGCATACTTTGGATTGAACGGGGTATGGAATAAAGGCTCGGGCCTGCCGAGATATAGAAACATCCAATAGGGCACCTCTTCGCTAGGGAAAGGGATTTGATTGGTCGCATTCGATTAAATGAAGTGCCTATAATGTCAGGAGCACTTTAGAGATTTAGCTTTTGCTAAGTATTTTGATGATTCAGTTTAGGCTTGCCGATGTGTGCTGGATTATGTTGATCCTTCATGGATAAAGCGCATGATTTGTCTTAGGCTATAGGAAGACCTGGGCGGCCTTGTTGGCTCTTGGTGGAAGTTCGGTCATACCGAAGATCCTTGAGAGTTTTTACCTAGTTCATTGAAATTGTAATAAATGGCTTGGTCATGTTGAGGGATAAAGAAATCACTAGGTCCTGCCGAGGCTTGGAGAAATTACTCGGTCCTACCAAGGCTTGGAGAAATGGCTCAGCCCAATCGAGGTTTGGAGACATTACTTAGTCCTGCTGAGGCTTAGAAAAATGGCTCAGCCTGACCGAGGTTTGGAGACATTACTCAGTCCTATCGAGGCTTGGAGAAATTACTCGGTCCTACCAAGGCTTAAAGAAATGGCTCGGCCCAGTCAAGGTTTGGAGACATTACTCGGTCCTGCCGAGGCTTGAAGAAATTACTCAATCCTGCCGAGGCTTGGAGAAATGGCTCAGCCTGGCTGAGTTTTAGAGACATTACTCGATCTTGCCGAGGCTTGAAGAAATTACTCGGTTCTGCCGAGGCTTGGAGAAATAGCTCGGCTCGGCCAAGGTTTGGAGACATTACTCGATCTTGCTGAGGCTTGGAGAAATGGCTTGGCCCGGCCAAGGTTTGGAGATATTACTCGATCTTGCTGAGGCTTGGATAAATGGCTCGGTTCTGCCGAGGCTTGGAGAAATGGCTCGGTCCTATCGAGGCTTGGAGAAATGGCTCAGCCCGATCGAGGTTTGGAGACATATCATATTTTACTTGGTATTGCCAAGGTACGAAGAAAATCCCTCGGGCCTACTGAGGGTGCTTGGGCCTGCCGAGTCTTTGTTTATATTTTACTTGGCCCTGCTAAGATTCAGAGAAAACCCTTCAGACCTACCGAGGGTGCTCGGGCCTGTCGAGTCTTTGTTGATATTTTACTTGGCCCTGTCAAGGTTCGGAGAAAACCTCTCGGACCTACCAAGGGTGCTTAGGCTGCCAAGTCTTTGTTGATATTTTACTTGGTCCTGCCATAGTTCGGAGAAAACCCCTTGGACCTACTGAGGGTGCTCGGGCCTGCCGAGTCTTTGTTGATATTTTACTTGGCCCGCCAAGATTCAAAGAAAACCCCTCGGATCTACCGAGTCTTTGTGAGGGACCCATAGGTCGGTAGTCGGGTGAAACTTATCCCTTATCAAAGATATTTTGGGAAAAGTGATCGGAGCATAAACATTGCAATTTAAAAATAAAACCTTATTATTATTAGTAGTGTGTGTTCAATGGAAGCGTACTTTACTAATGATATATCTGAAAGTTTTCTGAACTCCATGTCTGGAGGACAGACTTTTCGTCTAGGTCCTCGAGCTTATAAGTGCCGGGCCTGATGACCTTTGCAACTTGATAGGGGCCTTCCCAATTTAGAGATAGCTTTTCTTGTTCTAATGGTTTGGAGACAGATGCCTTGCAGAGTACAAGATCACCAGGGAAGAAGGATTTTTCTTTGACTCGGGAAGAATGGTAATGGGCTACTCTTTATTGATAGGCTGCCATTCGGATTCGGGCTTTCTCTCTGACTTCTTCTATCAAGTCGAGATTGGTTTGAAGCTACTCGTCGTTCGACTCCTTCGAATAACTTTCCACCCGTGGAGAAGGTAGCCCTATCTCCACAGGAATGATAGCTTCTGTGCCGAAGGCCATTCTGAACGAAATCTCACCTGTGGGGACCCTTTGAGTGGTTTGGTAAGCCCACAAAATGTGATGAAGCTCCTTTGCCCATCTGCCTCGTGCCTTATTGAGCCGAGTTTTGATTCCCTGAAGCAAGGTTCGGTTGGTTACCTTGGCCTCTCCATTGGCTTGGGGGTGCTCGACTGATGTGAGCTGATGAAAATGCCACGATCTTCGCAGAATTCTCGAAACTTGGGATTGTTAAATTATCTTCTATTGTCGGTAATAATAGTGTGCAAAAGGCTGAATCAATAAATGATGAATCTCCATACAAAATCCCTAGCCCGAGCCTCAGTTATCTGAATAACTGCCTCGGCCTCGATCCACTTGGTGAAGTAATCAATTGCTACAAACAGAAACTTTCTTTGTCCCATAACAATTGAAAAAGGGCTGAGGATGTCTATTCCCCACTTAGCAAAAGGCCATGCAGATAATAGGTGTCAGGTGAGTGAAGGAAAGCCTCTGGATGTTTGAATGTCGTTGACATGAGTCACAAGCTCGAACAAAATCGTCAGAATTCTTCTGCATAGTTGGCCAATAGTACCCTTGGCGCAGTACTTTGTGGCATAAAGCTTGGCCGCCAAGATGATTGTCGTAGATGCCTTCATAGACCTCCCGAAGAGCATAATTAGCTTTCAATGGCTGAAGGCATTTGAGTAACGACATGGAGAAAGATCGTTTGTACAACTAGTCATCGAGCAGGACATAATGAGTCGCTTGCATCTTCAACTTCCTTGCCTCCTTAATTTCTGTCAATTGGGAGTGATCCTTCTTTGAGATACTTGAAAATTGGGTCGAACCAGGAGGATTCGGCCTCAATCTGCATCACCCGATTAGCATCGACAATACTAAACTTTTCAGGAATTTTCAAGTGAAATTTTTGCTCGAGATCCATCGAATCCATAGTTGCCAAGCAAGATAGAAGGTCAGCGCGCATTCTCTGTTATGAGAATTTAAATGACTTCAAGTTTAAAAAAAATGAGTAGACAAGTTGCGCACCTTTTGGAGATACTGAACCATATTTGGTTTTTGATCTTCAAATTCTTCTCGCACTTGGCCTACGACTAGTTGGGAGTCGATGTATGCATTCAGTCTCCTCACCTTCAAGTCATGGGTGATCTTGAGTTTGGCAAGCAAAGCTTCATACTCTGCTTCATTATTAGACACTAGGAAGGAGAAGCGGATGCCATACTCGAAGGCCGCACCCTTCGGACTGGTGAGGACCAAGCCGATGCCTGAACCATTAATGCTGGAGGACCCATATGCATAAAGCAGCCATAGAGCTTTGGGCCTCGGTTGCTCAGAAGCATCTAGTGTGGAACCATCCTCTTGTATGGTACACTCAAGGATAAAATCTACTAGAATTTGTGCTTTGATGGCTGGACGAGGTTGATACCGGATATCATGTTTACTCAGCTCGACGGTCCATTTGGTCATCCTTCCCGATATCTTTGGATGATGAATGATTGACTTGATAGGTTGGTCAGTTAGGACCACCACAATATGTGCTTGAAGATAAGGCCGCAACTTCCAAATGGATGTTATCAAAGCCAACACCATCTTTCAATCAGGGTGTACCTTATCTCAGCATCCCGAAGTATTTTACTGACATAATAAATCGGCTTTTGAATTTTGCCTTCTTCCCAGACTAGCACAGACCCGATGGCATTCACTGAGACTGCCAAGTACAAGCATAGGGTCTTCTCGAGCCTCGGGCTACTAAGAAGAGGTGGCGAACCGAGGTATTTCTTGAGGTTCTCGAAGAATTTCTGACACTCCAGAGTCCATTGAAAATTCTTGGCTGATCGGAGTGCCTTGAAGAAGGGCAAACATCTCTTGGCTGATCGAGCGACAAAGTAGTTGAGAGCCGCTATCCTTCCGGTAAAGCGTTGCACCTCCTTGACCGACTTTGGAGGCACCATCTGCTGAAGAGCTTGGATTTTCTATCGATTTGCTTCAATGCCTCGTTGGAAGACCATGAAGTCCAAGAACTTTTAGAGTTGACCCGAAGGGCATTTGGTTGGATTTAGCTTCATCTGATACCTTCGGAGCATCGCGAAGCTTTCTGCAAGATCATCGATGTGCTGGGATGCCTTCTTGCTCTTAACCAGCATGTCATCAACATAAACTTTCATGTTCCGACCGATTTATCCTTTGAATACTTTATTGTCGTCTTTGGTAGGTTGCACCTGCATTTTTTTAAACCAAAAGGCATGACTTGGTAACAATAAATATCTCAGTCGGTAATGAAGGCAGTCTTTTTTTCATCCTCAGGTGCCATTCGAATTTGATTGTAGCTTGAATAAGCTTCCATGAAAGTCAAGATCTGGTGGCCCAAGGTAGCATCTGCAAGTTGATCAATCCAGGGCAGAGAAAAACTATTCTTCGAGCAAGCCTTGTTGAGGTCCGTGAAGTTGATACAGATTCTCCATTTGCCATTCGACTTCTTCACCATAACAACATTCGCCAGCCAATCGAGATAGTTCACTTCCCAAATAAAGTTAGCTTTAATGAGCTTGTCAACCTCCTCTTCGATGGCCTTCTGACGCTCGAGGCGAAGCTTCTTTTCTTCTGGTTGATTGGTGAAATGTCTCGTCCACATTAAGGCGAAGAACAAGAACATCTGGGCTAATTTATGGCATATCCGAAGCAGACCATGCGAAGATGTCAGCATTCCTTCGGAGAAAATCGACCAAATCTTGACAAGGCTTCCCCTTCAATTATGACCCAATCCTTATGGTTTGGTCTGGCCGAGCTTCATCAAGCGGTGCCTCCTTGATCTCTTTGACTGGTTCTCTCTGCTGCTCGGCAAAATCCTCCCGAGCATCCAGCTCATCAACCATGGGCCTTCTAAACTGAAGATCGCAACGAAGCAGTACCGAGCTACATCTTAACTTTCTCGGACTATTCCCACTTCCCATTCTGTGGAAAACTTCATGGCGAGATGAGTATAATAGCTTTAAGGGACATATGTCCGGGCCTACCGAGTATTGCATTATAGGAAGATCAAAGCTTGGTTACCAGGAAGTTCGTGTGGACAATGACTATACTGGGCCAAATGCCCGCTCCAACCAACAATGTAATGACTCCCTCGAGGGTAATAACATAACAGTGAACCCCACTAATGCTGAGTCTATGGTCCGGAGATCTTCCATATGCAATTTCATCCTCACAAAAGTATCAAAGTACAAAACATTATAGAGCTTCCACTATCAACTAAATACGGTATACATCATAATCGTTCAAGTTAAGAGATACAACCAAAGCATCATCGTGTGGATATTGTATCTTCCAGAGGTCATCATCAGAAAAGAAAGCTTATCAGTTCAGGCCTTCTTTGATGGATTTTCCTCTTCATCTAGCTGGGACGACAAGGAGCCGATCGTTGCTATCATATTGACATTGCCAACAACTGACGGGTTTGGCGGAGGAGGTTAGTGAGGCTTAAGCTGATGGTCTCCTTCATTGTTCGGCTTAGGGGCTCTTCCAAATCGGTCCAATGGATGAGTTGCTCGATCTCATTCCGAAACTGCCAACACTCTTCAGTGTCATGCCTGTGATCCAATGGAATCAATAATACTTGGTCATGTCCCTCCGGGCCACGTTCCCTTGGAGAGGTGGCAGTCGAGGGATCTGACGCTCGATCTCTATCAAGATCTGTGCCCTTGGCGTAGTGAGTGGAGTGTACTAATTGAACCTCCGGGCTGAGCTTCGAGTGCGATCCCTGGGTGGCGACGGAGGAGCTCTCTAGCGATGAGGCGGACTTGTACGGTGAGAAGGCCGATTCCTCTCTGAGCCTTTGGACTCTTTCCTCTTTGATTGCTCCACTCAGGCTGACCTCCGTGACTCCTCAACTCTGGCATACTTATCTGCTAAAGCCATCATGTCAAGAGGCTTTTTGGATAGTTGATTTCCAAGGCTAGATAGAAGTCACCCTCCTTTGATACCCCACCGCCAAGGTGGACATGGGCACCTTATGGTTGAGGTGGTCTACCTCAAACATGGCCGTGTTAAAGCAGCCAAGATAGTTCTTTAAAGACTCCTCGCCCATTGCTTGACCTTAGAGAGGGAATTAGACTTCCGTCAGTGGTGGCGACTACTGACGAACTGACCGATGAATAGGCAACTCAGCTCGTTGAAGAAATTGATGGAACTAGGCTTCAGGCTATTAAACCAGGTTCTGGCGGACCCCTGAGAGTGGAGGGGAAGACTCGGCATAAGATCACATCTGATGCTCCATGGAACATCATGATGGATCGAAAGCTGCTCAGATGGTCATTGGATCAGTGGATCCGTGGTACGGCTCGATGGTGGAAAGCTTGACATAGGAAGGGATCACTTCCCGTAAGATCTCTCGAAGAAGGGGATGCCATGTTCCGTCTTCGGTTGGGGCTGTGGAGCTTGCTTAACGTCATCTAGCTCTTGCCGCCACTTTCGATGCATCTCCTGGAGCTATCTTTGAACCTCCTTGTCCCGGGTAGCAGGAGAGAGGGGGCGAGGGGATCGTGGCTGTGGTGTCGAGTCATGGCGAGAGTACCTCAGAGAGAGAGAGATCGAGCTCACCGAGATCTAGGTGGATTTAACTCTCGAGCCCTTTGCGGTGCTGGTTTAGGCCCTTTTTGGTTGGGCTGCTGAGGGTGGCTCGTGAGTTCGAGCGAGTTAGAAGAAAAAATCGTCGAAGGACTAGGGGCGGTGGATGTTAGTAAATCTTTTTGTAGGCTACAAATATGCATTTTAAATTTTTCTAAAATAAATACGCAATGGAAGCAATAAGATATTGGATCTAATCCAATATCAGCCTACAACAGGATCAATATATAAAAGTTATATATATAAAGGTATAAAAGAAAAGTACATAGATCAAATCTATGTAAAAAGGTACACATATCAAATCTATGTAAATACAAATAACATAGATCATATCTATGTTTGTGGCCTAGTATCTTAGATCCTATCTAAGTCACCATTAACTATTGAATCTTTTACCTTTGGATGCTTAATGACTCTCACAGCAATAGAAGGCGGTGGTAGGTACAACTTCTCCAAGCCACATAAAGGTGTATGGCCTCTACAGGTGATCCACACTGGGGTTCTGGTCCTGACCAGCCTCTTCAGAGTGCTAGCTCCTCTCCAAGGCTTCGACGATGAGATTTCTTTTTTAACACCAAGGTGTTCTTGGAATTGTCAAAAGGATGTATGTTTTTAGGAAACATTTTACCCCAGGATTTATAACCAGAATCCCTTTCATTCTAAAAACTTCTCTTTTCCTTTTTCAATATTTCTTGAAAGATAAGGAAAAACCCTTCATTTTCTTTTTCAGTTAAAAACTGAAAAGGTTAGAAGTTAAGAAGAAACCCTTCATCTTCTTTTTCAGTAAAAATTGAAAGAAGTTAGAAGATAAGGAATGAGGGGTAATTAGGAAGAAGTCATTAACATCCATTTTAAATTCAAACTTAAAATTTTAAATTCAAAATTCAAACTTCAAACTTGAAATTAAAATTAGTTTGAAATTTAAATTCATAATTTGAATTTAAACGGGTAAAGATGTTAACATTAGACTTACCTAAATTTGAGCCCAAACTAAATCTTATTTGATTTGACCAAATATTCATAGCTCAATCAAACTGAGCTAGCCAGCAATCGTATTGCCAATTTAATCTTTCAATTAATTTACTAACATTTAATTTCTCAATCATCCAGTCAGGTAGAATTTTCTATGGTATGTGACCCCATAGGTTTGAACACTAAGCCGGTAGCACTGGAACACTTCAAATACTAATCGAAGTCGCCATCTAGCAATGACACCCGACGTCCGGATAGGCCGAAGGTTGTAGAATAACAATCAAGAATCTTTGGCATATGGTTACCATATAATTCATCCCTTTAACCCTCAATGCTCAAGATGACTTAGGTTTTAACTGCCAACCCTTAATCAGTTCATCCATAAAGTGTCTCAATCTTCACAAGTCCTGTGACTCCTCACAAGGACTATCCTGGACAAGATTTTGCTAAATTGAAACAAGTGAGACATTTATTTCAAACTATTTGGAGGGGTCAATCCCATCTTGATCCACTCACTGCTCTACAAATACTTTACTGCACCCAGAAATCTTTTGCAACTGGATTAAAAATCTAGGTAATCCGGCACAAAGTACAGTAGGTTGCTTGCAAGCTACCATGGTGATCTCAGGTCAGAGGAACACTAATATCCATATCCCATCATGAACACTTCTTGGCAGAAGAGTGTTTCGCAGATTGGTCACGTTCAGTAAGATGTCATACACCTCACCTGCATGTCATACTAGTGTCACCGCACTCCTTGGTAAAGAGGACAACCAACTCATATGACATACAACGACCTTTACTTGATACATAGTTGTGCTATAACTATATATCATTTGGTCGCGACTATTTTAAGAACCACTCAATAAATCCTCTCTTTATTGAATAGACTATGGTTTTAAGAACTCCATCACAAAAGAATTTATTTCAGAAAGATGCGATGTGATGAACTGCCAAATAAATATTTATTAATTAATAATTTATATATATTTATAACTTGCACAATCATCTATATGTTAGTTGATTGGCTTTAGGACATAATTTCCAACAACTCCCACTTGGACTAAAGCCACTTAGAATAGTATCTAATACCCATCTTCCATTTATGGTCATTAAATTCTTTGATTTCGAGAACTTTAGTGAATGGGTCGGCTAGGTTCTCCTTTCTATCAATCTTCTGAAGGTCGATGTCATCTCGCTCCATGATTTCTTGCACAAGATGATAACGGCGCAGAATATGTTTGGTGCATTGATGGGATTTCGGCTCTTTGGCTTGAGCAATGGCTTCGGTGTTATTATAGTACACCGAAATAGGACCATCCAGAGAAGGTGTCACTCCTAGTTCTCCTAGAAACTTTTACAACCATACAGCTTCCTTTGCTGCATCCAATGCCACAATATATTCTGCCTCGCAAATGGAGTCCGCCACAGTATGCTGCTTGGAACTTTTTCAGCAGATCGCTCCACCATTTAGGGTAAATATAAATCTTGATACACTCTTGCTGTCACCCCTATCTAACTAAAAACTGGAGTCAGTATATCCCACAAGTTTTAAGTTAGGTTCTTCATAAATTAGCCACTGGTCCTTAGTATTTGCAAATACTTAAGGATAGTTTTACTACTTTCCAATGAGCTTCACCTGGGTCAGACTGGTATCTACTCACAACCCCTAGTGAGTATGCTACATCTGGTCTAGTACATGTCATAGCATACATGATAGAACCCACTGCCGAAGCATATGGAATCCTACTCATATGCTCTCTCTCCTTAGGAGTTGTCATACAATCCTTTTTGGAGAGAGAAATTCCATGGCCTATTGGGAGATAGCCTTTCTTGCAATTCTCCATGCTGAATCGTTTCAGCACAGTGTCTATGTACGTAGATTGGGATAATCCCAGAAGCCTCTCAGATCTATCTCTATAGATTTTCATACCAAGTATATAAGAAGCTTCACCCAAGTCCTTCATAGAGAATCGAGATAATAACCAAACCTTTATTCCCTGTAGTGCTGGGATGTCATTCTCGATTAAGAGAATGTCATTCACATACAACACAAGGAATACAACCATGGAACCATTAGCCAATTTGTAAATGCAAGGTTCTTCTCTGTTTCTAACAAAACTATATATCTTGATACATTTATCAAACCGCATGTTCCAACTCCGAGATGCCTGCTTCAATCCATAATGCTTCAATCCATAAATAGATCTTTGAAGCTTGCACACTTTTGACTCATATATGGATGTGAACCCTTCAGGTTGTATCATATACACCTCCTCTTCCAGCTCACCATTCAGAAAAGCTGTTCGGACATCCATTTGCCAGATTTCATAATCAAAGTGTGCTGCTAAAGCAAACATAATTCAAATGGATTTGAGCATTGCCACAGAAGAAAATGTCTCATCATAGTCTATACCATAATATTGACGATATTCCTTGGCAACCATACGGGCTTTATAGGTCTCTACCTGCCCATCTGTGCCTCTTTTCCTTTTGAAAATCCATTTGCACCTGACGGATTTTATCCCCTCGAGTGGATCAACTAAAGCATTTTGCATCTTCTTCCTTTTATTATTCTTTTTTCCTTTCTTAGAGGGACGACGACTTCCCAAAGAACCTTCCACTAAATTCATCACCCCTTTATTGAGCTGGTGATCTTTCTCATAAGTCTGCAGTAAACCAAGTAGACCACGGTAGTTTACTACAGGCTTATTCATTCTATATGATCGAGAAAGTCGAGATAGGAAGGAGGCAGGGAGTGTTGACCCAATTGAGGATTTTGATGATTAACAAAACTATTTGAGTATAACATTTGAAGTTACTAATGATTTTGATTAAGTTTTTCAGATTATAAGTCTATTGATAATCAAAATCAAGAGTCAAATCAAGTTCTGGTTCGAATCTAATGTCAAGGTAAGATGCAGACATTAGAGTCGACACATGGAATCGCAGAGTCGACTCCGAAAACGGCACAGACTTAGAGTCGACTCCGGACTGTGAGAGCCGACTCTATCAGAAAAAACAGAACGATGGATTTTCAGGCCACGACTTAGAGTCGACTCCCAGACTGTTAGAGTCGACTCCAGAAGAATTTTGTGTCGACCCCAGAAAAGTCAGAGACGACTCCAGATCGAGCGGATTAAATAATTTTGAGTTAGAGCCGACTCCAGAAAAGTTAGAGCCGACTCCAGAATGTCAGACACGGCTCCAGAACTGTCAGAACGACTCTAAACTTTATCTTTATCTATTTTAATCCCAACGGCTATTGTTATTTATGGATCTAATCCTTCTTACACTTGCTTCTAACGGATAGTTTCAAACTATTTGTGGATTAATCGGATCTATAAGAAGAGGGTTTGTTGCATCCCAAAAAAAAAGAAAAAAAGAGGCAAAAAGAAAAGAATAGAGAAAACCTTTGAGATCTATCAGAAAAGAAAAGAGGGAAAACTTGTAAGGAAAGATCATACTGATTCCCCAAAAGAAGAGAGAGAGATTCCAAGCTTTGCTGTTCTATTATCTCAAGAAATCTCAAGAGAAGGAAGAAGCCACCAAGATCTGCGAATCAGGCTTTGATTCCTACTCTCTTATTATTGTTTCATTATTGTATATTTGCTCATTGAAGGAGCTATTTTTTTTTGTAAAATCAAATACTGTTTGCTGGGTCAATCTGGTGATTGATTCAGTTGAGGCTGTTAGCCTTGTGCAAGCATTAGCTTGTGGTGATAGGTTTTGTGCTGGTGAGCCTTGAAAACCAGCTGGGTTCGTTGTGCGCCCGGGAAAACAACAAGTTCGAGTTGTGAGCTTGCAAAACAACTCTGCTGTAATCAGTTGATTATAGTGTGGACCCAAGAGGTACTTGGGAGTGGACGTAGGTGTAGGTACACCGAACCACTATAAAATCTCTGTGTTTGCCGTGATTGTCTCTTTATCTTCAACTCTCTATTTGGTTGTTTAGTTTTAATTTGTGAATCTAAGTTTTTATTTCCGCTGGGGGTTATCTTCAAAAGAGTTTAATTTTTGAAAAACCCAATTCACCCCCCCTCTTGGGTTGCTATCTGGACCAACAATTGGTATCAGAGCTAGTGCTCATTTGATTTGATCTAACGATCAAGAGTCAAAGATCCACATGGCAACTCAAGCTGGTTCATCTTTTTCGAAGGCCAATCTACTAATAGACCACCCTTATTTAATGGTTCAAACTATGGTTATTGGAAGGCTAGAATGAAAATATTCATTCAAGCACTTGACTATGATCTATGGAGTATTATAGTCAATGGACCACACACACCCACTGCTAGAGTTAATGGCATGGAGATTCCTAAACCGGAAACGGAATGGGATGAACATGATAGAAAATTGGCACAACTCAATGCCAAAGCAATGAATGTTTTATACTGCTCATTAGATGCAAATGAATTCAATCGCATATCTATTTGCATTTCTGCTAAGGAAATCTGGGATAGACTTGAGGTTACCCATGAGGGAACAAATCAAGTCAAGGAATCCAAGATTAACATGCTAGTTCATAAATATGAATTGTTTAAAATGGATGCATGTGAATCTATTGCTGATATGTTTACAAGATTTACTGATATAGTTAATGGTTTAAAAAGTCTTGGTAAATCTTATGATAATTCTGATCTTGTGAGAAAGGTCTTGCGTTCCTTGCCTAGGACTTGGGAAGCTAAGGTGACGGCAATACAAGAGGCAAAGGATCTAAGTACACTACCCCTAGAAGAACTATTGGGATCCTTGATGACTCATGAGCTTCAAATTAAGCAACATGTTGATGATGATGAGTCAAAGAAGAAGAAAACTATGGCTCTTAAGATTTCTGAATATATGGAAGAGCCTCATGAATCTGAAGATGAAAGTGATGATGAGGACATGGCACTCATCACAAGAAAATTTAAAAGATTCATGAAGAAGAAGAAGTTTGAAAAGAAAAAGCCCTTTGCAAGAAAAGATGAGGACAAGGGCAAAGAAAAAGAAGTTATTTGCTTTGAATGTAAAAAGCCGGGTCACTTTAAATCTGAATGCCCTCAACTAAAGAAAGGCACCCGGAAGTTCAAAAAGAAGGCAATGATGGCCACATGGAGCGATTCGGAAAGCTCAAGTTCCGAAGAAGAAGAAAAGAGTGAAATGGCCAATCTATGCTTCATGGCGGACAATGATGAGGTAAGTCCGAGTTTTCTTGATGACTTCACTTTCGATGAATTGCATAGTGCTTTTTATGAATTAATGGATGATTTTGCAAACCTAAGTTCAAAGAACAAAGATTTGAAAACTCAAATGCAAAAACTATCCTTAGAAAATGAAAAGCATGTTGTTGATAAAGAACTTTTGATAAAAGAAAAAGAAAGTTTGAAAAATGAAGTTGATAGACTTAAGCCTATAGTTGATAAATTTACTCTAAGCTCTATCAAACTTAATATGATTTTGGAAAATCAAAAGGCTATTTTTGATAAAGCTGGATTAGGATATAATCCACTTAAAAAGCAAAAATCTTTGAAGAATATTTTTGTACATGCTGAAAAATCATTAAATATTACTTGTTTTAAATGTGGAAACAAAGGACATAAATCATATATGTGTAAATCTTCACATAAAAGAAAAAGATGATTTGGGTTCCCAAAGGAACAATATTTAATGCATCTAACCATGAAGGACCCAAGAAGGCTTGGGTACCTAAAATTAAGACATGAATGTTTTGCAGGAGTGTCTTGCAGCCATCAGACTGAAAAGAAAATGGTACCTGGACAGTGGTTGCTCAAGACACATGACGGGTGACAAAGATCAATTCATCACCCTTGAATCAAAAAGAGGTGGAGTAGTTACTTTTGGTGATAATGGTCAAGGCCATATCATGGGTATTGGTAAGATTCAAATTACTCCATCTACTCATATTGATAATGTTTTATATGTTGATGGACTTAAACATAATCTATAAGTATTAGCCAACTGTGTGACAAAGGTTTCAAGGTTTCCTTTGAAGCTTCTGTTTGCACTGTTACTAATCCCATTGATAATAGCATTATTCTTGTTGGTAAACGCTATGGCAATGTGTACTTAATTGATTTGAGTAATTTATCTCCAAGTAATCATTGCTTAGTTGCTAATAATGCTAAGATGAATGAGATTGGTTGGCTATGGCATCGTAGATTAGGTCATGCAAGCACACACCTAATTTCTAAATTATTGAAAATGGATTTAGTTAAAGGTATTCCTAGCTTAAATTTTGAAAATAATCGAATATGTGATGCATGTCAATTTGGAAAACAAACAAGAACTTCTTTCAAATCTAAGAATGTTGTTTCAACTACTAGGCCACTAGAGCTACTACACATGGACCTTTTTGGACCTACTAGAACCACAAGTCTAGGAGGAAAGAAATATGGTCTAGTGATAGTAGATGATTACTCTAGATTCACTTGGGTAATGTTTTTGGCTCACAAAGATGAGACTTTCTCAATATTCATGAAATTTGTTAAGAAAGTCACTAATGAGAAAAACACTACCATAGTGTCTATTAGAAGTGATCATGGAACTGAATTTGAAAATCACTTATTTGAAAAATTCTGTTTTGAAAAAGGCATACATCATAACTTTTCTGCACCTAGAACACCGCAAAAAATGGAGTTGTAGAAAGAAGAATAGGACTTTAGAAGACATGGCCCGTACCATGCTATGTGAAAGCCAACTTCCAAAATATTTTTGGGCGGAAGCTATAAACACAGCATGTTACATTCTAAATAGAGCCCTAATTAGACCTATCCTTAAGAAAACTCCCTATGAACTATGGATCAATAGGAAACCAAATTTAAGTTATTTTCATGCATTTGGTTGTAAATGTTTTATTCATAACAATGGTAAGGATAATCTTGGGAAGTTTGATGCAAAGTCTGATGAAGGTATCTTCCTAGGATATTCTACATCTAGCAAAGCATATAGAGTATTTAATAAGAAAGCTTAGTTGTAGAAGAATCCATTCATATAGTGTTTGATGAGTCTTTAGCATCAAGTTCAGATAAAATTGATGATGAGGAAGATACATCTTTGATTGAAAGAGATATTGAAAAATTAAATGTATCTTCAGATCAAGAACCTGAAGTTAAGGATGATGACTCACCTAAGGATGATGGTATTGATACTGTTCAAAATGATAAAGATCTACCTAGAGATTGGAGATATGCTTATGGTCATCCTAAGGACCTAATCATAGGTGATCCATCTCAAGGTGTAAGGACTAGATCATCAATGAGAGATATCAATAATCATCTTGCATTTGTATCTCATATAGAACCTAAAACTATAGAGGAAGCTGAGAAAGATAGTTATTGGATGTTAGCAATGCAGGAAGAGTTAAACCAATTCACTAGAAATCAAGTCTGGACCCTAGTTGAAAGACCTAAAAATCACCCTATAATAGGATCTAAATGGGTATTTAGAAATAAATTAGATGAAAATGGCATAGTAATTAGAAACAAAGCTAGATTAGTTGCAAAAGGATATAATCAAGAAGAAGGTATAGATTTTGATGAAACTTTTGCACCTGTTGCTAGATTAGAAGCCATTAGGCTACTACTTGCATTTGCATGTCATATGAATTTCAACTTATTTCAAATGGATGTTAAAAGTGCATTTCTAAATGGTTTTATAAATGAGGAAGTTTATGTTGAACAACCTCCTGGTTTTGAAGATCATGAATTTCCAAACCACGTCTTCAAACTACACAAAGCACTTTATGGTTTAAAGCAAGCACCTAGAGCTTGGTATGATAGATTAAGTAAATTTTTAATTGAAAATGACTTTTCTAGAGGAAATGTTGATAAAACCTTGTTTTTAAAAGAAAAGGAAAGGATTTATTAATCGTTCAAATTTATGTTGATGACATTATATTTGGTGCTACTAACAATCTCCTTTGTCAAGAATTTGCTAAGCTAATGCAGGGAGAATTCGAGATGAGCATGATGGGAGAACTAAACTTCTTCCTTGGACTTCAAATCAAACAAGAGAAAGCGGAATTTTCATTAACCAAACAAAGTACACAAAGGAAATACTCAAGAAATTTGGTATGGAATCTGCTAAACCTCTTGGTACGCCAATGAGTCCCTCATGCAAGCTGGACAAGGATGAAGTAGGTAAGAAAGTAGATCAGAAGCATTACAGAGGTATGATTGGATCACTTCTTTATCTAACTGCAAGTAGGCCAGATATCATGTTTTCTGTCTGCTTATGTGCAAGATATCAATCTAATCCTAAGGAATCACATTTACTTGCTGTTAAAAGAATCTTTAGATACTTAAATGGAACTAAAAATGTAGGATTATGGTATTCTAGAGACTCAACCTTAAAATTGATTGCTTATTCTGATTCTGACTATGCTGGTTGTAAATTAGATAGAAAGAGTACAAGTGGGGTATGCCAACTTTTAGGAAGTAACTTAATCTCTTGGTTTAGCAAGAAGCAAAATTCGGTTGCATTATCCACTGCTGAGGCAGAGTATGTTGCAGCTGGAAGTTGCTGTGCTCAAATCCTTTGGATTAAGCGACAACTTGAAGATTATGGTATCACACTTGATAAAATACCTATTAAATGTGATAATACTAGTGCTATCAATCTAACTAAAAATCCAATTCAACATTCAAGAACTAAACACATTGAAATTAGACATCACTTTATTAGAGAACATGTAACTAACAAAGATGTTTGTCTTGAATATGTTAATACTAATGATCAATTAGCTGATATTTTTACCAAACCTTTGAGTGAGGAGAGATTTTGCTATCTTAGAGGAGAATTAGGAGTTTGTGATCCTTTAGAATAATTTTCTGAAACTCTTAAGGACAACAACTATCTAGACTTCAATAATTTCTTGAAAATCCTCTATGTCAATAAGGAAATTTATCTAGAAATTTTGATTCATTGTTTCCCCAATTGTTAAGGAACACTTATCTAGAGTTTGATGATTAATTTGATCAGTTTCAGATCCTTGAAATTTGATTTTTTCTGAAACTATTGTGGAGTCGACACCTGCAGTTTGTGGAGTCGACACCTTCTTATTTTGATGTTCTGTCTGGGCAATTAGAGCCGACTCTGGCTTCTGTAGAGCCGACTCTAATTCGGGCGCTGACAGATTCTCTGGTTCGGAGCCGACACCTCGTTTCGGGAGTCGACTCTAAGTGGAACTAGGTCAAAATAAAAAGGGCGGAGTCGACCCCAAACGATTTCTATCGTCTCCTAAACCTTTCTAAAGCTGTTCCAAACTGATTCCAAACCCTCCAAATCCCTCAAATCCCTTGATTACTCATTCCAATCGAATCCAATGGCTCCCAAAAGGCGTGCTATCATTG
Source organism: Calamus simplicifolius (assembly GCA_900491605.1). Classification (NCBI taxonomy): domain Eukaryota; kingdom Viridiplantae; phylum Streptophyta; class Magnoliopsida; order Arecales; family Arecaceae; genus Calamus; species Calamus simplicifolius. The sequence continues at coordinate 171,165 of UESW01002331.1, forward strand.
GTGGTTCGACTGTTCCGACGAAGCGCCGTTCAAATCGGAGGCAACCTTCGTCATCTTCTTCATCTGCCACTCAAGATGACTCTCCACCCTCACCATCTTCTCCTCGAGTCGACCAATTAGCTGGTAAGGCCATTACTACCGGAAGAAAAGTTGATTTTAACTTTTTTATTTCGGAGGGCTTTGCTATTGGGCGATTGTTGAAAGAAATGGGATGGGAGAAGGTCTGTTCTTTGGATATCCCTACTTACCCTGCCCTAGTAAGAGAATTTTATAATGATTTATGTAGAGGAGAGGGAGGCTTAGTGAGTGTTGTAAGAGGAACAAAAGTAATCATCACAGCCGAATCCCTTGGTAATCTATTGGAAATGCCTACTGTTGGACTTGTTGAATATCATCATGAAGATAGAGGAGGTGCACTATCAAGGATGTTAGGGAGAGAAGTTTCTGAGTTTGAGGAAATCTTGGCAAATCAACTTAATTTGGAACTCAGATTACTTCACAATATCTGTGGAAGAATTCTTTTTCCTAAAATCGGAAGGTTTGAATATGTCTCGGAGCGAGACGTATTGATGGACTGCATTCTCACTGGTAGACCTGTAAATCTTGCTGGTGATGATAGGCTATATGGCGGAGGCAGCTACTAAGAAGAGATCTACATTGCCATATGGTATGGTTTTAACATTGGTATTCAGAAGCCAAGGTGTACTTATAATGGACAATGAGCCACTAAGAAAATTAAGACATACAGATTACTATAGTGTCTCTACAATTCACCGAATGGGCTTTAGAAAAGAAAATGGAAACTGGATAAAAAGAGGACATGAGGCCAGAGCTGAAGAGGTTAGAGTTGAGGAAGTCAGAGGAGAAGACATTCCTGAACCATCTGCTGGACCTTCTTCTGCTGGACCATCTGCTGGACCCTCAGAAGCTGGACCTAGCTCTCAACTTCCACATCAGTCAGCATTGGCATCTGAAAGATTTTCTGAGGAGCAAATAGGTCAGCTCAGAGCTTTACTGGCTGAGTATGACAGTCAAAGAACAAATGATATGTGTAAATTAAGAGAGGAGTTCAATCAATTAAAGGATGAGATTAATTCAAGACTTGACATGATTTCTTTTTCAATTAGCAATTCCGTCGAATCCTTTAGCACTGATCTTCATAAAATTTTTGAAAGGATGGAAGGCATTGCAGACGGTTCTGGAACTTATCTTCATGCTACCAGTCAACTGAAGAAAGATATCGACCTTGCCGTCTCTCAAATTGAAGCTTGTCTTGAAAGTTTTAAGAAGACTCAAAAAGATGATGTTATGGAAATGATTGGACATTTAAAGAAAATTGTGTATAAGCATATTTGATTTTGATATTCAATCCTAGGTTGTATCTTAGGATTTCTTGCTTTCTTGCTTTCTTAGCATGTATCTAGGATTACATACTTAAATCTGTCATTTTAAAATACATGTAATGAATCTTGCTTTGGAATACAATTACACTTTTATTTCAAATTTATCTATTGTTTGATTGAATGTCAATGAATGAGTTTCCTATCTTTATGACTATTCGAACCAACATCCTCGCTTTGATAACATTCTTTATTGCTTTTAAATTCACCTTATTGTTGATAACAAAAAAGGGGGAGAGATAAGTGTATATGCATATAAGAAAGAAAAAGAGAATGAAGAGAAAGAAAATGAAGAACAATTTTGAGATAGAGAGAGAGAGAATTTTTTTTTCAGTTTATCTACATAGGGGGAGCTATTCAATGCAGGGGGAGCTTAATAAATTTCTCCATATAAAAGTTAAATCATTTGATTGATGTCAAGTTTTGTTTATTTTTATTCATTTTGAATATTGGCATCAAATTCTCTATTAGGAAGTCTCTAAGCTTTAACAATGTCTATAATTCTCAATTCAAATGAATTTTTTAATGCATATACTCAAAGTTTTTGTCATCATCAAAAAGGGGAGATTGTTGACCCAATTGAGGATTTTGATGATTAACAAAACTATTTGAGTATAACATTTGAAGTTACTAATGATTTTGATTAAGTTTTTCAGATTATAAGTCTATTGATGATCAAAATCAAGAGTCAAATCAAGTTCTGGTTCGAATCTAATGTCAAGGTAAGATTGCAGACATTAGAGTCGACACATGGAATCGCAGAGTCGACTCCGAAAATGGCACAGACTTAGAGTCGACTCCGGGACTGTGAGAGCCGACTCTATCAGAAAAACAGAACGATGGATTTTCAGGCCACGACTTAGAGTCGACTCCCAGACTGTTAGAGTCGACTCCAGAAGAATTTTGTGTCGACCCCAGAAAAGTCAGAGACGACTCCAGATCGAGCGGATTAAATAATTTCGAGTTAGAGCCGACTCCAGAAAAGTTAGAGCCGACTCCAGAATGTCAGACACGGCTCCAGAACTGTCAGAACGACTCTAAACTTTATCTTTATCTATTTTAATCCCAACGGCTATTGTTATTTATGGATCTAATCCTTTTACACTTGCTTCTAACGGATAGTTTCAAACTATTTGTGGATTAATCGGATCTATAAGAAGAGGGTTTGTTGCATCCCAAAAAAAGACAAGAAAGAGGCAAAAAGAAAAGAATAGAGAAAACCTTTGAGATCTATCAGAAAAGAAAAGAGGGAAAACTTGTAAGGAAAGATCATACTGATTCCCCAAAAGAAGAGAGAGAGATTCCAAGCTTTGCTGTTCTATTATAAGAAATCTCAAGAGAAGGAAGAAGCCACCAAGATCTGCGAATCAGGCTTTGATTCCTACTCTCTTATTATTGTTTCATTATTGTATATTTGCTCATTGAAGGAGCTATTTTTTTTTGTAAAATCAAATACTGTTTGCTGGGTCAATCTGGTGATTGATTCAGTTGAGGCTGTTAGCCTTGGGCAAGCATTAGCTTGTGGTGATAGGTTTTGTGCTGGTGAGCCTTGAAAACCAGCTGGGTTCGTTGTGCGCCCGGGAAAACAACAAGTTTGAGTTGTGAGCTTGCAAAACAACTCTGCTGTAATCAGTTGATTATAGTGTGGACCCAAGAGGTACTTGGGAGTGGACGTAGGTGTAGGTACACCGAACCACTATAAAATCTCCTGTGTTTGCCGTGATTGTCTCTTTATCTTCATCTCTCTAATTGTGGTTGTTTAGTTTTAATTTGTGAATCTAAGTTTTTATTTCCGCTGGGGGTTATCCTTCAAAAGAGTTTAATTTTTGAGAAACCCAATTCACCCCCCCCCTCTTGGGTTGCTATCTGGACCAACAGGGAGTTCAGTATCACATCTTTCCTAAGTTGTTCATGCAAGGGACAACCGAGTTTGCCCAAGCGCTAATCATCTCAATCATGTATAATACATAATTAGTGACCGAGGCTCTATTACGCATCCACGCATTGTAGATGGCATAAGAGATTCCTCTCAACTTTTGAAGATTTTCAACTTTTGAAGAATTTTCTCTGGCTGGGCTTCCTCAAATTTGTGACTGAACTCGTCGTTCATCGCTGCTAATATTACACATCGGATAGTGGTCCGATTAGAGAGCCACTTCCGATAAGTATCCCTGATCGAACCCCGAGCATTAGGAGCAGGGACTTCAGGTGTTGGATCCGTTATCACATAAAGGATCCATTCATGCTTAGGACAATCCTGAGCCTTCGATACAGCTATCAAAGTTGAGACCCTTAAGTTTTTCATTATCAAGCAACAACGAAGCAACAAGTTGGTAGACATTATCTGAAAGAAAAATCAAAAATCTATTATTGTATATGAATTATTATTCTAAAGACATGGACTTTAATCTAAAGGCCCTCTCACTATTTTATTCAGACTGACAACCTCTACCTCCAATCTGAGAAATTACTCTTAATCCCTTATGGGTACTATAATCCAATAGACAATGCATAAGCCCGACTTTGGCCGGCTCATCCATGCACATCTAAAGGTAGGTTCTTTAATCGATTACTTCTCCAAGTAACTTCTAGTAATTAATTTTGTCCCAGGGTGCACTTCAATCGGCCTTTGGGCCTCCTATTGAAGGTCCTGGTTAGGTCCAACCATTAACATGATAAAATTCAATGCTTCTAACCAATGAATAGTTAAGCTCGACTTTGGCCGGCCCATCTGACTACCGTTAAGAGAGTCACATTGAGCCAACATATTAGGATTAACAATTCCAATAGCCTGATGAGCATTCGACCTTTGGGTCTGCCAATGATCACCCAACTATTGGACCCATTACCATCCAATTAATGGGAGGCTAAGACTTAGTTATCCCCATAACTTCATCTTTTTAAGGACCTAATAATTTAGAGGATTTCACTTTAACGTGTGACATATGAAAGAGAACACATGGATCATAATCAAGAATTCTCCCACTAACTTATAGAATGGTTTTTGAACAATTGGTCCATGGGTACCAAATCAGTCATACTGATTCACCATAGGTGATATGGGCTAACTCGAATCTTTGAGCTACCCAATCAATTCTGATCGACCACAGCTTACAGGTAAGTGAGATCATGGGATGGGTTCATCATATTTGATTTGATTAGCTTAAAGACTTGGGCTCACTACTGAGTAACAAATCAGGTCCATTTAGATTTATGAACTGATCAATCTAACTAATTAGAGAGATATAAAAAGAATGTAACCCAACTCAACTTTTGATTAGATTTAAGTTCTCTTTTTAGTCCAATTAATCTAAACTTAGGTCTAACCCAATTTAAGGATCTAACTCAATTAATCTAAACTTATGCAAATGACTTAAGATTTTTAAATCATATTTCTAGATTTCTTCGTCATTTAAGATAATTTAATTTCTCAATTAAATTCAATAAACTCTTAAATTGAAACAATTTTAATTTAACATGTAAAATAAATTTTATAAAAATTAAAATTTATGATCATACATCCAAAAATAAGATTAAAAATTTTAATCTATATTCTCTTCACTTTTCTTCTTCATGGGTCATAACACAAGTGGCACCCCTACACGCCATAGGAGACCCCATTGAATGGAAAGAGAGGGTCTTTAAGCCCTAATTCTCTTCTATGACCGGACGGCTTGGTGAATCCACCCAATCCAAGTACTTGGCTTCCTACCAAAATAGCCTTCAAGTGCTCTCAGCAGCCTATTACACTCTTCGAGTTATGGGTAGTTGGGCACCACTATGCACCGAGGTACTACTAGTAGCCTCCCTTATCGGTGCGTCCCTGATAGCCCTACGAGACGCTCATTGGACATAATGATCCAGGGTATTATCAGTAGCCTCCCTCATTGGACCATCCCAAAGTAGAGCACGATAGAAACTAAGAACACAAACCAAGCACTCTAATACCATTGTTAGTAAATCTTTTTGTAGGGTACATATATGCATTTTAAAATTTTCTAAAATAAATACGCAACGGAAGCAATAAGATATTGGATCTAATCCAATATTAGCCTACAATAGGATCAATATATAAAAATTATATATATAAGATATAAAAGAAAAGTACATATATCAAATCTATGTAAAAAGGTATATCAAATATATGTAAATACTAATAACATAGATCATATCTATGTTTGTGGCCTAGTGTCTTAGATCATATCTAAGTCACTAGTAACTATTGAATCTTTTACCTTTGGATGCTTAATGACTCTCAGCAATAGAAGGTGATGGTAGGTACAACTTCTGTAAGCCACATAAAGGTATATGACCTCTATAGGTGATCTACACCAGGGTTCTGGTCCTGACCAGTCTTTTCGTAGTGCTAGCTCCTCTCCAAGGCTTCAACGATGAGATTTCTTCTTTTCAACACCAAGGTGCTCTTGGAATTGTCAAAAGGATGTATGTTTTTAAAAAATATTTTACCCCAAGCTTTATAGCCAGAATCCCTTTTACTCTAAAAACTTCTTTATCTCCTGTCTTTTTTTTTCAATGTTTCTTGAAAGATAAGAAAGAAACCCTTCATCTTTTTTTTAGTTAAAAACCGAAAAGGTTAGAAGTTAAGAAGAAACCCTTCATCTTCTTTTTCAGTAAAAAATCGAAAGAAGTTAGAAGATAAGGAATGATGGGTAATTAGGAAGATTCCATTAACATCTATTTTAAATTCAAACTTAAAATTTTGAATTCAAAATTCAAACTTCAAACTTGAAATTAAAATTAGTTTGAAATTCAAATTCATAATTTGAATTGAAACGGTAAGGATGTTAATATTAGGCTTACCTAAAATTGAGCCCAAACCAAATCTTATTTGATTTGACCCAGATATTCATAGCTCAATCAAATTAAGCTAGCCAACAATCGTATTGCCAATTTAATCCTTCAATTAATTTACTAATATTTAGTTTCTCAATCATCTAGTCAGGTAAAATTTCTTATGGTATGTGACACCATAGGTTCGAACATTAAGCCGATAGTACTGGAACACTTTCAATACTAATCGAAGTCACCATCTAGCAATGACACCCGACGTCCGGATAGGTCGAAGGTTGCAGAGCAGCAATCAAGAACCTTTGGTAGATGGTTACCATATAATTTATTCCTTTGACCTTCAATGCTCAAGATAACTTAGGTTTTAACTGCTAACCCTTAATTAGCTTATCCATAAAGTGTTTCAATCTTTACAAGTCCTATGACTCCTCACAAGGACTATCCTAGCCAAGGTTTTGCTAAATTGAAACACAATGAGACATTTATTTCAAACTATTTGTAGGGGTCAATCCCATCTTGATCCACTCACTGCTCTATAAATACTTTAATGCACCCAAAAACCTTCTGTCACTGGATTAAAAATCTAGGTAATATGGCATCAAAGTACAATAGGTTGCTTGCAAGCTACCATGGTGATCTCAGGTCAGAGGGACACTTCTATCTATATCTCTTCACGAACACTTCTTGGCAGAAGAGTGTTCCGCAGATTGATCACGTTCAGTGAGATGTCATACACCTCACCTGCATGTTATACCAGTATCACACACTCCTTGGTAAAGAGGATAACCAACCCATATGACATACAATGACCTTTACTTGATACATAGTTATTCTATAACTATATATCATTTGGTCGCGACTATTTTAAGAACCACTCAATAAACTTTTCTTTATTGAATAGATTATGGTTCTAAGGACTCCATCATAAAAGAATTTATTTCAGGAAGATGTGATATGATGAACTACCAAATAAATATTTTAATAATTAATAATTTTATATATTTATAACTTGCACAATCATCTACATGTTAGTTGATTGGCTTTAGGATATAATTTTCAATAGTGACCTCATCGAGGAGCTATGGAGCAGGGGCAGCCGGACAAAAACTCCATGGAATTCTTGTACCAGTTGGGCCAGAGCTTGAACTTGCTGGACCAGCATGGTGAATTGGTCCTGGGTGACCGCAGTTGCCAGTGGTGAGGGAGTCTCGATCGGTGGCAGATGCGGAGGTGCCATATTATTTTCGGGATCTGATATTGAGCCTCTGAAGTTGCTCTCCTTCTATTGGCCATTGAAGGGTTGTTCTTCTGGTTTTTAGCCTTGTCTTGATCACAAGTTTGTGGGACTTAAGACCCTTCCTCTAGCGCTAATCTGTTGCCGTAGAAATCCATTCTCTGACTCGGGTGCAGCCTACCTCTGGATTCGGACGCCTGTTTCTTGCTTGGGTGGACTTGCAAGATAGTCCTCATGCAGAGAACGTTGGGGGTGGCCCTCTGTGGAAGTCCCTCCGATGCTCAAGTTAGTGAAGATTTACAACAAGCAGATATGAGAAGAAGACTTCTGCAGAAGAATCACTCAAGAATGGCCTCTTCAGGAGCCGGGAGCTCTGCTTGAGCTTCAATGGAGTTTTCAGTGAAAGAGTGAGCATACCTAAAGAATTTTTGGATAGAGTATTTATAAGTAGCTGGCATGATGGCAGGCAATTACCTGACTTCTTGGACGTATCATAGAAAATTAAAAACCATCATGATTCGAATCTGATTCGAATCAAATTTGTTATGAGGCCGGTAGCACTCGAATCTGGTTAGTTAGAGGATCAATGGCTAGAGAGGCTAGCTGATGCTTTGAGATTCGATGATTTATAGGCTCTAGGCCATATTCGGCATTATTGGCTTTATTCCCTAATTAGGATGGTTGGGGACCCATAGTTGGAATCTCGTTAGATTATCATGAATTTGAATTTTTTCGTACTTGGGCTAGGCATGGAGGTAGCTTGGTTCCGCAAAGGTTCAAGGATTCCTCGATTATGTTGAGGAGTAAAAGTAACTCAATCTAACCGGAGCATGGGAACAGCTCGATCCGGCCGAGGTATAGGAGTGGCTCAATCTGGCCGAGATATGAGGATAGCTCGGTCTAGCCGAGGTATGAGGATAGCTCGGTCTCATTGAGACGTAGTGGCTTTGTCTTTTTCTAGATATGACAATTGGTGGATCAGAAATCAAAAGTGATCCCAACCTTTTCATCGTGCTCATGGATATTGACATAATGATGATTTTACCCCGCATCACCCTCCTTTGATACCCACCTGCCAAGGCAAACATGGCCACCTCATGGTTGAGGTGGTCTACCTCTAATATAGCCATGTTAAAGCGGTCGAGATAATTCTTTAAAGACTCCCCCTCCCGTTGCTTGACCTCAGAGAGGGAATCAGACCTCCGTCGGTGGCAGCGACTACTAACGAACTGACTGATGAATAGGCAGCTCAGCTCGTCGAAGGAATTGATGGAACCAGGCTTCAGGCTATTGAATTAGGTTCTGGCGAACCCTCTGAGAGTGGAGGGAAAGGCTTGGCATAAGATCGCATCTGACGCTCCGTGGAACATCATGATGGATCGAAAGCTGCTCAGATGGTCATCGAGATTGGTGGATCTATGGTACAGCTCGATGGTGGAAAGCTTGACATGGGAAGGGATCACTTTTTGCATGTTCTTCTCAGAGAAGGGGATGCCCTGTTTCGTCTTCGATTGGAACCGTGAAGCCTACTTAACGACATCTAGCTCTTGCTCCACTCTCGATGCATCTCCTGGAGCTATCTTTGAACCTCCTCATCTCGGGTAGTAGGAATGAGAGGCCGAGGGGATCATGGCCGCGGTGTCGAGTCATGGCAAGAGTACTCTAGAGAAAGAAAGATCGAGCTCACGAGATCTAGACGACTCAATTCTCGAGCCCTTTGCGGTGCTAGTTTAGGCCCTCTTTGGTTGGGCTACTGAGGGTGGCTCGTGACTTCGAGTGGGTTAGAAGAAGAAATCGCCAGAGGACCAGGGGCGGCGACCCCATCGGGGAGCTATGGAGCAGGGGCATGCGGACGAGAAACTCCATGGAGTTCTTGTACCAGCTGAGCCAGAGCTTAAACTTGCTGGACCAGCATGGTGAATTGGTCCTGGGTGACCACAGTTGCCGGTAGTGAGGGAGTCTCGGCTGACGACGGCTGCGGAGGTGCCATGTTGTTTGCGGGATCAGGCCTTTGGAAGGTGATCTGATCTTGAGCCTCTGAAGTTGCTCTCATTCGATTGGCCATTGAAGGGTTGTTCTTTTGGTTTTCAACCTTGTCTCCTTCATCACAAGTTTATGAAACTTGAGACCCTTCCTCTAGCGCCAATCTGTCTCCATAGAAATTCGTTCTTCGACTCGAGTGCAGCCCATCTTTGGATCTGGATGCTTGTCTCTTGCTTGGGTGGACCTGCAAGATAGTCCTCACACAGAGAATGTTGGGGGTGGCCCTCTGCGAAAGACCCTCCGATGCCCAAGTCAGTGAAGATTTACAGCAAGTAGATATGAGGAGAAGGCTCGTGCAGAAGAATCCCTCAAGAATGGCCTCTTCAGGAGCCGGGAGCTCTGCTTGATCTTCAATGGAGTTTTCAGTGAAAGAGTGAGCGTACCTAAAGAATTTTTGGATAGGGTATTTATAAGTAGCTGGCATGATGGCAGGCAATTACCTGACTTCTTGGACGTGTCATAAGGAATCGAAAACTGTCATGATTCGAATATGATTCGAATCAAATTTGTTATGAGGCCGGTAGCACTCGAATCTGGTTAGTTAGAGGATCAATGGCTAGAGAGGCTAGCTGATGTTTTGAGATTCGATGATTTATAGGCTCTAGGCCATATTCGGTCTAGGCCATATTCGGCATTATTGGCTTTATTCCCCAATTAGGATGGTTGGAGACCCACGTAGTTGGAATCTCGTCAGATTATCATGAATTTGAATTTTTTTGCACTTGGGCTAGGCATGGAGGTAGCTCGGTTCCGCAGAGGTTCAAGGATTCCTCGATTCTATTAAGGAGTAAAAGTAACTCAGTCTGACCGGAGCACGGGAACAGCTCGATCCGGCTGAAGTATAGGAGCGGCTCAGTCTGGCCGAAGTATAAGGATAGCTCGGTCTAGCCGAGGTATGAGGATAGCTCGATCTCGCTGAGACGTATTGGCTTTATCTTTTTCTGGATGCGATAACTGGTGGATTAGAAGTCGAAAGTGATCCCAAATTATTTGTCGTGCATATAGATATTAACATAATGATGATTTTACCCGTATCAGTAAATATTCTGCACTTATGTTTTATCTTTAAAATTTTATTTGATCCTTATTTGTCCTAAAGTAACCTTAGGTAGTGTTTGACTTCCCAAAATCTATTTCTATATAAGTGTACATAATAGCATTTATCTAAAAATAGCTGAGAGAGTAAGTACCTTTTTAAAATTATAACTTTGCCATCAAGAGATATATAACTTTAGTTATTTTTGATTTTTTAAAGAATAAGTTCAAAAAATAACTTATAGTTAAATATAGATTATCTTTTCTAGTTAAATTTTTTTTAAAATTATTTAATTATAATTTTTGAGGATAAGAACGATGTCTCTTAAACATCTCTTTTATTTTTTATTTTAAGAAGATACTGAAAAGTAAACATTTATTATGGACACGCTGGCTGTAGTGGATTAAAATATATTTATGAGGCCACTTGATCAAAAAACTCTCGATGCTCGAGAATCGGAAACTCAGTCTCTAGTCCAGTCAAAATCAGTTACTTGTCCTCTAGCATAAATTTCTATGGAGCATTTAACCCCAGTGAAAGTTAAATTTTATTTTATTATAAAAATATGAAAAAAGATATCGATTGCCCGTCAAAATGGAGATATGGATTATATAACGGGTTCTTTGTACGATGCCATCTCAATTTATTTAAGAATCTCTTAGCAAATCTTGGACACCATGATAACGCTAATTGGTCCCCACTTAAGACTTTCAACCAGCGATGGTCCAATAATTTATACTGTCAACATCTTACCATCTGCTGCAGTTTATATTAACGTTGGACGTTCAATTAGTTCCCTCTAAAATTTTGGAATGAATGCACTGCTACGTTCACCAAACTTTGCTTCTAGTCTCGTTACCTTAATTTTGAATTTGTTGAACTTGTTCACTATTTATGTTTATTAATGGTAGACTTGCCAAGGCTATTAATTTTTGCGGTAGGTCACTATCATGATTATGAATTTGTTGGCCTTATTCCCTATTGGCTTTTATTTATCTAGACTTGTCAGGACTCTTTTTTTTTTTTTTTTTTGGATATCTTGTGCTGTGGGCCCTTACAGTTGGGTATATTTTGCTCTCAATTTTCTTTCCTCCGTTGCATGGTATTGGCTTTTGCATAGACTAATTTTAATTTTTTATTTATTATATTGTGTCTGAATGTAATTTTAAAGAAATTTATTGATAGAAGGTGGTGCCAACCAAAGAATCAGTAAAAATCAACCGTAAGAGCCAAGCATTTGTGTTCGGATACCACACCACCACTCGAATGACTTGATGGAGGATAAACCGGCCCCTTCCTTTACTTAAAAAAAAAAAAAAACTTAGCCATACATTTTGTCCTCAACTCTTTCTTTGTCGTATTTACTCGTCCTTATTAATGACGTGTTCTCAATTTTTCAATCATTTATTCGTACATGACGATAACTTGTAATAGATTTGATAATATATTCGCTAATGTTAATATTTATGATACATTACACCTTGAATAAAATAAATACTACTGTTACCTTGCACATCGAGATTGGTTGCATTTTATGACAACTTATTTGTTATCTTGTGGTAGGATCACTACAATGCATAATAGAACACAACTTTGAATCGGCCATGGAGTTGTATTAGAGTTTATTTTTTTAATTGCTTAGATGTTGGCATCACTCTATTTTTTATAATTAAAAAAAAAAGGTTAGATCACAGTGTTAAATTTTAAACAATAAAAATAAAGTTCAAATGTAAAAATAAATTTATTTCTTCATCCTTGCAATATATCAATGCATATTTATATATGAAAATAAATCAGTAGTGTGTGAGTGGCTGATTATATTCAGTAGAAAATGAAAACTCAAAATAAGAATGAGTTAAAAGTCAGGCCTGGGAGGCGGTTTCAACCACAGCCCTAAAGGAGAACCGGCCGCTTCTCGTGCGAAGAACTTTGGACCTCAACCCTCCTCCAAGGTACAACCCGAGAGCCTGAACTCCTACGTTCGCCGGCGGCACGATCTCAACGAACGTCAATCAGCTATCTTCAACACAATTCGAAGAAACAAAAAACTGAAATGTAGAAACAAAAACTTGTTGTGGTTCTACCTTAAAATTTTCAACCTTTGAAACCTATTTATAGATTTTTTTTTAAACGGTCAAAACATTTTTTTTTAATTGCTAGGGAATTTATTTAATTTATTTAAAACAGCCGAACGTTCGGCCGTTTTGTTTTCAAACGGCCGAACGTTTGAGCAAACGTTTTTTTTTTTTTAATAACGTTGGCGTTTGGAAACGGCCGAACGTTAACAATCCCCCATAAAAAAAAAAAAATAAAAACAAAGGAATAATAACCAAATAAATTAAATTCAATAAGCAATTTCAAAACTTTAAAATTTACTGTGCTTAGTGCAAGTACCTTCTAGGTTTGAACTTGCATTTAGTATAAAATACACACAGTATGAAGATGAGCTGATCATAATGCGGGTTAGCGCTATCTAGGCCATGCGCTTGCCTTGATTTTCATGAGAGTTACTAGGGATTCGCCCCGGTCCCATAGTCGCGGCCTCACGACTACTCTCACTAAGGTAAATCCTCCAAGGGTATGTGCAACGGAATCATACCTTGCTGAATTTATAGCCTTGGATCTATTAAGAGCTATGCTCAACCTAACCGTCACAATAAAGCACCACACCATAGGGATGGGATGGAGACAGATTCCTAAAGCGGTGCTTCCAGATATCACCTCAGAGATCGTTTCCCTTTGAACCTTAACCATGGGTTGCCATGACGGTAGGGGTCCACTCTGGTGACTAATATATGGGCTTAAGCCCCATCCCCCTCGATGTCTCAAACACCGCAGCCTTCGAAAGGCCTTTGGTTAAAAGATCTGCCAAATTATGTTTAGATCTTACAAACTGCAGTGATATTGATTCTTTCATTTTATTTCTTATAGATTTATACCTGATCAGGATATGATTATTCATCTTTTTATTAGTGTCTGTTGATTTAACAGATCAATCAGAGCTCTACAATCACAATTTAAACAAATTCGAGAAATATTTGGTGAAAGAATATCTATATCATTTATTAAGTCTTTCAGCCATTGTGCTTCAGTGCAAGTAGTGTCAAGAGCTGTTAGCTCAGACTCTAGAGTACTTCTAGTGATTATAGTTTGTTTACATGAGCCCCAAGATACTGCAGCTCCTCCTAAAAGGAAGAGATACCCAGTGGTGGACTTAACATCGAATTTATCTGTTACCCAATTAGGATCACTATATCCCTCAATGTGCAGCAAAAAATTATGGACAGGTGGATGTAGATACATGTTCTATGACTTCTAAAGATTCAAAAAATGTTACAAGGCTATCCAGTTAGATAAATCAATTTTGATCAGCAAGAGCATGCACACAAATAATTGTGGCACGTAATGCATAACTTATGGTGAAAACTCCACAATACAGAAAACGTTTACCCAGTCTGCAGGTTCTCTAACAGTTTTTTGCTCTTATGTTCCAACTCATTTTTATGTATTTCTCAAAATATGTCTTTAGTAATTGAAAATAAAGGAAATAGAGAATTTTTTTTTCTGGAATTGCTAAAAAATGACATAACAAAACTATCCTTTTCCATAAAATATCAGAAAGATGTGCCCCTATCTATATTCATAAGTTTAAAGCATTTACAATTTCTCAGCTTTAGATAAAACTGAGGAGTTAGCTATGTAATTGATAGTGGCTGAAGGATGGTAGCAATAGATCACCATAAAGGTGAAAAAAATTGTTTATGGCCAACCCATCACAAATATCCAACTAGACTGAAATTAATTTGAACTTGTCTTCTTAATTGGTTTATAAATAACCCAACCAGGTAGACTTCCTAGCCACTTGGTTTTGTCAACTTATCCTACAGCTATAAACCCACACAGTAATGGGGAGCGATCTGGAGATGCCATGACAGAAAAGCAACACGGGCCATACACTATGACATAATAAGAACATGTTAAGAGGTGCTTTCATGATGGCCATTTTCCTGTTAGTTCACGTGAGTAACTCACACTAGAACGACTCTTTCTCTGTTTTCTATTCCCACCCTACGGCAATCTTTGAGATGAGATAAGGGATTTAAGTTTATGACAACCTTTTTTTTTTGATTTATAAATGTGTACTCATAACAGTAATTTAAAAAGATAAACATATATAATGAAAGCATGCATCTTTTCAAGTACATAATTAACGCTTCTTATTATACACCTAGGCAACTGGAATATGAGTATTTTGTTTTCACATTGCCAGGTTCCAATACCTATACACCACACATGAAAAAATTTGCTCACCAGAAAGCATGTTCGAGAGCCATTTTGGTGCAAACAGAAGTTCACATGCATACAAGTGAAGAAAATTAAGTATATTTAAATATGCAATGTAAATAAATTATAATTAATTTGCAAATGGTTCTCCTTTAGATTGTTAAATTTAAACAATAAAATAAGTTCAAATGTAAAAATAAATTTATTTCTTCATCCTTGCAATATATCAATGCATATTATATATGAAAATAAATCAGTAGTGTGTGAGTGGCTGATTATATTCAGTAGAAAATGAAAACTCAAAATAAGAATGAGTTAAAAGTCAGGCCTGGGAGGCGGTTTCAACCACAGCCCTAAAGGAGAACCGGCCCGCTTCTCGTGCGAAGAACTTTGGACCTCAAACCCTCCTCAAAGGTACAACCCGAGAGCCTGAACTCCTACGTTCGCGGCGGCACGATCTTACGAACGTCAATCAGCTATCTTCAATACAATTCGAAGAAACAAAAAACTGAAGTGTAGAAACAAAACTTGTTGTGGTTCTACCTTAAAATTTTTAACCTTTGAAACCCTATTTATAGATTTTTTTTAAAACAGTCAAAACATTTTTTTTTAATTGCTAGGAAATTTATTTAATTCTATTTAAATAGCCGAACGTTCGACCGTTTGTTTTCAAACGGTCGAACGTTTGAGCAAACAATTTTTTTTTTTTTAATAACGTTGGCATGGAAACGACCGAACGTTAACACATAGTTGTTAGAATCAGATCAATTAGATCGTTCGAAATTTAAAGTTAAATCAGGTTTTTTTCTAACATAAAATTAAATATATAAATAATTTAAAATAATTCGATTCATTTGAACGATCAATTTAATCTGAATCAAATAAAATTATAAATTTTATTATATAATTTTAATTTTTTAAAAAATTAATTTTTATTAATATAAAATATATATATATATATATATATATATAATATATATATTCATCAATCAGCGGCGCAACGATTGAATCAGTGACCTGATGATCTTGGTGCTTAACCGGATTAATGTCCGAACGGACAACCATCGGTCAGGCATCTAGATGCCTGACCTTATCATCGCGATTTTTATCCTTGGAATTATTATAGAAAAAACAAGAACGGCAACTCAACGGCTTGAAAGTCTTCTTTTTTTTCTTTCCCTTTCAATAAAACGCCAGCCCTTCCACGCCGCTCCACGACTCGAGTTTTCGGTGTCCAAGAATCTCGCCCAACTCATCTCGGCTGTCCCCACGCAACGTCCGCCCGTCCCATCATCGCCTTTCCCTTCTCTCATTCACAATGGTTAAATACAACTCCATGGCCGTAGCTCTCCTCCAACTGCGCTTAAGCTTGAGCTCAGACTAGAGTTTTGGCCCAAAAAAAGCATGGAGAGCGGCGCCAACTCCGCCCACGTCCTCCTCCTCCCCTACCCGACCCAAGGCCACATCAACCCCATGCTCCAGTTCGCCAAACGCCTCGCCTCCCACGGCCTCCTCGCTACCCTCGCCACCACCCGCTTCATCCTCTCCTCCACCCACCCGAACCAGGCCCCGTCGCCCTCGCCTCCATCTCCGACGGCTTCGACCGCGCCGGCTTCACCGAGGCCGCCTCCATCGCGGCCTATATCGACCGCCTCGAGTCCGTCGGATCCGACACCCTCGACGAGCTCCTCCGGTCCGAGCGGGCCGCGGGCCGGCCGGTCCGGGTGCTGGTCTACGACTCCTTCCTCCCCTGGGCCCGGGACGTCGGCGCGCAGCACGGGCTGGCGACGGCGTCGTTCTTCACGCAGTCGTGCGGTGTGAACGCCGTCTACGGGCTCGTGAAGGAGGGCCGGCTCTGGCTACCGGCGACGGAGGGCCTCTCGCTGCCCGGTTTTCCCCGGCTCGAGCCGGGCGACCTGCCGTCCTTCTTTCTCTCGGAGAGCGAATCGGGCCCGTACCCGGCGTACACGAAGCTGGTGCTGGAGCAGTACAAGGATTTGGAGAAGGCGGACGAGGTATTTGTCAACTCCTTCTACGAGCTCGAGCCCGAGGTATGTCGTTGAATTGCTGATAAATTAAAGCTGGTCCAAAAAACATAATCTATAGATGAAATCTAAATTTTGGCGAATTAAATAACAGCTGCCTGGTTGAAATTTTTTTATGGCTAAGAGATTCACCAGAGATATGCTCTTTTGATATTGAAAAGATACTGTATTTGTGACCTCATTCCATCTAGAAAAAGCCTCATCTAGTTTATCACCGGGTTTTTTTTTTTTTTTTGAGAAAAGGTTAAGAAAACACTCACAAACGAAAGGACGAGCCAAGACAGGCTGGCGAGGTGACCACGGCTCCCGACTTCCATACCCACCTCATTACACTCCTGTACCACATCAATCTCTGATGCCCCCGCTCCTTTCTTTTCTTTTTCTTTTTAAAATTATTTTTAAATTTCATATAGCTTTTTTTTTATAACTATTGCGCATATATATATATATATATATATATATATATATATATATATATATATATATATATATATATATAAATTTTTGAGTTTTCTCACAATCTAATATAAACTTAGTTAATGCTTGAAATTCCATTTCAATTGAAGTGGGTCGAAGTGAATTTCTATTAAATTAGGATAATTTTATCATTTCTAACTAAACCAAAATCAGCCTATCATGGTGTAGATGAGTATCATATGAAGGAGGAAGGAGTGAGTTATTCAATAGGATCCGTGATTAATTTATTATAGTATTTATATGGAGGTTATATTTATTGATTGAACTTAGGTGTGGCCCATGCGGTTCATCATTTGATAGGTGATATGTGCGCTATTTTTTATTTAAAGAATAATATGTATCCCCTAAACAGTTGAACGATCTATTCCGAAAGCAAGCAGTAGTCATATTTTAATAGTATCATTTTTGTCATATTTTAAAAATTAGATTGAACAACGAATCGGCTAATCGTAAATTAATCGGTTTGATCGAATCGATTTGATTGGATCAAATAATAATATAATTAAATTTTAATTTAATAATATAAAATAATAAAATATAAATATAATTCAAATAAAAATTTAAAAAATTTAAAAATTGAATTGAGTTGAAACCCGATTTAATGATTTTTTGATTTTTATTGGATCATATAAAATTTAATTTAATAATAAAATAACTGATGATCAATTCTTACTTGAATCGATTGAACTCATCGACCCGATCTAATTTTTAAAACACTGCATTTTTGTTTTCAAATGAAATGATAGTGTATGTATGTGCCCTTTATTAATTACATGAACCGCTGTATCTAACTTTTATCCTATATCTATGGCCATGAAAAAGTTTTACCTCATCACTATTCAGTGCAGTAAGGATGTATCGATCATACGAATTAACTGATCATACGTATCAATGCGCATGATCTGATCTATTGAATCATCGCGTGCATTGATACATGCAACTGATCTATTTGTACGATCAGTATGCGCCTGCTATACAAAAACGATTCAACATGTCCTTTATAGCCATATTGGCCTTGACAAGCCATTCAGTGACTATCATCAGGCCCAGTGAAAATTAAAATAGCTAAGCATGGTATCATTACACAGTTTTTTTTTAAAAAAAAAGATACCTGGCTCACTAATATTTTAAGATTGACTGCTCTAAATTGCAAGCAGGAAGCCAACTACATGGCATCCAGATGGCGAGCAAAGAACATAGGCCCCACGGTGCCATCCTCCTACTTGGACAACCGGCTCCCGTCCGACTCCAGCTACGGCTTCCACCTCTTCACCCCCACCCTCGCTCCCTGCATGAAATGGCTCGACTCCAAGCCCTCCAACTCCGTCGTCTACGTTTCCTTCGGCAGCATGGCCGCTCTTGGCCCCGACCAGATGGCCGAGCTCGCCTTCGGCCTCGTCAACTCCGGCAAACACTTCCTCTGGGTGGTGAGATCGGAAGCCGCCAAGCTCCCCGAGAACTTCGAACAGGAGTACTGCTCCCAGAGCGATCAGGGCTGATGGTCTCGTGGAGCCCGCAGCTGGAGGTGCTGTCTCACGGGGCGCTCGGCTGCTTCCTGACGCACTGCGGGTGGAATTCGACGGTGGAGGCGATCAGCTTGGGCGTGCCGATGGTGGGGATGCCGCAGTGGACGGACCAGCCCACGAATGCCAAGTACGTGGAGGACGTTTGGAGGATCGGGGTGCGGGCGAGCGTGGACGAGAAGGGGTTGGTGGGGAGGGAGGAGGTGGAGAGGTGTGTGAGGGCGGTGATGGAGGGGAAGAGCAGTGAGGAGATTAGGAGGAATGCGAGGAGGTGGATGGAGTTGGCCAAAGAGGCGGTAGGGGAGGGAGGGAGTTCGGAAAGGAACATTGCGGAGTTTGTGGCCAAGTACTGCTCCAAATGACATACAACTGACGTACGTACGTACGTGGCTATTAGTACGTTGTTGCATGTTGTTGTCGTTTGTGCCACGTATCATAACTAGTTATTGCTATTTAATTTTTGTTGTTGTTTCGATCTGTTCATAAAATCAATTCATATGAAGTAGGGGAAAAAAAAAAAGTTGGATGGTCAGTGGCTGTTAGATGCACTAATCTAGTGTAGCAATCTAGTGTAGATTAGTAAAATGTGGTGTAATTATTTATCTTACACCAGCTTCCGACAATCAAAAGGATCTGTTACCGTGCATGTTCAAACAAAAATTATTATTAATTAATTTTTTTTATAATTTTATAATTTAAATATAATTAATTTATTGATTCAATAAGATAAAGATAAATTTAATTAGAATCAAAGTATTGAGGGATAAAATCGTTGTTGCATTAATAATCATGCAAGGGGTTAGTATCAATCCTGACTTTCACTTGCTATGCGATACCCGCTAGAGATGAATCAGCCTCAGTGGATTGAGGCGTCTTAGCCCCTCAGCGAGCCAAGGATTTTCAAGGCGTGGATCACATCTTTCGGCCTCAGCCGAGCTATGACGTCTCTTTCGGTCTCAGCCGAGTTATAACATCTCTCTCGGCCTCCGTCGAGCTATCCCCATCTCTCTTGGCCTCAGCCGAACTATCCCATCTCTCGGCCTCAGCCGAGCTATCCTTGTCTCTCGGTCTTAGCCGAGCTATCTCGGTCTCTCGGCCTCAGCCGAGCTATTCCCATCTCTCGGCCTCAACCGAGTTGTTCCTATCACTCGGCCTCAGCCGAGCCATTCCTATCCATTGTGCCTCGCCAGCCGAGCTATCCGTGCCCCGACCAGACCAGGGCACTCAAGCACCTCTACGGAATCGGAGCGGGAGAGTTTAAACAAAAATCATATCCGAGAGTGGCCTAGAGCCCTGGAGCCTACACCGTCTCCTAATCTCAAGACATCAACCAGCTCTCCCAGCCGTCGATCTTCTAACTAACAAGATACGAATCTTACTTACCCCATAACAAACTGGATTCGAATCCTAACGGCTTTCGGACCCATGACGCCCCCAAGGAATCAAGTGATCCTCTATAAATAGAACCATCTCCCGACTTCTCAGTATGCGCACTTGCTTACTGGCCCGCTCTCCTTCTACCTTTGCTCACCCTTTTTCGCATTAACGCTCTGCTCGAAGCTCTCGAAAGGCCACCCTGGAAAAACTCTTCAGCGAGAGCCTTCTCCTCACATTTGTTGATTGCCGATCCTTACTGACTTGAGCGTCGGAGGGTCTTCCACGGAGGGCACCCCCAACGCCTCTCGCATGAGGACTGTTTTGCAGGTCCGCCCAGGAGGGAGCCCATCTGAAGCCCGATCGCGCCCGAGTCGGAGGACAGATTTCAGCAGCAATAAATTGGCGCTAGAGGAAGGGCCCTCAAGTCCCATAAACTTGTGATTCATGAGACAAGGATCTCGATCTGAAAGAGAACTTCTCCCATGCCAATCGAAGAAAGGCTACCTCCGAAACCCGGGGCCAGGTCACCTCCCAAAGACCTGATCCAGTAAGCAGTGTAGCACCACCGCCACTACCAGTTGAAACTCCATCGCTACCGGCGGCCCCAGTGACCCAAGACCAGTTTGCCTCGCTGGTCCAGCAGGTCCAAGCTCTGGCTCACCTGATCCAGGGGCGCTTTGAAGCCTCCCATCCGGCTGCGCCTACTCTACACCTTCCTGAGGAGAACGCAGCCCCTGTTCATCCAGCGATCTCTTCTTCCGGCCCGTATGGGGTTGCAGACCCCCTCGTCGCCCTAGGAAAGCTGAGCCAACCCCCCAAGGGGTCTACGGTAAGGATCTTCCCCGATCTCGGTCACCCTCTCTGGGTCCTCCTCCGCTCTCTGCTCCTCCGTCATGACTATTGCTCCCTCCTCCAACTGAGGGGACCCCTCTCTCACTACCGGCTCCCCCACATCCTCTTTCTTTGATGGTAAAGAGCGCGGGCTGGCCCTGACTCGCCCAGCCTCCGACGAGTGCTCTCCAGAGAGACGAACCTTCTTCTCAAGCTTATGCCTTTCTGCACTACCAGCCTCTCTCGGGCGCTTGCCCAACTCTTTCTTTATGTGGCCCTCCAGTGCAGATCTCTTGGCTGTAAGTGCAGTAGGCGAACAATCAGACCGAGATATACTCGCTCGAATGAAATCAATGGAAGGAGAAAGAAAAAGACTTACCTTGCACGTCGACGGGGCTAAGTCCGCGGCAAAAAGAGCCTCCTCCGATAGTAAGACATTGGCCGAGAACACTCAACCATTAAGAAGGACCCCTAGGTCCTCCTTCTCCCGTTCGGATAGGGTTGGATGCGCTTCCATATCCCTAACAGGATTTTCCCATCCCCGCGGGAAGCTGGAACCGATGTTTCCTTCGGCGATAAAGAATCGAACCTTCCATTCCTTTATGGATGATGGTTTATCCATGATCGTCCTGAATGACTTTCGAGGTCCGATATAGGACCCTCCGAGCTCCTTCCGGACATTAGATGGTAACAAACACAGAACAGGGACAGAGTTGCTATTACCTGAACCCGGTTACACATCGAGATAAACCCGATGATACTCCGCCAGCTGTTAGGAGCTACCATTGTTGGGCAGATGTTATAGAACCTCATGATCTCTTTCACTAAGGGGTGAAGGGGAAATCAGAGGCCTGCATTTAGGCTTTCTTCGTAAAGAAAGATCCCGCCCTCCAGCACTTGCGAGACCCTATTCTTGGGCTCCGACAGCCGTAAAATGATATCCGAGGGAATGCCATACTTCTGGCATATTCTTCCCAAATCCTTGGCAACAATCTTTGAGACCAGGTCGCTAGGCCTCACCATGCTGTTGGTTGAAAGAAACACTGAGTGACGTTGCAAAGGAAGTAGGGGAACAAGATTCTTCAAGAAGGAAGGAAAGGGCACTGCGAATGGGAATGGCGCTGTTTCGACTTTGCTTTTCTCCGAAGGAAACCGCCTCAAAGAGAAGATAAGGCGTCTTGATCGGAATGCCCGGAACTGCCATTGCAAGCACCGTGAAAACTGGGATTTTCTACGTGGCACTTCCCCAACTGTTGCCCCTAGGAAGCGACAGATCCATCACGTAAAGGCAAGGCGGCCGCGCAGCATTAATTAGGGCATCATTACGCAGGCTGTCAAATCCAAACCCATTCAGATCGTGCCACATGGATTTATACTTCCTACGCCCAAACCTACGCTTCGAACTAGGGAGTGGGGGGCATGTGTTGAGGGGTAAATCGCCATTGCATTAATAATCATGCAAGTGGTTAGTATCAATCCTGACTCCCACTTGCTGTGCGATACCCGCTAGAGATGAATCAGCATCAATGGATCAGGACGCCTTAGCCCCTTAGCGAGCCAAGGATTTCCAAGGCACAGATCACATCTCTCGGCCTTAGCCGAGCTATGATGTCTCTCTCGGCCTCAGCCAAACTATCCCCATCTCTCGGCCTCAGCTGAGCTATCCTGGTCTCTCGGCTTTAGCTGAGCTATTCCCATCTCTCGGCCTCAGCCGAGTTATTCCTATCACTTGGCCTCAGCCGAGCCATTCCTATCCATTGTGCCTCGCCAGCCGAGCTATCCGTGCCCCAACCATACCAGGGCACTCAAGCACCTCTACGAAATTCGGCGTGGGAGAGTTTAAACAAAAATCATACCCGAAAGTGGCCTAGAGCTCTGGAGCCTACACCGTCTCCTAATCTCAAGACAACAACCAGCTCTCCCAGCCGTCGATCTTCTAACTAACAAGATACGAATCTTACTGACCTCATAACAAACTGGATTCGAATCCTAATGGCTTTCGGACCCACGATGCCCCCAAGAAATCAGGTGATCCTTTATAAATAGAACCGTTTCCCGACTTCTCAGGTATGCGCACTTGCTTACTGGCCCGCTCTCCTTCTACCTTTGCTCACCCCTTTTCACCATTAACGCTCTGCTCGGATGTAACATCCTGAAAACCTTGTAATTTATAGCATTTTTCGTTTGAAATGAAAGTCAGAAAGTTTCAGTGAAATATGGGTGTGTTGGCCTTTTGATAAATGTAAAGAGAAGAAATTTTGGAGTAAATAAGTATATTTCTGAATGTTAATGAGTTGATTTAAGAAATTGAGAGACTTAAGTTTTAATGGGTTTAAATCACAAGAAAAATCAAGTTTAGTTTGAGTTTTATCCTAAAATGATGTTTTTAGTGGTTGGAGTCGACCTAATTGGAGTGGAGTCGACTCCGGCACGGTTTTAAACTTTCGGCACGCTTTGGAGTCGACCTGCAGTGGAGTCGACCCCTACTTTCAGGAGTCGACCCTACTTTTCTGGAGTCGACGACCCTATTTTCTGGAGCGACACCTATTTCTGCTGGAGCCGACTCCAAATCTGTTCGAGCCGACTCCGCAGGCAGGTTTTTCTGAGTTAAATCTTGAGAAATTCATATTTAATCCGTTTCAAGTCCGATTTGGATGCCGTTTGAACCGTTGGATTTCTAAAATCGAGTTCTTCAAGATGGTAAAGTCTTTTCTTAGAAATGTTACATAAAAGTATCGATTTAAGTAAAAAGATGATCTGGGCTATAAATCTATTAAAAAAATGCTATATCAGGGGCAAAATGGGAAAAGGCTCCGATGTCAATTGCTAATTGTGTTAAGGGCAACTTGGAAAGAAAATCTAAGGGCAAAATATCATGGTTATAAGTGAGCCACGTGTTTTCCAAAAAGCGTGCGTTAAGAGTGTTTGAGGGCAAAAGGGAGATTTGGCATGCCTTAACCCTTAAGTTTCCATGACTTGGTCCCCAAGTCATTAGAGAAAAAGGGAAACGTGGGTTCAGCCAGAGAAAAGAAAGAAAGAAAAAGAGAGAAAGAAGAGGAGAAAAGAGAGGAAAGGAAGAAGAAGAAGAAGAAGAAAAAGGAGGAAGAAAGAGAAAGGGAAAGGGAAGCTTGGGGTTTGTGCTCGACTCCAGGTAAGCTATAGCTTCCCTAGATCTTGTATGACTTTAGATTTTCTTAGATTAGTGTATTTTGAGGTAATAGTAGAAGTAATCTTGAGTAGAGAAAGGGTGGAAGAAAATAATGAGATATTAGAGGATAGATCATGTATGCATGCATGGTTCGTGGGAAAACCTCGTGTGGAGGTAATCCTAATAGCTATTGTATCTGTATGTTGACGTAGGTCAAGAGGGTTATTCCAGGGAGCCGAATACCAGAGTTGAGTACCAGTTGTACCAGTCGAGGAGTAACCTACTAAGGTGAGTGGATTTCTCATCTAGCAATGAGAGGTTAATTTGAGCTAGTATAATGAGATTAATACCTAGTTATGGTATGTTATGTTTAGCAGAGTATTATGTATGTTTTAAATATGAGAAATGAGAACCTAGTATATGATAATCTGATAAATGAGTTTTGAGCATAAACACATAAGCATGAGTTTCGATGAGGGATTTTTAATGTATACATGGCATATTTGCATGATAAAGCTTTACAAATGATGTATGAGTCATACTGAGCATCAGGCAGCTAGGGGGCTGATCACCCTTTAGACTGTACTGTAGCATGAGCATTGCACACTACTATCGAGCCGGCACCTCCTTGCGAACAGATCGTACGATGAACCCCAGAATCAGGGGTGAGTGCATGCCTAACCAGGCCAGTGGGGCTGGTTGTGAGCAGCCCGTGGGGGCATGAATCATAGCTCAGTGGAGCTGATTACTATATATAGCCCGTGGGGGCAGAGAGAAAACCCGAGGTTCCAGGGTTAAGGAACAAAGCACTTTGCCAGGTGAACCGCACGGGTAAGGGGTGCTATTTGTGCGGGGATCCTGTTGCTAGTCACGCACCCGATGAGAGTACACCTACAGAAGGGCGACTGTAGGGTGGTACCTCAGAGGCATTACACACACAGCCCAGCATCATGAGATCTAAAAGCATATGTTGTGATATAAAAAGGGCCAATGGGCCAAATAGTTATCCCGAGAGGGAGAGCTTACTTGAGATGCCAGTGGGCAAGCAGATCCTGATGGGAGTCTGGGTTGTAGATAAAGAATGCATATCTTCATATTGTAATGCATGATTTTTATTTTAATGAGTTATCTTTCAGTGAAGAGTTATTATAGAGTATTCCAGTACTGATATGTTATTTGAAGAATAAGCTACATTTTATTTTATCTGATATCATGTTAAAAATGTACTTTGAGTTGTACAAGTTAAATAGTTTCAGCATACGATTGAAATTAAGAGGTTATGGTTCTCTATTTCTCCATAGTTAGATGGTTATCCAGTCACTGGGACTTAGGTCTCATCCCTCTATGATTTAAATGTTCTTTCAGATCAGTGAGTATTTCTGCCAGGATCACAAGATAAGCAGGACAGGACCCTTAGCTGGTGAAGCTTGCTTGGATGCAAGAGTGTTAAATGCTAGCCTTGTATATTGAGAGAGTGTGGTTTGATATTTGTATTTTGTATATGTGTATGTGTACAGTGGGATGTAATGATGTTTTAGACCTTTTTGGATATGAATACGAGACTTATGTTTTGGAGAAAATTATGAGCATGATGTGTGCACTTAGGATTTTAATGTCGAATGTGAATGTGATCTTGTAAACTGCCTGAGGAATGTCATGAAAAATATTATCTGAGCAGGTTGATGCTTAATGTTGATTGGGTGATTTGTGTATATAATTGAGATGAAAATGAAAAGTTTTTAACAGGATGTGTTTTCGTGTGTCTGCCACTTATGATAATTAGTTGGGGTTCTCTAGCTCTTTATGGAGCGCTACATAAAGACTAGTAAAACTCTATCCGATTACCACAAGTGTGCAGGTGTGCTGTCGGTGGCCCCAGAGAGGAGGGGGAGCTGACAAGTTTTGGTATCAGAGCCCTAGGTTATTAGGTCCTAGGGGAATAAGTATGAGTATGAGTCTAGGATGATTGAATGTTTTATGATTATAGCTATTGAATGATGAAACTGATGTAATGAATAATGTCTTGTAGGACGATTACTACAAAGGCATCTAGAGAGACAGAGCAATCTTCAGGCAGGGATAGAAGCAAAGGTCAAAGTAGATTCAGAAGGTCAGTTAGAAGAAGTCAAATTGATAGAATGGCTTCTAGTGATTCCACCGAGCCAGTATCTAAGGAGGCTAGAGTGGGGCATCTCCAGAGCAGATGCCAGAGTCTTCTTCACAGTCTATTACCCCTGTGCCAGTAGACCCATCTCGAGTACAGACTCAGGGGCCTAGTATGTCAGAGTTGGTAGGCATGATTACTCAGGCTGTGGTAGCAGCTGTGGGTGCTAGTTCTAGCCTTCCATCTAAAAATACTGAGGTTGTGAGGAATGTGGAAAGAGCCAGAAAGTTAGGGGCTCTGGAGTTCCAGGGAACTACTGATCCTATTCAGGCCGGGGCATGGCTGCAGAGGATCGAGAGAGTATTTGATGTGATGGGATGCTCTGAGGAGCAGAGGCTGAGTATTGCCACCTTTTTACTGGAGGGTAGAGCCCAGAGTTGGTGGAGATCTATTCAGGGCAGGCAGCCCCAGGGAGTGGAGTTGACATGGGAAAATTTTAGAAGAGAATTTCATCAGCAATATTATTCTGAGATTTATAGGGATCAGAAGAGGAGGGATTTCCTTTGTCTGACTCAGGGGAGGATGTCCGTGGCAGATTATGAAGCCACTTTTGTGGAGTTATCTCAGTTTGCTAGGGCCTTGGTGGCTGATGAGAGGGAGAGATGTCGACTATTCCAGGATGGATTGAATCTCCCTATTAAAGCCAAGACCTGTATGCAGACCTACAATAATTACTCTGAGTTGGTGCAGGGAGCACTCAAAGCCGAGGAGATTGAAAAAGAATATATGAGTAGGAGGCAGGATAGAATGAAAAGAAGTGCTCCTAGTATTCTTCTGCTCCGGGAGGGACTCAGCCATTTAAGAAACCCCAGAGGACTGGACAGTTTTATTCTGGGTTTAGAGCCCCTGGTGATGTGGGCAGAGGATCCGTATCTGTGTCAGCATCTAGCCCAGTTCAAAGAAAGCCTTATGTGGGTGTGCCTCAGGTTGCCTCCAGCAGGGTGTCTGGTGATGTAGGGGAGCAGGGTCGTCCTTCTGGTGGAGGGAGAAATATACCCCCATGTAATGTATGTGGAAAACTTCATTTGGGAGAATGTAGGAGGGGCAATAAGGGATGTTATATTTGTGGTGATCTAGGTCACCTGAAGAGAGATTGCCCTAGGAGAGGGCAGCAGGCTGGTGGGCTTCCTCAGGGGCCAGTAATGCCAAGGGGACAGCCTAGTAGGAGGGGTGATGGTAGTGTTGTGGCTTCAGCCAGTCAGGTGGGGCCTAATGTTAATCAGCCAGGAGGGTCATCCAGTATTCCGAGAGCCGAGGCCAGAGTGTTTGCCATGACCAGACAGGAGGCTCAGATTGATCCTGATGTGGTGACAGGTATGCTACCCATCGATAATCATGATGCTTATATTTTAATTGATTCTGGATCTACGCATTCATTTATCTCATGTGAGTTTGCTAAGCATCTAGTTAGAGATGTGGGCCAGTTGGGTAGTCAGTTGGTAGTATCTATGCCCGTAGGGAGGCCTTTTATAGCAGACCAAGTGTATAGAGGTTGTGATATTTCTGTGGGGAGTCAGAAATTAGCAGCAGATTTGATTCCTTTGAGGTTGAAAGAGTTTGATGCCATTTTGGGGATGGATTGGCTATCTGTGCATAGAGCCAGAGTAGATTGCTTAAGGAAGGAGGTGATGTTACAAACTTCTGATGATAGAGAGGTCTGTTTTGTTGGTGATAGGAGGGGGTTACCCTCAGGAGTGATTTCAGCTCTGTCAGCCAATAGAATGCTAGCAAAGAGATGTGAAGCCTATTTAGCTTGTGCAGTGAGCCTAGAGGGCAATGGTTTAGAGCTGACGAATATCCCTGTGGTAAGGGATTTTTCAGATGTATTTCCTGAGGAGCTGCCAGGGTTACCTCCTGACAGAGGATTTGATTTCAGTATAGATCTAGCCCCAGATACCAGACCAATAGCCAGGGCACCTTATAGAATGGCTCCAGTTGAATTGAAAGAATTGAAAAGTCAGTTACAAGAATTATTGGATAAAGGGTTTATTAGACCCAGTATATCACCATGGGGTGCACCAGTGTTGTTTGTGAAGAAAAAGGATGGTACCTTGAGGTTGTGTATAGACTATAGACAGTTGAACAAGGTGACCATTAGAAACAATTATCCATTGCCAAGGATCGATGATTTGTTTGATCAGCTGCAGGGGGCAGCAGTGTTTTCAAAGATTGATCTGAGATCTGGGTATCATCAATTGAGAATAAAGAATGAGGATATATCTAAGACTGCTTTCAGGACCAGATATGGTCATTATGAGTTCTTGGTAATGCCATTTGGCTTGACAAATGCTCCAGCTGCTTTTATGGGTCTGATGAATCAAGTATTTCAAGAGTATCTAGATAAATTTGTGATAGTATTCATTGATGACATCTTGATTTATTCTAGAAGTAGTGAAGAGCATGAACAGCATCTGAGGACAGTTTTGCAGATATTAAGAGAAAAGCAATTATATGCAAAGTTTAGTAAAAGTGAATTTTGGCTGGATGAGGTAAAGTTCTTGGGACATGTAGTTTCAGCCAAAGGTATTATGGTAGATCCTCAAAAGATTGAAGCTATAGTAAATTGGGTATCACCTACCAATCAGACTGAGGTGAGGAGTTTCTTGGGGTTAGCAGGATATTATAGAAGATTTATAGAAAATTTCTCGATTTTGGCTTCTCCTATGACTAAGCTGCTTAGAAAGAATATCAAGTTTGATTGGTCAAATGAATGCCAGAAGAGTATGGATGAATTGAAAAGGAGATTAACCTCAGCCCCAATCCTAATACTACCTGATAGTGCCAGTGATTATGTGATCTATAGTGATGCCTCATTGAAGGGTTTGGGGTGTGTTTTAATGCAGAATGGGAAAGTAGTGGCTTATATATCTAGACAGTTGAGATCCCATGAAAAGAATTACCCCACCCATGATTTGGAGTTAGCTGCTGTTATATTTGCATTGAAGGTTTGGAGGCACTACTTGTATGGAAGAAGATGCCAGATATTTACTGATCATAAGAGCTTGAAATATATTCTGACCCAGAAGGAATTGAATTTAAGGCAGAGAAGATGGATTGAATTGATTAAAGACTATGATTGCACTATTGAGTATCACCCAGGGAAAGCTAATGTTGTGGCTGATGCCTTGAGTCGAAAGTCTATGGCCACATTGGCTTCTATCAGAACCGTACAGCTACCCTTGATGATTGAGTTAAGGAGGTTAGATGCAGAGCTAGCTGTAGAAGAATCAGGAGCCTTGTTGGCTACTTTCAGAGTGAGACCCCAAATGCTAGAAGAAATAAGAGAAGCTCAGTTGCTAGATCTACATTTGCTTAAAGCTAGAGATTTAATTCAGAGTGGGTCTCAGTCAGAGTTTTCTGTTAGAGGTGATGGAGTGTTATTATTCAAGGGCAGAGTTTGTGTGCCAGCTGTGGAATCAGTGAAAGATCAGATTTTAAGGGAAGCACATAGCTCAGCTTATTCAATGCATCCAGGTAGTACTAAGATGTATAGAACTATCAAACAGAA
>UESW01002331.1:203493-242458 GCA_900491605.1 Calamus simplicifolius
TGTTCCACGGGGCATCAGATGCGATCCTCTGCGTGCCTTCCCTTCCATCCTGGGGGTCCGCCGAACCTGGTTTAATGCCTTGAAACCAGGTTCTGTTGGTTCATTTGACGAGCGCCTCTTCATCAGCCAGTTCGTCAGCAGCCGTCGTTACCGATGGAGATTTGACTCCCTCTCTAAGGTTAAGCAGAGAGAGGGGGAGTCCTTGAAGAAATATCTCGGCCGTTTCAATACGGCCATGCTGGAAGTGGACCACCTTAATCATGAGGTGGCCATGTCCGCCCTAACAGGTGGAGTGCTGAAGGAGAGTGACTTTTACCTGGCATTGGAGGTTAGTTACCCTCCAAACCTCTCCGATATGATGGCCCTGGCGGACAAGTATGCCAGAGTTGAGGAATCACGGAGGGCTGCCAGCACCGAGCTGATAAGGAAAAAGGAGTCCAAGGCTCGGACAAGCACCGATCCGCCCGCCAGCATAGCCCACCTCGCCGTCAAAGGGTTCCTCCGCCGCTGCCGAGGAACCGCACCCGGAGCCCCTAGGAGGTTCAACCGGTTCACCCCGCTCACCGCCCCGAGGGCGGAGATCCTTATGAAGATAGAGCATCAGCTCCCTCGACCACCTCCTCTCCGAGGGAATGCGGCCCAGAGAGACCCCACCAAATATTGTAGCTACAACTGGGACCATGGCCACGACACCGAGGAGTGCTGGCAGCTGAAGAACGAAATAGAGAGGCTCATCTAGAAGGTAGGCTGGACCAATTTAGGAGAGCGCCCGAGCCAAGGAACGGGGGCGACCGCCAGCCTGAGCCCTAGCAGCCTCCTCCTCTGAATCCTTCGGTCATCGGCCACATCAATGTGATCGAGGCAGTCGGTAGTCCTCGAGCTGGCAGGATGATGAAGAAGGTTCAGCGCCAAAGAGAGCGCAGACCAATGAGCTCTCCTTCTCTGACAACGACCTTCAGAAGATACAGTTCCCGCATGACGATGCGTTAGTTGTATCTCTCAATCTGAACAATTATGATGTAGACCGAATCCTTATTGATAGTGGGAGCTCTGTCAATGTTTTGTATCTTAATGTGTTTGTGAAGATGAAACTGCTCATGGAGAATCTCCGAGCCGTGGACTCCACCCTAATGGGGTTCACCGATGATGTTATTACCCAGAGGGGGTCGTGACCTTGACGGTCCGCGCAGGAACTTGGCTCTGCATTGCCACTGTTCATACAATTTTTTGGTGACCAAGCTTCGGTCGCCCTACAATGCAATCTTTGGGAGATCCGACCTAATGTCCCTTAGAGCCGCCATCTCCATCCCGCATCTAGCAATGAAGTTCCCTACCGGATGGGGAGTGGGAGTAGTTCGAGGAAACCAAGTTGTAGCTCGGCAGTGCTTCGTTACCAGCCTTCAGTCCAAACTGCCCAAGTTGATGAACTAGACTCTCGGAGGATTTTGTTGAGCAACAAGGAGAACCAGCCGAAGAGCTGGAGGAGGTACCGCTAAACGAAGCTCGGCCCGACCAAACCATAAGAATCGGGTCGCTGCTAAAAGGGAAGCCCCGGCTGGAGCTGATTGACTTTCTCGAAGGAATGCTGATGTCTTTGCTGGTCTGCTTTTGATATGCCTGGAATCAGCTAGACGTTCTCGTCAACCGTCTTAACATGGACGAGATGTCCCGGCCCGTGAAGCAGAAGAAAAGGAGCTTTGCCCCGAGCGATAGAAGGCAATTGAGGAAGAAGTCGACAAGCTCATCAAGGCAAATTTCATTCGGAGGTAAATTATCCGAGTTGGCTGTTCAATGTTGTCATGGTGAAGAAGCCGAACGGTAAATGACAGATCTGCATCGACCTCACCGACCTTAATAAAGCATGCCCGAAGGACAGCTTCCTCATCCCTCGGATTGACCAGCTTGTAGACGCCACTTCGGTCATCAGATGCTGACCTTCATGACGCATATTTGGGCTACAACCAAATCAGAATGGCGCCCGAGGATGAAGAAAAGACCGCCTTTATAACTGACCGAGGTACTTATTGTTACCGTGTCATGCCTTTTGGTCTAAAAAATGCAAGTGCTACTTACCAAAGGTTGGTTAACAAAGTCTTCAAGGAGCAAATCGGTCGAAACATAGAGGTATATGTTGATGACATGCTGGTCAAAAGAAAAGAAGCATCCCAGCATATTGAGGATTTCTCTGAGAGCTCCGCGACGCTCCAAAAATATCAGATGAAGCTCAACCCAACTAAGTGCGCCTTCGGTGTTAACTCTGGAAGTTTCTGGGCTTCATGATTTCTCAGCGGGACATTGAGGCCAATCCGCAGAAGATTCAAGCCCTTCGGCAAATGGCACCCCCAGCATCCGTCGAAGAGGTCCAGCGCCTGACTGGAAGGATCGCGGCCCTCAACCGCTTCATGGCTCGGTCGGCCGAGAGATGCCTTCCTTTCTTTAAAGCTCTCCGATCAGCCAAGAATTTTCAATGGTCTCCCGAGTGTCAGAAATCGTTCGAGGACCTCAAGAGATATCTCGGCTCTCCACCCCTCCTCAGCAGTCCGAATCTAGGAGAAACGTTGTTCCTGTACTTAGCAGTTTTAGAAGGCGCAGTTGGCTCGGTGTTGGTCAGAGAAGAGAACAAGACCCAAAAGCCGATCTGTTATGTCAGTAAGCTGCTCCAGGATGCCGAGACAAGATACTCGGATCGAGAAGTTGGTTTTAGCCCTGGTAATATCGGTTCGGAGGCTGCGACCATATTTTTAGGCACATTCTATGACGGTCCTGACCGATCAACCCATCAAGGCGGTGGTCCATCGTCCGGAGACATCAGGGAGAATGGCCAAATGGGCCGTCGAGCTAAGTGAGCATGACATCCGATACCAACCTCGCTCGGCCATCAAAGCATAGGTTCTAGCTGATTTCCTCCTCGAATGTATCATCCCGAAGGATGGCTCCACTCCGGACTCCTCTGGGCACCCGAGATCAAATGCCCTGTGACTGCTCCACGTCGACGGATCATCTAATGCCAATGGCTCTGGCGCTGGCTTAATCATCACCAGCCCAGAGGGGGCGACCTTCGAGTACGGCGTTCGCTTCTCCTTTTTAGCCTCCAACAATGAAGCCAATATGAAGCTCTGCTCGCTGGACTCCGAATCGCCCGTGACCTTAAAGTGAAGAAGCTGAATGCCTTTACCGACTCTCAATTGGTAGCCGGTCATGTGCGGGGGAGTTCGAGGCCCAGAGCCGAACATGATTCGGTATCTTCAATAGGTGCGGGACTTACTTTCCCACTTTTCTGAATTTGAAGTCATTCAGATCCCAAGGTCCCAGAATGCACGAGCCGATCTATTGTCTCGGCTGGCAACCACGAATCGATGGATTCGAGAAAGTTTCCCCTGGAGATTCTAGAAAAGCCCAGCATTACGGAGGCGACCGAGTGACGCAGGTCGAGGCCGAACAATCCTGGCTCAACCCCATACTGAAGTATCTAAAAGAAGGGTCGCTCCCAGCCGACCGTAAGGAAGCAAAGAAGCTGAAATTACAAGCCACCCACTATGTACTGATCGATGACCAGCTGTATAAGCGATCCTTTTCCATGCCGCTACTCAAGTGCCTTCGTCCATCTGAAGCTGATTATGCTCTTCGGAGGTACATGAAAATCTGTGGCAACAATCTGGGGAGCGGTCCTTATGCCACAAGGTGCTGCGCCAAGGGTATTATTGGCCCACCATGCATGACGACCTCGTCCGAGCTTGTGACCCATGTCAGAGACATTCCAACATCCAGAGGCTCCCCTCCGCCAGTTTAGTCCCTATTTCCTCCGCTTGGCCCTTTGCTAAGTGGGGGATGGATATTCTTGGCCCTTTTTCCCTCACCACTGGACAGAGAAATTTTTTGTTTGTCGCCATCGACTACTTCACTAAGTGGGTGGAGCCGAGGCTGTTGCCCAGATAACTGAAGCTTGGACCAGGGACTTCGTATGGAGATCCATTATTTGTCACTTTGGCCTTCTGCATACTATTATCACCGATAATGGCAAGCAGTTCGACAACCCAAAGTTTCGAGGTTTCTGCGAGGAGCATGGAATCTGCCACCGCCTTACGTCGGTAGGGCATCCGCAAGCCAATGGAGAAGCCGAAGTAACTAACCGGACCCTGCTTCAAGGGATCAAGGCTCGGCTTGCCAGAGCCCGGGGCAGATGGGGGAGAGCTTCACCACGTCCTATGGGCCTACCGCACCACCCAGAGAATCCCCACTGGCGAGACCCCATTCTAGATGGCCTTCGGCATGGAAGCCGTCATCCCCGTAGAAATAGGGCTTCCTTCTTCGCGAGTGGAGAGCTACTCGAAGGAGGCTAGCGACGAGCAGCTCCGCACCAATCTCGACCTGGTGGAAGAAATCAGAGAGAAAGTTCGAATCAGGGTAGCTGCATATCAGCAAAGAGTGGCCCGCTATCATGCCTCTAGAGTCAAAGGGAAATCCTTCTCACCCGGCGATCTCGTCCTCAGAAAGCATCTGTCTCCAAACCACTAGAACAAGAAAAGTTGTCTCCGAACTGGAAGGCCCCTATCAAGTGGAGGAAGTCATCGGACCTGGCACCTACAAGCTCCAAGATCTGAGCGAAAAATCTATTCCCGGACGTGGAACTCGGACAATCTCCATATATACCACCACTAGGGTACGCTTTCTATAGACTCGCCCTATTTACAGCATTAGCATCCTGTCTCTATTATTCACGGCTCAATCGCTGCAATCATTTTCTCCGAAAAGTCATAATGAAAAATGGATGTTACTTACCCATTCTCGGCATGACCGAGCTATCTTCTTGAGTAGCAATATCTTCGCACCATGGCTAGGTCGAGTCCTATTTAAAGACTCGGTATGGTCAAGCACCCTAGTACGGTTGGGAGCCAAGTGATCTCCAAAACTTCATTCGGATTCGGGCAGCTTACAAGCCCCGGCCGGACCAAACGGTGAAGAGACTTCGTCCGGATTCGGCAGCTTACAAGCCCCAGTCGACCAAAGAATGAAGAAAGTTTCGTCCGATTCGGACAGCTTACAAGCCCCGGTCGGACCAAATGGTGAAGAAACTTCATCCAGATTCGGCAGCTTACAAGCCCCGGCCGGACCAAAGAACAAAGAAAGCTTCGTCCGAATTCGGCAGCTTACAAGCCCCGGCCAGACCAAATGGTGAAGAAACTTCGTCCGGATTCGGGCAGCTTACAAGCCCCGACCGGACCGAATGGTAAAGAAACTTCATCCGATTTGGGCAGCTTACAAGCCCCAGCCGGACCGAAGAGCGAAGAAAACTTCGATCAGATTTGGGCAGCTTACAAGCCCCGACCGGCACCGAAGAATAAAAGACTCGGCCAAAGCCGAAGTGCGTTACTTATTAAAAGCCTCGGCCAAAGCCGAAGTGCATTTTCATTTTTTATTAAAAGCCTCGGCCAAAGCCGAAGTGCATTTCCATTTCTTATTAAAAGCCTCGGCCAAGGCGAAGTGCATCACTTATTAAAAATTTCGGCCAAGACCGAGTGAAAAGAACAAACATTTCGAAGATAACAGCAAACACAAAAGTTACAAAAATCCTCTTTTTCATTCGTCACAAAAAGGGCAAAAAGAAAGAAAAAGATACATGAACCCTCACTGGGGCTTATCATCTTCCCCGGGAACCGCCGAGCCCTCTCCATGCCAAGCTGACTCGGCGATCTGTCGTCGAAGGGATGCTACTTTCCCCTCTAGCCGGTTGTTGGCATGACGAAGGAGCTTGACCTCCCTCATAGAAATGGCCAGATATTGTTCGTCCACCCTCTGAAGCCGCTCGCGATCCGCGAGCATTGACGCCAGGGCCTCCCGTCAACAGTTACCGTAACGCGGCTCCCCTGGAACCCCCCACGGCCATTAGCGCCGCTGCTCGGTGCCTCAACTGATCGCTCCTCACCTCTAGAAGCCATCTCAGAACCCAAAATTCTTGGAGATCGGCTGAAAAGATGACTAATAGAGGCATCCCCCCCATCCATATTTAAACTGCTCCTGGTGAGTATTTCAATCTCGGAGCCATTAATTTAAACCCATGGAAACTCGACGCGCGTCGCCACCTCAGTGGGCGCTCGTGAGAAACGAAGAGTTCTGCCCCTCGTCGAAGAGGATAATTAATAACGTTGAGGCGCTCAAGGAGCTCCCTTCTCGGGACTAGACTCCCTCCGATCTACCGGACCTTTTCAAAGTAAATGTCCTCGAAAGTCTGTCAGACTTCCTCGAATTAGGCATCCTCGAAAAATTACGGAGAAGAGGAAAAAGTGCATCAGCGACCAACACTGAGCGACATAGCTCGCCCTCTTTGAGAGTGGCCGATTTACGGTCTTCAGGCGCCCCCTCTATCGCTCGGGTAGCCCCCATCCTCTTTGGCCATCTGTGTCTGAATCCACAGTTGCAGTAAGGACCAAGTAAAATATCAAAAAATTCTCGGCAACACCGAGCGATCTCCGTATCTTGGTAGGGCCAAGTAAAACAACCGAGCGATATTTCAAAACCTCGGCAATAACCGAGTCGTATTCGAAACTCGGCAACAACCGAGCGACATTCTGAAGCCTCAGCAACAACCGAATGGTATTCTGAAGCCTCGCTACAACCGAGTGATTATCTGAAACCTCGGCCAAGTCAAATGGGTATTCTTAAAATATTATCTAAAGCTCTGGTCTAGACGAGTAATCTATCAAACTCTCTAACGCAATTAAGACGTCCTATGATACTTCGGCAGAAGTAAGCAACCTCCTACTCAACAATAAAGGCATATGAGCTATCTCTTTCCGAAGAAATACCTGCTTCATTCTACAAATGGGATCATGCTTACCGCATGAGTCCTCAGGACCGCCCAGGTCCACCTCTGACCCAAACAGGGACAAACGTTTTCCTCACTGAGGACCGAGCATTGGTCTTAGCAAAAGCAGGGTAGCAAGAACGCTGCCGAGATGTGCTATGACACAAAAAGCATGATATGGGAGTAGTAACTCTCAAACACAATAACATCGAAAAAGAAGCAGGTGCTAAAAGAAGAAAGAATAAACTTTCTTTATTTCTTTATCAATGGAAAAGAGTTACAACCTCCTAAGAGGCGTTACAAGTGCATCATGGCACAGGAAATAAAAACAAATAAATAGCTCGGCCGACTGCTTCAGTCAGCTTCGGTTAATAATGATGTTTCGGCATCTGACCCGAGTAGTTAGACAATCCAGTCAGCTCGCCCTGAACCACTGGTTAGGGCCAGGCCGGCTCCCACAGGTCCTTCGATGAACCAAGAGATCCAAGAATAGAAGGAAGACCTATGGACGCCGATGCTGGGGAGACATTCTCCCTGGGTGGGATGCTGGGCTGCTGGATGCTGCCCGATCGTGAAAGACAGGGGACCAGCAGGCCCACACTGCTCTCAACTCTCTCTTCACGGGCAAAAGATCCCCCAGCAGGATGAGCTAGGGGACCCAGCCCGAGGGAGAGGGAAAAGTCTGTCCTTACCATGGGGATATGCATACTTTGCATCTCCGACGGTCCCCATGGCAAGTGGCAAAGGACACACAGGGAACGTGTAGTGCGCTCCCTATATGGTCTCTGCGGACCTCTCGTGCGCTCTCTATATGACCTCCGAAACTCCTCTCTTGAGGACGAGCTGCTCTTCAGCGGCTCCTTCATCACCCTAGCTATCCGGGGGAGGTCAACTTGCAAAAGAAGAACTCAGTCTCTCCACTCTCAACCTCAGATACATAGACATCATGAGAGCTTTCACAGGAGAACAAAGTCCTGAGAGATAGCCTAACACGGCCCGTTCTCCCCAATTTATATGCAAATAAGCCCCCGAAATTTGAAACAGCATGTCCCATTGCTACGTGGAAGGGCAGAAGAAAAGAATTATTTCCCGGAGCGCGCCAAATGTGTTTCCCAAACCGTGATGAAAGGCAAGGGATCTCCCCCTAATCTCGAATCAAAAACCTTAAATGCATGAGATCGGCTCCAGGTCGTTGGGATACGGGCAGGCCTAAGAAATCCCCTCCGAAAATGATGCCATCCAATGGCGATCGATTGCTTGTCACGTACGCTAAAAGGACATGCATTGAAAAAGGCCAACGAAGTAAATGCCCCTGACAAGGGCAGAGTACTCTTTAACAAAGCCACTATGTATGCCTCGCTGAAAACATGCCCATTTCTCTACTTCGAGTGAGCCGAACTATCTAACCTTGGCTCTAACCAGGATACCCTTGCGATTCTCGACCATTTCAAGTCGAGCTATCCAATACTTCGGCAGGGTGAACTCCCTTACCCGCTCCGAGCGAGACCAGAACTATATTCCTCGGCAGCGTCGGGTCATTTTATACCTCGGCCTTGACCGTGACGTTTATTCTAGCCCAAATTTAATCGACCTAAGAGCGCAAATGAGTTATAATCCATTCGCAGTCGAAGGAAAACTTAAGGTAAAAGATCAGCCAAAAAGATGAGCAAATAGAGGTGAAAAAAAAAAACCGTTCATCAAAAATTTCGACCAGGCTACAAGTCTGAAAAGCAAAAAATACACAAGCGACCCTCAAGGATCAGGGGCTGGATCAGTCCCAGAGGTATCCTTGGCAACATTCGGGGAAGCTTGGCTCGTTTCGCCCACTTCGAAAGTTGTCGTTCCTTCGGTGGCAAGCTTGGAGTATCCTTCGGGAGCCGTGGCCTCGCTAGAGCCCAAAATAGCATCAAGATCGACATCTGAGATATTTTCATACTCGACTTCTTCAGCCCCCGGAGTACAGGCCTCAAAGGGTTCAACATCCAAAAAGGAGAGGTCCCATTCTGGGTGCTCCCAAGATATTCTGGTTCGGACCTCCTCCGTGCCAAGCTGAAAAGCCTCGGCACAAGTCGCTTCTTGTTCGCCCCGAAGTATGGCAAGATGCCTTTCAGCCTCGACAACTTGGCTCCGGAGTGAGGCGATTTGCTCCTCAGTCTCGTGGCCCGCCCTTCGAGCTCTGAGTTCCTCTGTCGACTTAATGACAGTTCCCCTTGCAGGGTCTCTATTGGCTTCGGCCCTCTAATTTTGCCTTCTCCATCTGCAAACACAGGGTTAGCTGATGCAACAATGAGCCGATGGAAAGATTAAAAAGACGATATCGTACCTCCTCCTCCTGTCGAGCTAATCTCCTGGTCAATTCCTCGACCGTGCCGAAGGCCCTCAGCTTGTCGGCCTTAACCTGCTTGACTCTGTCCTTGAGGTCATTGATCTTCGACTGCCTGCTGTTAGCTTCTTCCCTGGACTGGGAGAGCTCATTATCAAGCTTGGCCATTTTCTCCTGATGCCATCTGATCCTGTCATCCCTGGCAACAATGCAATGATTTAGCTGCCAGACCTTCTCCTTAGACTCGCCAAGCATTCTGTTTAGGTGATTCTTCTCCTCAACAGCTTCTCTCCTCAGCCTGTC
The DNA here is from genome assembly GCA_900491605.1 of Calamus simplicifolius. Classification (NCBI taxonomy): domain Eukaryota; kingdom Viridiplantae; phylum Streptophyta; class Magnoliopsida; order Arecales; family Arecaceae; genus Calamus; species Calamus simplicifolius. The sequence goes on from UESW01002331.1 coordinate 212,922, forward strand.
TCGACTTTCATCAAACTGCTTCTGAGCAATTTTCATTTCTTCAGCATATCTGATGTGACCTGTGATAACTCTGAGCATACTTCGTCATACCTCTCGAAGCCCACGTAGCTCCTTAACTTCGAGCCTTAATTTGGATGCATCGTTGAGGGCGGCCTGATGCAATCCCCTCGCCCTTGCCAAGTTCTTGTTGGCAGTGTCCAGAACTCGCTCAAATTTATCAGATGCCTCTGCTCGCAATCGGAGCTCAGTACTGACTCTCTTGGCCTGGACGCTGGCCCCTGCCGCCAGGCTCAAGCGCCAACACAGTGCCCTAGTGATCAGAGCGCTCTGCAAAACAAAACCCAAATATGAAAGCGCGATCAAGTTAACCAGAAAGCACCCACTACTCTGGAATAGCAACTCACCCGGGAGGTGTAAGACCTAGCTAGCTCCATGAGGGTGGAATTGTTGATTTCAGGGAGAAGATGAACATCCTTCGCCACATTCCGCTGATTGAATGCGGCGTCGATAAGATCCAAGTCTGCAAACTCGTTCATCAAGGGACCCGCGCTCGGATACAATGCCGATCTCATTAGAGCAGAGAATGCCTCCTCGATAGCCAGGTCCAAACTACTAGGCTGCCCATCTGAGGGATCAGTCCGGGCAACCTCAGACTGAGAAGCCTTCAATCTCCTGACCTCCTTCAGCAAAAGTCTGGCCTGCGACTCATTGGATACCTCGGCTAGCCCAGGCATCAATGTTCCCGAGGCTTCAATGGGAGAAGCTTCGGCTGGAAGGTTATCATCCTGTCCCCTTTGTTGACCCAAAGGTCCTTCTTTAATCACCGGCGCCTGCTCCTCCCCCGCAAGCTCCACCGAAGCCTCAACCTGTTCACTAGCTCCTCTAACCTCCTCAGGAGGAAGCTCTCCAGCAGGAAACTCCTCCCAAGCCTCCATTACCGTTGGCCCAACGTCACCGTCCTTTAATCCCTCCGAGGGAGGCCCTTCAATGGTAGGCTCACCCTGAACTTTTGACGGAGCCTCGTTCGGTCTGTCTACTATCTCCACCACCAAAGGGCAAGGGATCTCGATAACCCTCTCTGGGTCCTCCTCCGCTCTCTGCTCCTCCGTCATGGCTATTGCCTCTTCCCCCAACTGAGAGGACCCCTCTCTCATCACCGGCGTTCCCACATTCTCTTTTCTATCCACTATCTTTGGCAAGCGCTCTTCAGAAAGACGAACTCTCTTCTCAGGCTTGCGTCTTTCCCCACTACTGGCCTCTCTCGGGTGCTTGCCCAACTCCTTCTTTATGCGCCCTCCAGCGCAAATCTCTTGGCTGCGAGTGCAGTAGGTGAACAATTAGACCGAGATATACTCGCTCGAAAGAAATCAATGGAAGGGAGAAAGAAAAAGACTTGCCTTGTACGTCGACGGGGCTAAGCCCGGCGGCGAAAAGAGCCTCCTCCGATAGTAAGACGTTAGCCAAGAACACTCAACCATCAAGAAGGACCCCTAGGTGCTTCTTCTCCTGTTCGGATAAGGCTGGATGCATTTCCATATCCCTAACAGGGTTTCCCCATCTCCACGGGAAGTCGGAATCGATGTTCCCTTCGGTGATAAAGAATCGAACCTTCCATTCCTTTATGGATGATGGTTTATCCATGATCGTCCTGAATGACCTCCGAGGTCTGATATAGGACCACTCCGAGCACCTCCTGGACATCAGATGGTAACAAACATGGAACAGGGACAAAGTTGTTGTTATCTGAACCCGGTTATACATCGAGATAAACCCGATGATACTCCGCCAGCTATTAGGAGCCACCATTGTCGGGCAGATGTTATAAAACCTCATGATCTCTTTGGCTAAGGGATGAAGGGGAAATCAAAGGCCTGCCTTCAAGCTATCTTCATAAAGAAAGATCCCGCCCTCCAGCTCTTGCGAGACCCTATACTCGGGCTCCGGCAGCGGCAAAATGACATCCGAGGGAATGCCATATTTCTAGCGTATTCTTCCCAAATCCTCAGCAACAATCTCTGAAACTATGTCGCTAGGCCTCACTATGCTGTTGGTTGAAAGAAACGCCGAGCGAGGTTACAAAGGAAACAGGGGAACAAGATTCTCCAAGAAGAAACAAAAGAGTGCTGCAAACAGAAATGGCGCTGTTACGACTTATTTCTCCCCAAAGGTAACCGCCTCAAAGAGAAGATAAGGCATTTTAATCGAGACACCCGAAACTGCCATCGCGGGCGTCGTGAAAATCGGGATTTGATACGTGGCGTTTCCTCAACCTTTGCCCCTAAGAAATGATAGATTCATCCCGTAAAGGCATGGCAGCCGTGCGACATTAATTAGGGCATCATTACGCAGGCTGTCAAATCCAGACCCCTCCATTCAGATCGTGCCACCTGGAGTTATACTCCCTACGCCCAAACCTACGCTTCGAATTAGGGAGTGGGGGGCATATGTTGAAGGGTAAAATCACCGTTGCATTAATAATTGTGCAAGGGGTTAGGATCAACCCTGACTCCAACTTGCTGTGCAATATTCGTTAGAGATAAATCAGCCCCAGTGGGTCAAGGAGCTTTAACCCCTCGGTGAGCCAAGGATTCCCAAGGCTTGGATCACATCTCTCGACCTCAGCCGAGCTATTGACATCTCTCGGCCTCAGCCGAGCTATCCCTATCTCTCAGCCTCCGCTGAGCTATTCCTATTCACCGTGCCCTGCCAGCCGAGCTATCCTTATACCCCGGCCAGACCCATGCACTCAAGCACCTCTGCGGAATCCGGCGCGGAAGAGTTTAGACAAAAATCATATCCAATAGTGGCCTAGAGCCCTAGAGCCACACCGTCTCCGAATCTCAAGACATCAACCAGCTCTCCCAGCCGTCGATCCTCTAACTAACAAAATACGAATCTTACTGACCTCATAACAAACTGGATTCAAATCCTAATGGCTTTTGGACCCATGATGCCCCCAAGAAATCAGGTGATCCTCTATAAATAGAACCGTCTTTCGACTTCTCAGGTATGCGCACTTGCTTACTGGCCCACTCTCCTTCTACCTCTGCTCACCCCTTACCGCCATTAACGCTCTGCTCAGAGCTCTCAAAAGGCCATCATGGAGAGACTCTTCAGTGAGAGCCTTCTCCTCACATTTGTTGATTGCTGATCCCCGCTGACTTGAGCATCGGAGGGTCTTCCGCGGAGGGCCACCCCCAACGCCTCTCGCATGAGGATTGTTTTGCAGGTCCATCCAAAAGGAAGCCTATCCTGAAGCCCGATCATGCCCGAGTCAGAGGACAGATTGTAGAAGCAACAGATAGCAACTCTATTAGAAAAATTAGAGGGATGACAATTTTGAAGAAGATGATGGCTCTGATCGAAAAATGAAATAGATGGCAGTAGCGGAGAAGATGATAGAGAGAGAGAATCTATACTTCTATTAATTTATTCGGTTACGAAAGTTAAAAGGTTAAAAGTATCTTTAGAATATTAATGATTATAATTTAATTTATATTTTTTTAGAAAATAATTAATAAAGGAGTATCATAATAAAATTCTATATTTTGGGGTGATTTATATTTGAAGTAGGATTAAAGTAAGATTGTTTGTATATTTTGCTAAATAAATCGATTATTTAGATTATCTTATAATTTTTTGATTCTCATCCTTTCAATCTTCTCTTCACTTTTTTTTTTTTTAATGTGTCAACACTGTGAAGAAGGAAGAAAGAAAATATTTAAACATGTTTAATTTGAATAGAGTCCTTGATGGAGTTTAATCAATCCCACTCTCTCAATGTATATTTTTGTTACCGCATTGGTAACAAAATTTTATTAATTTTATTTTATTTATGTATATCGCTCGTATACATCATGAGTTCAATCAATTATCTTTTCATTTAATGTGATGCATTATAAGATCACAAAAAAAGGAGAAAAAAAATATGATTCGTGCTTCTCTTTGCTTCGTCCCCGATCTTCCGGCGATCGTCGTCGTCATCCGTCTTGTTGCTTTAAGATTCATGCTTCTCTTTGCTTCGTCCCCGATCTTCCGGCGATCGTCGTCGTCGAGTCTTTGCCGTGGTCCAGCAGATCCTTTCTGTCCTCTTTGCTCTTCCTATGGCCTCGGATTCGGCTGAAGTAGGCCGAGCTTCCGGCAGGGCAGCGGCGGAAGGAGGGTTTGTATGGGTGGCATCGTCCCCGTCGCCGGCCGCTGTGGCGAGATTGGAGGCTGCCTTCCCTGAGGTGGTGTCCGTCCCAGCTGCGGAGCTTGCTGAGGAGGTTGCTGGGTGGATGAAGACTGCTATCATCGCTCGTTCATACCAGAGATGGGTTCCGGCGGATGCTTTTCTCAGAGAATTCCGACACGCCAGAGTTCCAGGAGATATCGTTCCGACCAGCATGGCATTCCGGTGTCATGTATTCCGATTTGAATCTCCCGAAGCTCGGGAGCTAGTGTTGCAAAGGCCGTGGGTTATCAATGGCCAGGTTATTGGCATCGAGGGTTGGCGGCCGGATTTTGTTCTGGCAGTGGACTCAGTCCCGGTGGCGTTGGTCTGGGTACGGCTGCCGAACCTCCCCCTGGAGTTCTGGAAAGCTGAATTCCTCAAACCAATTCTGGCTATGGCGGGGGAATACGTTTGTCCCGATGCTGCTACCATGGCGAGAAACAGAGGAGGAGGGTTTGCACGGGTTTGTATGAGGATTGACCTATCTCGTCCTCTTCGTCCTGGAGCTCGAGTGCAAGGCCTCAACCAGAGGTTTTGGCAACAGTTCTCTTTCGAGAACCTTCAAGGGCTTTGTTGGAGCTGCGGTTCGATCCACCTGGGAGGTCCCTGCTCGCTCCGTCGGCTGAGGAGGTTAAGGCTTCGGATGCCGTTTTTGGTCCATGGCTTTCAGCTGTGAGACAGAGGAGAGGAGCTCCGGGTTCTCAGACTGAGGGAAGGAGAAGCTCTCGCTCGAATGTCTCTGAGTCTTCCGTAGCCTTCGCATCTGCTTCCCCTTCTACTGTGGACGGGCTTCGCCTAAGGGCTGAGGGTAGTCGTGAAGGCTGGAAATCTCCGGTGAAGATGGCTCGCAGGCAGGCAACTTTATCAAAGACATCCGCTGGAGGCTCTGGAGCTGCAGTGAGTCAGCCGGGGAAGAAGATCTCCCTGTTTCTTTGAAGACTGGTGCTGTGCCTGGGGGTGCCGTATTGAAACTTAAGGCTCTGAAGCAGCAGCCAGTGAGGAATGTCTGTGCCAGTGAGCCTCCTCTGAACAATGTGGTGTTGACTTCTAATCCATTCTCCTCTCTTGATTTGGAGGTGGGAGATGAAGGCCGCATGGACTGTAGGGATGGGTTCCCGGGTTCCTTGAAGCGGGCCCGACCGGAGGTGTCAATGTCTCCTAGGTCGTTTCCTAAATCGGTTCTTCGGAAGGAAAAAGGAAAGGCCTCAGTGATTAAAAAAGGGGGGGTCGCTGCTCCTTCTCGAATCGGTCTTGACCTACCCCTATCCGGCCAGAACGGTGATTTTGATCGGTCAAGGGGGCAGCCTATCCAGGATTCTGGGCCTATAGCTAATGTGATTGACGGAAGTCCTGTAGGTCAGGGTCCTAGCTCCGTATTAACTGGTTCTCCTGTGGAGATGGATGGGCCTCTGGGCTGTTCAGATCCTCAGTCTGATGTTTTCTCTCCGTTGGCAGGGGGTATTGCTGACAGCATTATGTCGGAGGACCATGGAGGGGTCCTAACTTCTCCCAGTCTGTAAATGAAGATCCTTCTGTGGAATGTAAGAGGTGCTCGAAAGCCATCCTTTCGTTCCTCTTTTGGAAGATTGTTGCAGCTGCATAAGTTTGATATATGTGTCCTTTTGGAAACGAGACTGTCGGGTGAGAGTCTGGCTCGGTTTCGTAAGGAGATGGCCCGATCATGGTCCTCGTATGTCGTGGAGGCTGAAGGGTTGTCTGGAGGTATGCTGGCTCTTTGGCGTTCCACTGCGGTTACGATTGATGCTTTCCATCAGTGTAATTAGCAGATAAGTATGATTGTCTCTGAAGGTGCTTCTGAGCCTTGGCTATTATCGGCTGTCTATGCCAGTACGGACTATAGGGAGAGAAGGAATCTCTGGTCTGAACTTCGATCCCTTCTTGACCAAGGTATTCCTTCTGTTATTGCTGAGGATTTCAATTGCATTACGGAGCCTAGTGAGAAACGAGGGGGTAGACGAGTTACTGGCTCTGCTGACATAACTGAATTCAGATCTTTCATTGATTCTGCTGGATTGATAGATTTGGGATACTCTGGTCCCCAATTCACCTGGTGTAGGGTTCAGCTCGTGTTTGGGAGAGGCTGGATAGAGCAATGGCTTCAGCTCAGTGGCTTCATTTGTTCCCTGCGGTTACTGTCTCTCATCTTCCTCGAATTGCTTCTGATCACTGCCCTATTTTGATTTCTACGGAGATTGTTCAGCATCAGCGCAAGCAGTTCAGATTTGAGCAGTTTTGGTCTGCCCATTCAGCTGCTCGTGCTATTATTCATCACATCTGGCATCTCCCGGTTAGGGGTAATGCAGTTTATCGTTTATCTCGCCGTCTGAAGATGACCAGGCATAGATTATCCAGATGGAGTAGAGTGGAGTTGGGGGATTTGGTCAGACATATTGAACAGACTGAAAGCGATATTAGCGCTCTTCAGGCTAAGAAAGATCAGGATGGATGTTTGCAGGCCTCGGACCTCTCTTCTCTTCGGGATAAGCTTGCTCAGCATCACTCTCTTCTTCGTCAGCAAGAGGTTTATTGGTGGCAGCGATCCAGGGCTCAGTGGATTTGTGATGGCGATCGTAATACTAGATTTTTCCATTAGGCTACCCTGAAGCGGCGTGCTGCCAATAGGATTCGGAGATTAGTTGATGATGAGGGGAATACTCAGGAGGATTCCCAATCTATTAGGGAGATGATTCTTCACTTTTTCCAGTCTAGATGGACTGATTCTTCTGGTGCGGGAGGGCTAGTTACTCCGGTTTCTGATTCTGTGAAAGTCTCTTCTGTAGATAACAGTATGTTGGCCAGATCAATTTCTGCGGACGAGATTAGGGCGGCCCTTTGGGACCTTGGCCCAGATAAGGCCCCTGGGCCTGATGGGTTTCCGCCTTTCTTTTATCGTCATTATTGGGACATTGTGGTTCAGGAGGTGGTTTTGGCAATTCAGTCTGTTTTCCTGGCTAAACAAATTCTAGCGGAATGGAATCAGACCTTTATTTCTCTGGTGCCTAAGCGTCCTGATGCCTCCCTTCCTCAGCATTTTCGGCCCATCAGTCTATGCACTACGCTCTATAAGGTCTGTGCTCGGCTTTTGGCTCACCGGCTCACTCTGGTGATCCCTCGCCTAATTTCTGCGGAACAAGGGGCGTTTATTAGAGGGCGTTCTATTTCTGATAATATTCTCATTACCCAGGAATTTATGTTTGATTTACAGAGAGCTTCGGTCAGGAGAAGTCTTATGGCTATTAAACTTGATATGGAGAGAGCCTATGACAGACTGAATTGGGCCTTTTTGCGTCGCTCTCTTACAGAGTTTGGAGTTGATGACTTGTTCATTGAGTGGATTATGGCATGCATTCAGACGTCGTCCTTCTCTATAATTATTAATGGTAGTTCGACCAGATTCTTTCACTCTACTGTGGGGATCCGACATGGTTGCCCTTTGTCCCCTTTGTTGTTTATTCTAGCTGCGGATGATCTGTCTCGGGCTTTCCATCAGGCGCAGAGAGATCGGAGTATTGTCCCTTATTTGGCTGGAGCGGAGGGCCCCTTGGTGTCCCATCTCCTGTTTGCGGATGACTGCATTCTCCTGGGCCAGGCTTCTATTGTTAATGCGTCGTCTTTCTATTCTATTATCCAGAGATATTGTCAGGCTTCAGGCCAGAAGGTTAATTTTCTAAAATCCATTTTATGTTTCAGCCCGAAGACTCCTAGAGCTATCAGGGAAGCCATTATTTCTTTATCAGGAATTTCTACTCAGGCAGACAGATTGATGTATTTGGGGATTCCTATCACAGGAAGACGTCCCTGTTGTTCTGATTTCTTCGAGCTTAGAGGAGGATTCATCAGCGTATGGAGGGGTGGCAGGTTACTGGCCTTTTGATGATGGCCAGGATTATTATTATACGCTCGGTCCTCTCCTCCCTTCCCATGTATCTTCTGTCTAATTCTATTATTCCTATTACTTGTCTTAAGAGGATTGAGAGAAGTTTCCGTGATTTTTGTGGGCTTCTACGCAAGAAGGTCATGGTATGCATCTTTTATCTTGGGAAACTGTTTGCATGCCTATCCAAGATGGCGGTCTTGGGATCCAGTCTTTGATTGTTAGAAGGGATGCCCTCCTTGCCAGACATGCTTCTAGATTCCTTCTAGAGCCGCACTATCTCTGGAGTACTATTATGCGTGCTAGGTATGGTGGCTGGGTGCCGGATTCTTATATCAGGCCTCCACGTGGTTGCTCCTCCTTTTGGAAGGAAGTTTGCAGATTTGGTCAGGCTATCAGGGGTAATGTTACGTGTATGATGGGAGATGGATCATCTATAGATGTTATTTAGGATATTTGGTTTTCGGATATTCCTCTCTCACGATGGCCCTCTTTTATAAGTAGTGACATCCCTTATAACCTTCGGGTTAAGGATTTGATTTCTTCTGATCCCCCTGCCTGGCATATCCCCTCTGTGACCCGTTTCTTTGGGTTGGAGCTTTCTAGACGTATTCTCTTGATGCCCATTATCCCAGGTTGCTCATCTGACTCCAGACTTTGGCAGAAATCATGTCTCTCTAGGGCTCCAATCAAGGATTTGATGATGATTTTTAGACCGGGGTCCCAGCGTTCGATTGATGCTGATTGGATTTGGAAGCTTCCCACCCTCCCCAGAGTGCAGCTATTTATGTGGAAGCTTCTGTGGGATTGCCTTCCCACTTGTCTTCTTCTTTTTAGAAGAGGTCTGGTGATTCATCCGTGCTGTCCGTTTTGTAGGGAGGAGGACGAATCCTCAGATCATGCTATCTTTACCTGCCCCAGGGTGAGTTGGTTATGGCAGAGGGTAGGTTATTCTGTTAGGAGGGACGATCATGGTTCTCCTGTTCTTCTTTCTTCCTGGATATTCGTAGAGCTTCTTCGCAGAGGTGCAGCTGTTGGATTGCCACGGCTTATCATATATGGTTATCGAGAAACCAGATTCTTTTTACGGACGACCCTGTGTCTTCCTTCAGAATTATGAGAAAAATCAGTTCTTTGGTCATGGACTGTGCCCGGGTTGGTTCTGATGTCTCTGGCCTCTGGGGATCCCCTGCTGCTTCGGCAGCAAACCGTCATTTGGTGTTCATCTCCTGGGATCCCCTCCTCCAGGGTTCGTCAAAATCAATTTTGATGGCAGTGTTCGTGGCAGAGCGGCTGGTTCTGGTTTCCTTGTCCGTGACCCTCAGGGTGAGCTTCTGGGAGCGGGAGGTTTTGGATCCATTGACTCCTCCGTCCTGATGTCTGAGCTTTATGCGGCCTGGGCGGGCATTTCTTATGCTGTCAGGACTCTACAGGCCCATAGGATTGTCATTGAGGGTGATTCCCTGGCGGTTATTTCCTGGTTGCAGAAGGAAAACTGTCATTCTAATCCTACTAACCCGATTCTGACGGACATTCGTTCCATCCTTTCCAAGGTCGTCTGTACCCGGATTCACCATATTTATCGTGAAGCCAATTCGGCGGCGGACTGGGTAGCGTCCTTTGTGGCCCAGCACGATGGATCGTGGTTTTGGAAGTCGAGCGATTCCTGTCCATCTATTTTACAGTAATTTTTGTATTCGGATCTTTCTGGACTGACTCGCACTAGGTTAGTGTGATCGTCCGTTTTTATACAAAAAAAAAAAAAAATCATAAATTAACGACGAACCACCGTAAACAAACCCGCGAATGAGAGAAGATGGCGAGGCTTGCAACGACCGTCCAAACATGCACGTCATCTGCGGCAGAGGATCCCGTTCGATGACGAGCGCTTCGGAGCCACCGCACCCAGTTTGGCGCCCTCTGAGACAGGTGGGAAAATTTAAACGCGGGTCCACGGTAGCGTGCGCGTCGTGTCAAATTGTGACGCAGCGGCTGGGTCCTCAAACCGACGAACGTTTATCGAGCGGTGCGTGCGTGCGAAGGACGGCAAAGCAACCTCTAAGCCATCAACTCGCGTCCGCATGATGCAGGCGTCGTGAGGTACATCTACGTGGCTGAACTGGAGTTCAGAACGCGCGCATAACTTTTTGTGCGGGCGTTCGTATTGAGAAAGTTCCGTCTTTCCCTCGATCGGTTTAAGAAGCCGCTTAGTAGTCCGAACTCCGAAGCCTTCGTCTCTCCTCCTCCTCCCGCCACCTCCTTCTCTCTTTTTATTTTTTGTCCCTCTCCTTATAATCCCTCTTGCTCGCCTTCTCTCCGGGAGATTTATAGAATCTATTATTGATATGACTGATTCCAGTATCGTCAGAAAAGGTAACGATAGCCGCTGTCATTTTTTCTACCCTCGGGATTCCTTCGAGGTCGGGAGGTGGGGCCATCATTTCTTAACCCCGAGGCCCCCACCGGTCTCAGGGTGCACTATCATTTCTCCACCCCTGGGACCTCCTCAGGATCGGAGGGGGGGCCATCATTTCTTAACTCCGAAGCCCCCACCGGTCTCGGGGTGCACTGTCACCTCCCCACCCCCGGGACTCCCTCGGGTCGGGGGGTGGGGTCATCATTTCTTAACCCCGAGGCCTCCACTGGTCTCGGGGTGCACTGTCACCTCCCCACCCCCGGGACCCCCTCGGGGTCGGGGGGTGGGGTCATCATTTCTTTGGGTGCTCCAACACTTGCATTCCCCTGGGACCCTCTCCGGTCTCGGTGGGGAAGTCGTCAGCAATTAGCATGCAACTTAGCCAAGGAAAACGACAGCCCCAAGCCGTGTGGTACTCACACGTGATTCTCAATACATCTGTGATTGCCCCCCGTTACGGAGGGCCATACCTCATAACGGCATATGGGGCATTGCATGTCCCTGTACACGGCCATGCCTTGCTACGGCGTACGGTTCGCTGCCACTCGCAACTGTGCTCGGTCTCGTCAGCCGGCGGCGCGCACTGCATGCCTTCGCGGCCGCTGGACACGTATGATGTCACGTCAACAAGCGGTACGAGGATGTCTCCGACACGTGTAGCCATGGTACGAAGGCGATCTCCTCAGAGGGTAAGAGAAGGTATTTGGACAAATATAAGGGCATGAGCTAGCGCTGTAAGTGGCATCTGAACTCTGGTTTTTCTGAGCTTTCTTCCTCCCAGCAAAACCCTAACCGCCCCAGCTCCTTTTGGCTGGAGCGGTTCTTTGTCTGAGCCCAAGCAACTGACTTGATTGTCGGAGGGTCCCCACCGGTGCCACCGGTCCCTGGGGACTTTTCTTGCAGGACTTTGAGGAGAAGGACGTCCGTCTTCCCCGACGTTTAAGAACGGTGGCTTGGCGTCATCAGATTGGCGCGCCAGGAAGGGGGTGTAAGAAAGACGTCGAACCAGTAGCTTTCTTCTTTCTCCTGAATTCAGGACCTCGAAGCCATGGTGACGACTCGAACGAAAGGAGTTTCAGCCGGTCGCGCTGGGGGCAGCGCTGCGGGGCTGGTCCACCTGCGGAGGCCCCCCCAACTCTCGCATCCAGTCTTCCGGAGCCTCTGAACCTCCGGGGGCAGGGCCTTCCGCTCCGCAGAATGAAGTTCTTGCGTCTGCTCCGCAGCAACCCCAGGAGGATCGATTCACTACCCTGGCCACGTAGGTCCAGTCGCTGGCGGCGATGGTTCAGGGCCTGCAGCACCAGCAAGCGGCCTTGCGGCAGCCGGAGCTGAACCCGTCTATCCCGGGGTGATGCAGCCTAGCCAGCATTCCTCCCGCCGGAGATCGCCAGTTCCTGCAGATCATCACCGCCGATCCCCGGCCAAGCCACATCACCGCGAAGCATCCAAAAGGCCCCGGTCTCCCTCTAGCCACGCCAGCATTTCTCCTAAGCGGCGGCACGGAAAGGAGGCGGAGCGCCCGCGCTGGCATCGCCGCCCCCGCTCTTCTTCTGAATCTTCGGGGGAGGGCTCCTTTGATGGCCGGATGCCTCGTCGAGCTGAGCGTTGACTCGAGGAGTGCAACCAGAAGTTGGAGGAGCTTAGCCATCGGATCACCCACCTGCCAGAGATTGATTACGACAGTCGACCTCCCCTGTTCCGCCGCATCATGGAGGAGCCTATCTCCACCAGGTTTCGCCTTCCTCAACTGGACCCATACGATGGGACTACGGACCCCCTGGACCATTTGGAAAGCTACAAGGTACTCATGCAAGTTCAGGGGGCCATTGACTCACTTATGTGTGTTGCCTTCCCGGCTACTCTGAAAAAGGCTGCTCGGGCTTGGTATTCCCGTCTGCCGCCACGTAGCATCGACTCCTTCCGCCAATTGGAGAGGGCTTTCCTGGCCATTTTGACGCTTGCCGGAAGATCCCGAGGGTGGCGGACAGTCTGTTTGCTGTGCAGCAGAAGAATGGCGAACCTCTGCGGGATTGTTGGCCCAGATGGCAACCCAAGAGGGGGGGGGTGAATTGGGTTCTTAAAAATTTAAGACTTTTTAACTTTGATTGATTAGTTAGCAAGATGTGCAAGTGAGAGGCTAACTAAAATTCATACACAAGCAAATAAAGAGAGATAGAGATAGAGAAATTAGGCACGGCAAACACAAGGCAATTTTATAGTGGTTCGGCGCAACCAGCACCTACGTCCACTCCCAAGATTCACTTGGGTCCACACTATAATCTCTCTAGATTACAGCCGAGTTGTTTTCCAAGCTCACAACTCAAACTTGTTGTTTTACCGGGCGCACAACGAACCCAGCTGGTTTTAACTCGGGCTTACCAGCACAAAACCCTACACGTTGTTTTTCTAGGGCTCACAACTAACCCAACATAAGCACTCCGGCTTGTAATGAGGTATACCAACCTCCACTAATTCAATCCACAGATTGAATCAGCAAACAAAAAGGATTATAGTGTTTGAACAATAATGTGCTCCCCTTGAGCAAATATACAAATGAAGTACACAATATTAAAAGGTTAGAAAAGCCTGATAATTTGCAGATGATAGATGCTTGGGCTTTCTCCCTTCTTCTCTTCAACTCCTCTTGAAGTGTTGAATCACGCCTCAGCTAGATTCTTGACCGTAAAAGTCTTTGGAGTTGAGATGAAGCTTTATCCTCTTTTGAAAATCCGCAGATTTGACCTTTGAAACGCACTTGGATTTTCTTCTGGCTTTTGTGGAATGATGAGAAGGAGTAGACAAAACTTTCACTTGGATTTCATTCCTTTTGAAACACTCTTCTTTGAGCTAAGTAATTTTTTCAATAAGCTCTGTTTTTCCCTCTTTTCAAATGATATTCTTTTCTCTCTTTTTGATTTTCTCTGGGTTCTTTTGATTTGAAAAGAACTCCTCTATTTATAGAATCTGCAAAAATATATCCGTTAGAGACAAGGAAAAATAGCCGTTATTTAAAAATCCAACCGTTGGGGCTGATGTGTCATCGTTAAGAATCGCGCCCAGATTTGCTAGAGTCGACTCATGCTTTTCCCGAGTCGGCTCGAGCTAATTTTACCAAAAATAGAAATGTTAGGGGTCGACTCGATAAAGGTGAAGTGTCGACTCCTGATAGTCGGGAGTCGACTCGTGAAAGACTTGGGGTNGTGTCGACTCCTGAAAGTCGGGAGTCGACTCATGAAAGGCTTGGGTCGACTCGAGAGGTGCTCAGAAAAACACTCTTCTGGTGTCTGAGCGGAGTCGACTCGCACAATCCAGGAGTCGGCTCGACAGAATCAGGGGTCGACTCGACCAATTTCATGGGTCGACTCGACACAGATGCACATTTCTATACACTGAGCGGAGTCGACTCTGAAACTCAGGAGTCGGCTCCGGAACGTATCAAAAATCAGAACTTTTCTGATTGACATTAAAATCATTCCAGATTCATTTTAGTTCAATGTTTTGGCATGAAATCAATAGAATTAACCTTTAGAAGTGATTCATGAACTAATCCATAAACTTTTTGAATAAAACATGAATTATAACATTCTTTTCGAAAGGAATATTGAGTTTAAAGTCACTTTCAAAATTGAAAGTTAAACTTGAGCATTCATGATTCTTCATTTCATATCCTTTAATAAACTCAATGACTTTTAGTAATCATCAAAATCAAAAGGATTGGATCATATAATTTTTCTATAATCTTTCAACAGCTGCTTCCAGTGACCTGGCTGCTTGTAGACGAAGTACTTTCCCTTCTTTTTTATTTCCCCATTGGGCTGTGGGGCCTGATGCTATTTCTTTTTCTGAACCTTTTTCTTCTTCTTAGCATGAGACTTCGAAGAAGAACCTTTTTCAGTAACCATAGAAACTGCAGGCTTCTTAATGAAACTCTTTGCTACCTGAAGTTCTTTAAGTAGCTCTGCTAGTGAAAAATTCATTTTGTTCATGGGTATAATTTAGGCAGAACTGCTTAAAAGAGCAGGTAGGGACTGGAGAATGATATCAACCTAGGTTTCCCCATCCATCTCCACTCAAAGGATCTCCAGTTCATTCAGAAGACTAATCATCTTTAGAACATGATCCCTGACAGGAGTTCCTTCAGCCATAAGTATTCATCAGTTCTTTCATCGCAGTCTGCCTAGCTGCATGACTCTGATCCCCAAACATTTCTTTGAGGTTGAACATCATGTCATAGGCAGAGGGCATAGATTGATGCTGATGTTGCAAGAACATTTGACATAGATGACAATATGTAACACCGCGCCATCTCATCAGCCTTAATCCACTTACGGTAAGCTTGGGAGTCCTCATCTGAAGCCCCTTCACCGGGCTCTGCGGGACAGACCTGAGTGAGCACATACTTGTACCCTTCTATAGTTAGCACTATATCCAGGTTTCTTTTCCAATCAATGTAATTATGACCAGTCAATTTGTTTTCTTTTGAGTATCACAGCAAGTGGATGAAAGAAGACATTTTAATCCTGAGAATCATTCATACATCAAATAAGATATAATGAGCAATAAACTTTAAATTCAAAATTATAAGTAGGGCCCCTCAACCACTACAAAATAAAAGAATTTGCCAGCAGCCTAGTACATTTTGAATATATGCCTCGATGGGAGGACATCTACTACTCATCATTTATCTAGACAGATAAAACCTATTAATTTTACTATCTAGGTAAAAGGTAACATACCAAGTAAAATTAATTAGCTGGCTAAATTTAGTCATATAAATATTTGTTGTGACTCCGATGGGGCGGATACTAATATTTATACCTAAGTGTATACCACACTCAATCCTAGATCCATTGTCCCATGGTGGATCCCTCAGATGGAGAGGTAATCCAACATTAACAATTACTAGGGATTATTCTTGGTGAGCTGGCAATCAATTTCATCATATGGGGAGGAAAGCACTAAGGCTAACACGTGAAATTAACTACCTCACCAATAAACAAGTGATGGGGACCATGAGATTTAAATGTGATTAATTTTCTCTTCCACTTAGTTATTTAAACAATATTTTGAGGGTTATAAAACTCGTGTTTGATTATCTTATAAATTCAAAATCTATGCAACAAAATAAACTCTTAATTCCCTTAAATTTAAAAAAAATTAAATTAAAATGGGAATAAATTTTACTCTCTAGTTGCACATGTTCACACTAGTCTGGAATTTTGAATATATATATCAAAAATACAAATAGCAAGTGATTATCCAATTCACCATGTTCTCCTAGTTATAGACATAAGAACAAAATGATAAACAATCAAGTATGCAACATAACCAATATAAACAAGATAAATAAAATCCCTGTTATTATGGTCAAAATTCTCCATGCAGATGAAGATCCCCGTTGCATCATGATTGCTACTTTGCTCGACGATCTGCCGCTTTGCATACGGGAGTTTGGGGGCTGGCCCCCAGTGGGGATTCCTTCAGATTTTCCTTCAGAATCCTTTCCTGCAACGGATTCTCCTAGAATCCTATCTACTTTTTGATCATATCCTGCAGCGGATTCTCCTTAGAATCACATCCTGCAATGATTCTCCTTAGAATCATATCCTGCAACCGATTCTCCTTAAAATCATATCCTTGCAATGGATTTCCTTAGAATCCTATCTTGCAATTTGCAGCAGGTCTTCTTCCTCCATCAGAACCACACCATATTACAAAAATCCTATGCCTCCATATAAGAGTTCACATGCTACGTATTTACAATCACAAAGCTCTCAAAAAACCAGAGCATACATGCTATGAAATAATACAATGATCCTATTCCTCCTTAAACCGGAGTATACAAAATAGATCTAAGTAATATTAAATCAAAACACATACATTCATGTGACCATAATAATAGGATAGAAACCTACAAAACAACATTATTAGCAAGCACGATCCATCCTTCGCATGCATATTCCGATTAATGAAGAACATGGCCGTATTATTCATATACAGTATTAGCCGTGGCTCTGATACCACTGTTGGAGAATGCGGAATACCCCCAAGATCACGGCTATAGCATATATGAGTAATACAAAAAAAAACTTTTACCTTTCTAATCTATGAGTACAAGATCATACCTTCAGATTTGAACTTTGGAACACTTTAATTCGGTTGCTTGACCTCAACTTTTTAGCCTTCCGCCATATTCCCGAAAATACCTTCTTTCTCTCACAAGATGGTGGGATCTCTCGGCCGACCTAGGGTTTCTTGTTTTTCTTTTTCCTTCAAAACCGTTCTCAAAACCTTAACCCTAGCAACCAACTGAGAGGGTATTTATAGGGCTACAACAGGGACTAATAGGCAAATATGAAAAGGACTTCCCACGTAATTAAATCTCCCAATCCTACCCCGGGTTAGGATTCAATTACGTAAATTACAATTCATTCCACTAAAGAATTATAATTGTACTCCTAATCATATTCGAATTTATATTTTCGAGCCTTTAATATTAAATACTTATTATCTCCTCACGTTAAGATTACAAATATCCACCAATTAAATTTAATTACTTACAATATAATTTAATTGACTTTTATTATCCTTGAGACTTATCCACTTAACTTATTTGATGTATCGGATTCAAAATCCACTTGCAAGATTTGATACAATCAAAACTTATAAGCTTCCTCAAGAGGATATCATCAATCCAATTCATCAGGACGTGGTTTTCTTCAACTATTAATATTTACCATATATAATGTTATTGCCCAACTCACTGAGTTTATTGACTCATATAGAATCTCACTCTATGTGTAATCAAAGCAATAATCACTACATACACGTGTCTAGAAATAGAATTCGGATTAAGAGCATAAGTAATCATAATATTCATGAGTTTTAAATTATTTTATAAAGTCAGTATAAAATAATTAACTCAACTGGGTCCTGTTCAATACACACAAAGTGTATTAGCATAAATAGTTAGAATAAACCATTCCCCGTAGTCAAGACAGACCTACTAAAAATTTATGCTACAGTTCTACTGATGGTGTGTCCAATTCAATCTAAAACTGTGAACAATAAACTTGTATTCCAAAAGAACTGATGATCTAGTCTTCTGTGTGTAAGTCGTACTCTACACACTAGATTAAATACTCTTTGTAAATACTAGACACATGCACATATATAGTAAATGACATACATTGCTCAAAATGAATTCTCATTAAAATATAAAGACATAACATAAAGTATATCTTTTAGTCTATATCTTATCAATATGACCATTGGAAAAGTTTCTGACAAATCTGAAAGTCACCTCTGACAGATTAGAGTCGGCTCTAATCTTGGTCTGGTATCGGCTCTAAGTCAGGTTGCCCAAAATAGAAAGAAAACATTCATCGTGGAGTCGGCTCTAGAATTTTGTGGGGTCGACACAACTCGAGCTAGAGTCGGCTCTAATTTCCTTGGGATCGACTCTAACAGTGTCCCAAAAATATAGTCTCTGTTCTCATGTTAGAGTCGGCTCTAACTCTACTGGAGTCGGCTCTAGAATCTGAAGCAGAAAGATAGTTTACTGTAACTCAGGTTAGAGTCGGCTCTAATTTTCTAGAGTCAGCTCTAAACCATGCTGAATGTGCCAAATAGTTTCGATACGCTCCGGAGTCGGCTCTAATACTTCTGGAGTCAGCTCTAAAATCTAAACTTTGACACATGCCACTAAAATTGATCCAAGTTCATTTTTGTACAAATTATGAATACTTAATCATTCTAAATTCGTGAAACACTTGTCAATCTTATTAGTATCATAGGGAATATACTCATGGCTTTTGTTAATCATCAAAATCAATAAATGGGTCAACAACTAGTTTCAGCCATAATTATCTACCTTTATACATTAAGTTAGTAAAACTTTTGCTTGTTCCATATGGTATTGCAATAATTCAATTTAAAGACAATTTTAACATATCATAAAAGTCATCATCCATCAAACTTAGTAAAGAAACAAGAACCAGGTATCATCAAAACAATGTAATTAATAAACATTGAAATAAATTTCATTAAAGGGCTTTCACAAAGATGCTTAGTCTAAAGTAGAAAAAGAACAAAAAGAAATTAAAATTGTGCAAATATATAACATGTAGTGCTTGCATAAGTAAATAACTTCAACAATAGAAGCTCATGCCATCATAGTTCTTCCTCTTCACTATCATTATCATCCTCATCATCGCAATCATCTGTTAATGTAAAAATTTCACTGCTAGAGAGGCCATCATGATCTTTATCAGAATCATCTTCCATTGCAAAATTTTTAAGTCTATACTCATCCGATAACTCTACATCGAAACTTCAAGGAGGAAGGCCATTCCTAATCCAATCATCCACTTCATCATAATTTTCTATCATATTTCACAAAGCTTCAGGATGGAATTCATCTTGCTAAATGCATATTCTTCTTCCAAATCGATGCTCTCTTCCTCAATCGGCATATCATAGAAGGCACGAGGTTGTGTCTTAACCACCATAAGAAAATCGGGCTTATTGTTGTTGAACATAGAAAACTTGCTCCACTGATATGCTAGCACATATGGCTCATTGGTATTCAATTTTCGTTTAGTATGACACTTATGTAGCCATAACAATCTTTCTAAATTTCCCTACCAGGGCTATGAACATCCCACCAGATACATTTGAACAAAATAATTCGATTTCCTCCCATATAATGCAATTCCACAATGTTGGTTAGTACACCATAATAGTCCATGTTCGTTGTGCCTACAATTTCCTTAACAAAAACTTCACTATTTTGTGTTACCCTTCCACTATCACGTTGCATGGTACGAAATTTGAATCCATTGATTTTGTAGCCATCATAAATTGTAACTACTGAATCTGTACCATATGCCAACTGATATAGTTCTTCACTCACTTGTCTGTTTCCTTTGAAGTACAATTGCGCTACCTATTATAATTAAAAATAGATCGTTAGAACATCATTTAATATAATTTATGTAATTTTTTGTTTCAATTGTTTGAATAGTATATTGTTTTTTTTAAAAAAAGGATTATATCACTTACATGTTTTTCAAACCATTCAGATAATTGAGTATGTTGAGGTTGGCCAGCATTATGAACTTGTGAATTTGCCATTATGTTGTCATACTCACTAAACAATATAACCATTTCTATCACAATGTTGCATATTAGCTACAAGTCATATATAAAAATTTTAAATAAGAAGACCTTACTTACTTTAAGTATGGTAAAGCTTCGTTGCAATTTTTTAGCACATATAGATGAGCTTGTAGTAGCTCCATTCTACTGAGCTTACGTCTGAATCTAACCTTCTTCTCCTTATTTTTTTTGGAAAGTACAACCAAGTTGTGCAAAAACTGCTAACCCATGATGAGATTTAGCATTTGAGCCATCATAGTTCCTCTCCAATCTATTGAATCTTGTTTCAATACCGTGTAGATACCTAGAACAAAATGTGACACATTCTTCTGCAATATATCCCTTTGCAATTGAACTCTCAGGATGACTTTTGTTATGCACAAAATGTTTAAGTGTGCACAAGTACCTATAATTATTGAAAGTATAAAGCAATAATAAAAATAATACCAAGAAAATGGATAAATATATCTATACTATAATATGGAAATTCAAAATGCACTAACCGTTCAATTGGGTACATCCAACGATATTGTACCGGTCCAGCAATTTTAGCCTCGTTCGCCAAATGTAGTGGCAAATGCATCATAATATCAAAAAATGATGGTGGAAAGAGCATCTCCAACTTACAAAGTGTTATTGCAACAACTCTAACTTTTCAATATCCTCCATCCACAAAACCTTTGAAGACAACTCTTTAAAGAAAGAGAAATGCTTAATTAAGGCTTCTGATAATGGTTTACATAACCTTCCACAAATTATAAGTGGTAAAAAATTTAATAAAAGGACATGACAGTCATGACTTTTCAATCCAGATATCTTGTGCTCTTTGGAATGAATGCATCTGAAAATATTTGAGGAATATCCATCAGGGACCATAATATTCTTTAAAAACTCACATAAAGCAGTTTTCGCTTCCGTAGACAGTGTATAACATGCAGCAGAAAATGTCCACTTTCCTTCATTTAGTGTTGGATGCAGCTTTTCTCTTACACCCATATCCTTAAGATCACGATGAGCTTTGAGACTATCTTTTGTTTTTCTTTCAATGTCTAAGAGTGTACCAACCACACTATCACATATATTCTTTTCAATATGCATGACATCTAAATTATGACGCAAGAGAAGGTCCTTCCAATATGATAATTTAAAGAAAATACTTCTCGTTTTTCAATTATAGCTTTGCATGAAGTCTCCCCATTTTCTTTTTTTACCAATCTTACCAAATATAATATGTCTGAGCCCATGCAATTGATCAAGCACATCATATCCTGACAACTGCTTAGGAGGTGGCCTTAGCTCTTTCTCACCATTAAATTCCTTTTTAGAATTTTGCCATCTGTGGTTAAGGGCCAAGAAACGATGACTACCAATATAGCAGAACTTACCACAATGTTTCAGTCAATATGAATATGTATCTTTATTATAGCAAGGATATGCTAGCTTCCTTTAGTACTCCATCCTGGCAAATTGGCATATGCAGGGAAGTCATTTATAGTCCATAAGACTACTGCATGCATTGAAAGTTTTGTTTCATTAAGGTATCATAAGATTCGATCCTTTTCCCATAACTCCTTTAACTCCTCAATTAATGGTTGTAGATACACATCAATATCATTTCCTGAAGCTTTTGGACCAGGAATGATTAATGCCAAAATAAAGGAAGGTTGTTTCATACATAACCATGGTGGTAAATTATAAGGAATAAGCACCACAGGCCATGTACCATGTATAGTACTCATATTTCCAAACGGATTAAATCCATCACTTGCTAATCCAAGTCTCACATTACGAGGCTCTATAGCAAATGACGGATACAACTCATCTAAATATTTCCATGCTTGAGAATTTGCTGGATGCCTTAAAGCCCCATCCTTAAGACGTTTGTCATGATGCTATTTCATGTCTGAAGCAGTTTTCGAAGACATATACAACCTCGAAAGCCTTGGAATCAATGAAAAGTGCCATAAAGTCTTAATAGGAATTTTTTTGCCACTCTTCAAAGATGAAGATTTTACAAAATTTGCTTTGCCTCTATTTGATTTCCATCGAGATGCCCCACATATAACACAGTGGTTCTCAGTAGCATACTCTTTCCAAAACAACATACAATCATTGACACATGCATCAATTTTCTCATAATAAAGGCCTAGATTTCGAATCATCTTTCTAGCTTCATAAAATGAATTTGGTAATGTCTCACCCTCGGGAAGTGCCTCTTTAAATAATTTAAACCAAGCATCAAAAGCCTTGTTACTCAATTCATGAAGACATTTTAGTTGCCATAGCTTTAAAACAAAAGATAGCTTTGAGAACTTCTTGCAATTCGGATATAAACATGTCTCGGTATCACTTAGTAGTCTATGAAACGTTGAAGGTCTCTCTTGAGACTCATCTTGGTCATTTGTATTTAAATTTGTAAAGTCATCACCCTCTAAATAAGGGACTCCACACACATTATGTATCAACTCTTGCATATCATCTATCTCCTCATCTTCCATATCAGTTTCTTCATTGACATCAACATTATCACTTTCAATGTTACCTACACCTTCACCATGTAATGACCACTGAGTATAAGATGGGACTATCCCATGAATCACTAGATCAGCCTCAACATCATCTCGAGATCTATATTGAGTATTATTACATTTGATACAAGGGCACCAAATTTTATTTTTAGATCTGTGTGCTCGAATGCGAAGTCAAGAAAATCTTTCACTCCATTTTCATACTCAAGTGATAATCTATTAGTAATCTACATCCAATTTTTATTTATTCCAGCCATTTCATCCTATCAATTAAGCAAAAAATTAGGAAAACATTAATAAGTTGCAAAAGTATATCATCAACAAAACAATGATAGCTACTTGTATGAATTTGTAACAATTAACTGACCACAATATGATATTAATAAAAGCTAGGATACTTTCAACTTACAAACAAGACTTAATGCAATTTATTATTACCTAATATCAAAGAAAAATATTAATAAATAAAAAACTAACATTTGAGTAGTTAAAAGTTGAACTTAGCATGAGACCTAATTCATGAACCTAGCAAAGAACCTCAATATGTGTTTTCTTTGTTTTCTTTCTGTGGTATTGATGAGTCCTTGATGGCCACTACCTATTTTTGAGAAATTGTACTTTAGATTTCTAGTTGCTCCATCAGTTAGTAGTGGCCATTAAGGACTCATCAATACCAGAAAGTAGAGAACTACGTTAATCAAGCATTGGCAAAGGCTGTCGAGCAACGAGAATTTCTCTTTGTTTTCTTTCTCCTCTTAGTTTTTTTTTACTCTTTTTCTTCATACTCTGTTCTGTACTACCCTATCCAAGTCCGTATCAAAATTAAGCCATGTCCCATCCTTAGTTCCCTTCACAGCCAAATCGGCACTAAGTCTCAGTAAGTATTTTTGTTTTTCTACACCAAGAAAAGGAGAAAAAAAAATAAGATAAGAATCCTAGTGAACTACCCACATATTGAAAGAAAAAGGCACTAAAATCAAATAAGAAACAAACCAAATACTAGGGGAAAAATATCAGGGAACAACCTAAACTGTTATATGTACCGGCACTCAAGGCACAAAAAAATCCAAGAAGAAAACCGAGACAAAGCATCTGCCCAATCAATTGAGAACAATTATTTTAAAGAAAAAACAATAACAAATAAAGAAGAGAATAGGGAAGAGCTCACTTATCATCATTACTAACCAAACAGCTAAATCCCAAAAAACTCCATGCACCAAAACCAAGACGGGAGCCTAGTAAAACAAAACATAAATCCAAAAAAAAAAAAAAAACGAAGGAATATTAAGGAACCTCATACCTTGGGGAATACTCATCATTATCCATCTCCAGAGCTACAAAACTTCCCATGAAAATCGAATAGAGACACACACTTGAGAGAGACGAAAACAGGAGAACAAAAGAGAACAGGGGAGTGTTCGCTTCTCCCCTCCCCCCGATCAAATTGGTGTCAGAAAATAGAGATGACGAAAACAGAGGGTTTCTACGAAAATAAAACCTCATATGCACGAATCATGGAAAAAAAAATCCTAAATCATCGAAAGATTAGCAAAAAAAAAATCCAAAACCACCGGAAGAAAGAGAGATTGAAGGAAGCTCGGTAACGTTTCTCCTTTTTATCTTGCCAGATTTATGAAAAAATCATAAAAAATAAGCAAAAATCAGGAAAAGAAACTCATGAGGGGCTGCTATATATGCTGGTGCTCATCCACAGAAACGTAAAAGATTGCCACCGTCCCTTTTAGGGAAAGGGAGAAGACGAGAGGATGCTGTTGCCGTCGTCCCTTTTAGGGAAGGAAGAAGACGAAAGGATGGAGATAGATCGTGGGAAAAAAAGCTTTGTGGGTTAGGGGAAAAAAGCTTGGTGGGCAAACGACAAAAAAAACTCATTTCCAACGCCTTCTCCCAACCTCATCGGAAAAAAAAAATATTTCCTATGATTGCCCCTTTTCAGTCGGAAAAAAAATAGCGTATTACAATGTATTTCCAACGAATATAAATGTTTGATGGAAAAAAATACTTTTTCCTACGTATGACTTACTATCCGTAGAAAATAATTGTATATAGTTAAAAAAAAATGATAGAAAAAGCTTTACTTCAAATTTAGCTTTAAGGCTTGGTCACCTTATCGTATGCAGCATTATGATTATTTATTAGTTTTTATTATCATGCTTTTGATTGTATATGAGTGGTGCCGTAATTTATAGGAAGTATAAGAGCATAAGAAAGTGCTATAAAAGGCTGAAGGCTCCAAGAGGAGGTTGGATGTGAAAATTCAATATTAGTTTGCTAAAACAACCTTATAAAAGCAAGGTAGCTGAACTCTTATTTATTTGATCCAAAGTCAACCTTTAACTTGCTATGTTCTATAGGATTAGGTCATCTATTATGAATAGAATCAAATATTTGGAAATGATACTAATCATGAATTTAAGTTGATATTTGTTTTTCTTTTTCTTCTCTTGATGATTATTGTCTATTGATGTGGCTAATCCAACGCCACCGAGAAGGAAGGAAATCGATGGAGCCCCCCTTTGGCCTCCAAAGGGCCCTTCGGCCACGGTAGCATTTATGGCCTCATAAAGCCACGCACACCCAATTGCTCTAAGCTCAAAGGCCGACAGCTCCAAGACCGACGGCTCCATGGCCGACGGCTCCAAGGCCGACAGCTCCATGGCCGATAGCTCCATGGCCGATGCCTCCAAGGCAGACCCCCGGCATCTCCCAGCCGGCCCCGGCACTCTCCTAGCCGATCCCCGGTGTGTCCAAGCTAGGCGGCCCCGGCATCTCCCAGCCGGCCCCGACACTCTTCCAGCCGGCCCCGGCACTCTCTCGGGCGGCCCCGGCATCTCCCAGCTGGCCCCGGCATGTCCAAGCTAGGCGGCCCCAGCACCCTCCCAGCCGGCCCCGACACCTTCCTGGCCGGCCCCAGGCGTGTCCAAGCTAAGCGGCCCGGCACTCTCCTAGCCGGCCCCCGGCGTGTCCAAGCTAGGCAGCCCCAGCATCTCCCAGCCGGCCTCGGCACTTTCCTAGCCGGCCCCCGGCGTGTCCAAGCTAAGCGGCCGGGCACTCTCCTAGCCGGCCCCGGCGTGTCCAAGCCAAGCGGCCCGGCACTCTCCTAGCAGGCCTCGGCGTGTCCAAGCTAAGCGGCCCGGCTCTCTCCTAGCCGGCCCCCAGCATGTCCAAGCTAGGCGGCCCCGGTATTTCCTAGCCGGCCCGGCACTCTCCTAACCGGCCCCCGGCGTGTCTAAGCTAGGCGGCCCTGGCATCTCCAGCCGGCCCCGGCACTCTCTCAGCCAGCCCCGACATCCCCTAGCCGGTCCCGACACTCTCCCAGCTGGCCCCTTTCGGCCGGCCCCGGCACTTCTCAGCCGGCCCCGACATCTCCCAGCCGGCCCCGACACTCTCCTAGCTGTTCCAGGCATGTCCAATCTAGGCGGCCCCGGCATCTCCCAGCCGGCCCCGGCCCCGGCATCTCTCAGTCGGCCCTGGCATCTCCGTGCCCACCGAGTTAGCCCCGGCCATCCTTGGCCGGCCCCTCTCAGCCCCGGCGTCTTCAGGCCCGCCGAATCGTCCCCGGTCATCCTGGCCGGCCCTTCTCGGCCCCGGCCATCCCTGGCCGGCCTCGCTCCGGCACTTCCTGGCCAGGGAGGATGGCCCCTGCTTTCTCTCTCTCCGATGGGACAGGACCCACCAATCAGCTGCAGCCACCCACTTTGATGGGACTTGACTTGCAGTCCTGACATATCAAAGAAGGAAGCAAGCTCTGCCATTGCTGCCATCATCTTAAATGCTCTGACAAGTGGTAGAATCCCATGCCTCACAGACATCAGCTCTGACACTTCACCCATCAAGGTCATCATTACAAGGCCTCAACTAGTCAAGCCAGACAAACTCTAAGCACCTATAAAGAGGGTAAGAGGGACCTCGACCAGGTAACACACTCATGACACCCCTAAACGCTCACAGAGAGGGCTCTTCTGGGAGCCATCTCTCTCTCTTTCTCTTTCGAGCTTCCTCAAGCTCACGGCTGTTACCCAGACCACTGACTTGAGCATCGGAGGGTCCCCGCCGGAATCTTCGGCCCCCGGGACTTGCTTACAGGCGCGAGGAGCTCGCTGGAGGAGATGACCGAACGCTCGAGGCCGGTGATTTGGCGTCAACAGATTGGCGTGCCAGGAAGGAGGGACGCGCTGAAGGAAAGAAAGCTGTCTCCTTGAGCTATAAGTCTCCGTCCCCTCTAAGATAGTTATGGTGGTGATGCGCATGCCATAGGTTCTTACCAATCGTGCTGGGGGGCATCCACGTCGCACTGAGCGATAAAAGACCAGTCTCTCTCTCCCTGCCCCTCCTTCACCACCAACTCCAGCTGCTCTAATTAACCAGCTGGCCATCCTTAATCGGCAAGATCAAGCTTTGGAAGCAGCAGTTCATGAACTACAGAAGCAATGCTCGGGGGCCACTCAGCAGCACCCCAAGCCTCTCACGTTGCCCATGATAGCTGCACTAGTTGGCTAGTGATCCGCTCGCGGAGAATCTCCTCACAGAGAAGCTTATCACCATCAAGCTTCACCTGAGCACCACCGATCTCCTGCCTTCTGTTAGTCTTCTGAGTCATCTGGGGAGGACCTTAATCATAAGATGAGGAAGCATCTGGATGAACAACACCGGCGGCTGGAAGAGCTCACTCAAAGGCTCAACAATCGGCCAGAGCAAGCCAAGAGGTGTTGTTGCAATTAATGCAAAGAAGAAGATGAGGACAAAAGGCTTTGACTGCTGCTCTTAAGCTTCAGCACCGAGGGCAATCAATCTCTTCAAAGAAAAAGCTAGGCAAAGAGCCCTCCCAGCAACTCCTCCGACCTCTTTACTCTCAGCAGCGCCCTCGATGGACTCTCCCAGCCATTCATCTTCAATGACCACCAACTATCGAGGCTTTCCTCAACGGACTCCAGCTTTATCCCGGTTTCCAGCTTCTCCCCGGCCACAGGCATCTCGTCCTGGCCTCTAATGCGAGGGAAGGCCCAAGTAAGGTCAACGACACTTCCAATCCGACTAACATGACTCCCTGGGGGTAGGTCACCAGCGGACAAAAGTGCTCAAACCCGCAAAAGAAAAAACATGGGTGCTACAATAGCTAAGTATATTCTACTTAAGACAGTTTTCTTTCATTAATACTTAAAAATGTCATGCAGGGAAGATCAACCTTGCATCAACATCCAAGGCCAACCTCGCTTTGGCGTCCAAAAGCCCTGGGCCAGCCAGGCATGAAGCCCAGTGTACCACTGGCAGAGCGGTGTACCACCGGCTCTCAGCAACAAAAGCCCGGGTCCAGCAGGGATGGCCCCGACCGGCCCCGAGCGCTGGCACAAAAGCCCTGGGCCAGCCAGGCATGAAGCCCAATGTACCACTGGCAGAGCGGTGCACCACCGGCTCTCAGCAACAAAAGCCTGGGTTCAGCAGGGACGGCCCCGATCGGCCTCGAGCGCCAGCACAAAAGCCCTGGGCCAATCAGGCATGAAGCCCAGTGTACCACTGGCAGAGCGGTGCACCACCGGCTCTCAGCAACAAAAAGCCCTGGGCCAGCCAGGCATAAAGCCCGACCCTGGTCGGCACAAAAAGCCCTGGGCCAGCCAGGCATAAAGCCCGACCCCGGTCGACCCAAAAAGCCCTGGGCCGCCAGGCAT
This sequence comes from Calamus simplicifolius, assembly GCA_900491605.1. Lineage (NCBI taxonomy): Eukaryota > Viridiplantae > Streptophyta > Magnoliopsida > Arecales > Arecaceae > Calamus > Calamus simplicifolius. The sequence continues at coordinate 240,817 of UESW01002331.1, forward strand.
AAAGCTCGACCCCGGTCGGCACAAAAAGCCCTGGGCCAGCCAGGCATAAAGCCCGACCCCGGTCGGCACAAAAAGCCCTGGGCCAGCCAGACATGAAGCCCGACACCCATCGGCGGATAAAGCCCTGCACCAGCCAGGCATGAAGCCCGACACCCGTCGGCACCTAAAGCCCTGCACCAGCCAGGCATGAAGCCCGACACCTGTCGGCCCTAAAGCCCTGCACCAGCCAGGCATGAAGCCCGACACCCATCGGCGGATAAAGCCCTGCACCAGCCAGGCATGAAGCTCGACACCCATCGACGGATAAAGCCCTGGGCCAGCCAGTCATGAAGCCCGACACCTATCGGCGGATAAAGCCCTACACCAACCAGGCATGAAGCCCTGCATCAGGCGAGGATCAGCCACTTGGGAGGTAACGCCCCTTTCGCCTTGCTGGGGTGGACCCGCTTCGTCTTAGGGGCGAGGGGGCATCTGATGTGGCTGATCCAACGCCGTTAGAGAACCGTGAAGGAAGGAAATCGATGGAGCCCCCTTTGGCCTCTAAAGGGCCCTTCGGCCACGGTAGCATTTATGGCCTCATAAAGCCACGCGCACCCAATTGCTCTAAGCTCCATGGCTGACAGCTCCATGGCCGAGAGCTCCAAGGCTGAGAGCTCCAAGGCCGATAGCTCCATGGTCGACGACTCCATGGCCGACGGCTCCAAGGCCGACAGCTCCATGGCCGATAGCTCCAAGGCCGACAGCTCCATGACCGACGCCTCCAAGGCCGACCCCCGGCATCTCCCAGCCGGCCCCGGCACTCGCCTAGCCGGCACCCGGCGTGTCCAAGCTAGGCGGCCCCGGCATCTCTCAGCCGGCCCCCGGCACTCTCCCAGCCGGCCCCGGTACTCTCTCGGGCGGCCCTGGTATCTCCCAGCCGGCCCCGGCGTGTCCAAGCTAGGTAGCCCCGGCACCGTCCCAGCCGGCCCCGGCACCTTCCTGGCCGGCCCCAGGCATGTCCAAGCTACGCGGCCTGGCACTCTCCTAGCCGGCCCCCGGCGTGTCCAAGCTAGGCGGCCCCGCCACCTCCCAGCCGGCCCCGGCACTCTCCTAGCTGGCCCCCGGCGTGTCCAAGCTAGGCGGCCCGACACTCTCCTAGCCGGCCCCGGCGTGTCCAAGCCAAGCGGCCCGGCACTCTCCTAGCCGACCCTCGGCATGTCCAAGCTAGGCGGCCCCGGCATCTCCCAGCCAGCCCCGGCACTCTCCTAGCCGGCCCCCGGCGTGTCCAAGCTAGGCGGCCCCGGCATCTCTTAGCCGGCCCCGGCACTCTCTCAGCCGGCCCCGGCATCCCCCAGCCGGCCCCGGCACTCTCCCAGCCGGCCCCTTCTGGCCGGCCCCGGCATCTCCCAGCCGGCCCTAGCACTCTCCTAGCCAGCCCCGGTGTGTCCAAGCTAGGCGGCCCCGGCATCTCCCAGCCAGCCCCGGCATCCCCCAGCTGGCCCCAACCCCGGCATCTCTCAGTCGGCCCTAGCATCTCCGTGCCCGCCGAGTCGGCCCCGGCCATCCTTGGTCGGCTCCTCTCGGCCCCGGCGTCTTCAAGCCCGCCGAGTCATCCCCGGCCATCCTGGCCGGCCCTTCTCGGCCCTGGCCATCCCTGGCCGGC
>UESW01002332.1:0-90780 GCA_900491605.1 Calamus simplicifolius
ACCTGGTCATCATGGTGAACCATTTATGATTCAGATCATTTACCTGATTCGGGTTGACCCATGCCTGTAAGGAAATCAGTCTGACTGATTTAGATGCCACTTAAACTGACATAATCTTGTCTCATTAAACTGACTTCATAGATTCAGTGGAAAACTTGATTAGTCAATTTATCTTCAGATTATTAAATCCTCTAAAATTATTAGGTCCTTAAAATGAAATAGTTATATGATTACTAGATTATAGCCTCCCATTAAAGTGGGTGATAATTAGTCCGATGTCTTGATAATCATTGGAGGCACTCCATGCCTGGTTGCTTGTCAACCATCGGAATTATCATTCACTATATGATAAGTCAGCGTAACTATTACATAGACAGTCAGGTGGGCCAAGCTTCACTCGGGCTTGGTTGTCTATTGATAGGTTACACCTGATTATATCATTTAATGGTTGGACCTAACCAAAAACTTTCAGTGGAGGGCACTCTATGCCTGCTGAAGAAGAACATGGGACAAAACTGAACACTAAGAATTGTTTGGGAAACAATTGGTTTTGAACCTACTCTTAGATGCATATGGGTTGGCCAAGCTTCACTTGGCCTGTATGTAGTTTATGTAGATCTTAGTTCCCGCTAAAGAATTAAGAATAATTCTTGAATTGGGGTGTAGAGGCTGCCAATTTGAACAAAATAGTTAGAGAATCTTTAGACTAAAGTCCAAGTCTTTAGACTGAATCAATTTATATACTAATAAACTTTAGTTTTTCCTTATGCAGAAAAGGCCACTAATTATCATTAGGTCCCTATTGGATAGTGACAAGTTGAATAGTTCAAATTTCAATAGCTGGTTCAGAAAACTTAAGATCGTCCTTGAGCATGAGAGGATTTTATATATTCTAAATAATCCTACACCAAAGATACCTGATGCAAACACCCAAAGTTCTGATAAAGACACTTATCGAAGTGGCTCAATGATAGAACTAGCATATATAGCATCATGCTAGCAGCAATGAACGATGAATTTGGTCGCCGATTCAAGAATGCTCAGCCGGAAGAAATCATTCAAGCATTGAATGAATCTTTCAGCACACCCGACGATGTTGAAAGGCACAAGACTAGTTATACTATTTTTAATGCTTAAATGAGGGAAGGATCTCCTGTCACTGATCATGTATTGTACATAATCGAGAAGATAGAACTCCTAAACAAGCTCGGCTTTCCCCTACATGAACAGTTGGGAAAAGATGTGATTCTGAATTCCTTGCCTCCATCCTTCCGACCTTTCCTTACTCATTTTTGAATGACAAAGCATGCAGTCAACTACCACGGTTTGTTAGGGTTGTTACAGATAACCAGCTTTTTAAGGGTTTAGTTAATGTGGTTGAAGGATCTAAGGTAGGGCGTCAACCCTTTGGGAAAGTGAAGAAGAAAAAGAATAAGAAAAAGGTGTAACATGCTAGGACATCTATAAGTGGTCAGATGCAGAAGAAGAAAGTTGATAAAAGTCAAGCGAATGCTTTCATTGCAAGATACAAGGGCACTGGAAGAGGAACTGTCCTCTTTACATTGTCATACTTGATCCAAACAGGCCAAAGAAGAAAAAGGGGCAGATGTTGCTCAACAAGGTATTTATATGATAATACCTTGTAATTTTTCTGTATATGATAATCAGACCTGGATATTGGATACCGGGAGTCTTTTTAAACATTTGCAATTCATTGCATGGACTACAGGTCACTAGAAGATTTGAGGACAATGAAAGATTCCTTAATGTCGGCGATAGAAGATTAGTTCCAGTTTTGGCATTAGGAGTTCTGAAATAGTTTTCAATAGAAATGTTATTGTACTAAATGATTGTCATTTTTGTCCAATGTTCTTGTTGAACGTAATTTCTGTAGGCCATTTGGCCAAAAGTCATTATGAAATTTTAATAAAGGATGTTACTTTGAATATCATTATGAATGGAGTCCCTATAATGAATGGGTATTTATCTAATGACATTTATATATTATCACAGCCTGTGAAGTAGTGTACAAATCAAGTAAGCGCCCTAGAACAAACTGATGTCACAAACATTTATCTTTGGCACCATCGACTGGGTCATATCAATAAGAATATATTAAACAGGTTAACTCAGGAGGGCATCCTTCGAATTGATGATTATGAATTATAACTACCTGTGAATCCTGTCTTCTTGGTAAAATTACCAAGTCATCTTTTACTGGAAAAGGTGAAAGAGCCAAGAGCTATTGGGTCTAGTACATACTGATGTATGTGGACCAATGAGCACTTGTACCAAAGGTGGATATTACTACTTCATTGCTTGATTAAATTCTCATGTAGAATTTAATATTAATTTAATCTTCTCCAAATAATTTCCGTTGGAATTCTAAGTGTTAGAATTAAAGTGGAATTAATGTGCCTCTTTGAGTTAATGAGACGATGGAATTCTAAGTGATTAGAATTCATATCTCTTGGTTTCAAAATTAAACAAAAGGCTGCGTCTCTTTGGTTTTAACCGAACAGCAGAATTCTAAGAGTTAGAATTGAGCCTATAAATTGGGGTACATCCCTCACCAGATTACAACAATGAGATGTTATGGATTGAATTTCTAAAGAGTTAGAATAGAAAATCCTGGTGTAATTCTGGTGTCAGAAAAAGTTTGGTGGATCTTGGAAGAAGATTCAAGTGGGAGGATTCAAGATCAGCAAAATTATTTTTCCGCGAGCTAGCACTCCCAGGAATCCGATCATTCGGGGCTTCGCATGGACGATACTAGAGGCCGGACGATTGAATGGCTGCATAGCACAAGGATTTACCTACTGTTCTTAAGGTGAGTAATTTGATCCCTAGATCTTAAGGCAGGCTTCAAGATGAGTAGTATGACTTCTCATCTTGAATATTAAGATGATCTTAATTATTTAATTTAATCATTATTTAGATCAAAGATCCTTTGTGCTACAGCCGTAATCGTTCGGCCTCTAGTATCGTCCATGCGAAGCCCCGAATGATCGGATTCCCGGGAATTGCTAGCTCAAAAAAAATTTGCTGATCTTTAATCCTCTCACTTGAATCTTCTTTCAAGATCCACCAATCTTTTGCTAACACCAGAATCACACCAGGATTTTCTATTCTAACTCTTTAGAAATTTAATCCATAACATTTTATTGTTGTTCTATATTCTGGTGAAGGATGTCCTCTAATTTATAGGCTCAATTCTAACACTTAGAATTCTGCCATTCGGCGAAAACCAAAGAGACATCGCAAAACCAAAGAGACGCGGCGTTTGACGTTCGGTAAAAACCAAAGAGACGCAGCGTTTGATTAATTCAAAGAGGTACATTAATTCCACATGAATTCTAACACTTAGAATTCCAACAAAATGATTTGGAGAAGATTAAATTAATATATTAAATTCTACATGAGAATTTAATCAAGTTATCTCATCATGTGAGGCCCTTTTGCGAGAGGTTCGGGTTCGGGTTTTGGTTTAAGCTGATTTAAATTTATTGGACTGAACCTACATAGATCATGGTCCTAGCCCAAATCAAATTTGTCTAGTCCTGAATCTATTTAAATCCAAATCAAGTCTAATTTCAAATCAATATTTGAAATTGATTAATCCTTCTAATAGACTTAAACCAAATTGAATCTTATTCACTTGTACTTAACCCAATTAAGATAATTTAATCAATCAAATTGATTAATTAAATCATATACGATTCTCAATCGTTGATCAGCAAATAGATCATCCTAGGAAACTTCTATGCGTTGACTCTCTAGGTTTGAACCTAAGCCGGTAGCATAGGAACAACTTTCTATACTAATCGATGTGCCCATCTAGCAATGGAACCCAACATCCGGATAGGTCGAAGAGTTGCCGAGCAAACTCCAAGAACCCTAAGAAATAGTTACCGTATAATTCATCCTTTTGACCACAAATGCTAAGGATGGCTTAAGAGCCTGTCAACTCTAAACAGCAAATCCATAAAGTAATTTCAACTTTAGTGATCATGTGACCTTCACATGAAGGCCAAGGTCTTGCTAAGTTGAAACACAAACATTTCTTCTTTTAACGGAATAGGTCAAATTCCATCTTGATCCACAACTGACTACCACAAGTACTTGACTGCACCCAGTAACCTTTCGTAGCTGGATTAGAAATCCAGGTGGTCCGGTACCTAAGTACAATGAGTTGCTTGCAAGTCACCGATTCTGATCTTTAGGTCTAAAGGGATACTTATACCCATATCTTTCGGATTAACTCTTGATAGTAAAGTATCCAAAATGAGTCACGTTCGGTGAAATGTACTTCTACACTTTTACCTGTATGTCATACCAGGTCTCTATACTCCTTGGTTAAGAGGACAACCAACAAATATGATATACAACATCCTATAATTGATAGTACTATGGCCCTTTCATAGTATATCATTTGATCGCAACTCTTTTGAGGTCCTTCAAAGAAATCCTTCTTTATTATGAAGGAATATCCTGAGGGCTTCATTACTATTAGGAGTTTTAAGAAGATGTTCTTGTAATGAATAAACTGCTAAATAACTTTTATTAAAATATTAATTTATATATAATTTACATTAGCATAATCATCAAATGATTGGCTTTAGGATACAATTCCCAACATTGCCATCCCTAAGAGGAATAGGTCAAAGATGGAGAGTGACTTTGTGGCATCATCTATGAGGTACACCGACCCTAGTTAACCATGGTTGCACCTTTAGGTAGTATTTAATAGAAAAAATATTATCCATGGATAAGTGTATGGGATAGAGTTTATCCCCTGGCTATCCCAATTGATCATATCAAATGCAAAAAGGTAAATCCATAGGATAACATTTTTTTACTCTTATTTGGAGGGATAACTAGCTATTCCTGTATAAGGAATAAATTGAGGGAATAACCCATGGTTAACCATGGATTATCCCTTTGATTAACTTTATTCCCATCTATCCTTTATAGTTATGGCTTTTAAGAATAAGAGGGAATATCCCCTGGATATCCCTTCTTATTTCTTATTTCAAACACTACCTTAGGCTGTGTTTGAAATAGGGAATAAAAAGAGATATCCCCCTTATCTCTAAGGTAAATCCATAGGATAATTTTTTAACTCTTATTTGGAGGGATAACCAGCTATTTCTGCATTTTCTAGGGAATAAATTGAGGGGATAACCCATGGTTAACCATGGATTATCCCTTTGGTTAACTTTATTTCCAACTATCCCTTATAGTTATGGCTTTTGGGAACAAGAGGGGATATCCAGGGGATAACTCTGAAAAAGATTAACCAGAGGGGATAACCCATGTTTCCTAAGTTTAGAGGATAACCCATGGGTTATCCCCATGAACTTATTCCCTAGGAAATCCAGAAATAACTAGAGCTATCTCTTAATAGCAAAATTATTATTTAAAAAATGATTATTTCCTCAGCTATCGTCTGGATAAATGCTATCATGTACACTTTTCAGAAATAACTTTTGAAAACCAAATTCTACCTTACTTCAAGGTTCCTAATGTGCATAATGGGTGGTACATTTTAGCAGCGTTACTTGGGATGGAATGGCCATTGGAAAGGTATCACTTCCAAACTCCAATCAAGTTCCACCTGAAATGAGCATCTAGTTAGGTTAGGACACTCCTCACTAAATCTCTGGAGGGAGGAGGGCCTCATTCCTCAATGCCTGAATTATCTAGACACGTGTGGATGCCTACACATGCAAAAAAAAAACACACACACACACCATACGTACTTACATTCGCACGTGTAAATACACATGCGACATGCCCATGTACATTGGCAGGTCTATGATCTTGGTTGGTGCCTTTATAGTCATATATTAAGATTAAGCTAAAATCAGGCAATGATTTGAAGCCCATATATAACACTTAACCCAAAAAAAAAAAAAATTCCATGATTCAAATATTTCTTTTATATTTCTTGACAAGAATGCAAGGGTATTTCCTTTTGGAACTCTGAACCTTCTCGTGAATCAGCAATCCGATAATGGCTCAAGTTTTGCTGCTACTCCACTTTGAATGCGTGGTTATTAACGTGTTAGCATATAAAAGTATACAGATACCGCATATTCTTGTCTAGAATTTATGCTACTAATTGTTAGGTATGATCTGATGAGTGTAGAGAGAGCACTCATGTGACCGGAAAGAAAGGCCAGACAAGGATGGCCATGTGGCCGTTTTCTGAGACACAAACGGTGGTTGTAGGCCGGACGCTTCTTTTATCTCCATTCAATGAACAGAACCAAGGGTCTACCAGAAATTAACTTTGTGGCTAACTCGATTGCAGCTTCGATGGCTTATCATTTTGAGGTTTGAATTTAGAAACATAATAATTTATGTCCTTTTATACTTAAATAGATTTTATTCTTTAATCTATTAGAACTGACTTGAAATAGAACAGTGTAATCATCTATTTGTACTTTAAAAAAAAAAAGAATCAAGGCTTTGGAAAAAACTCTTGGGTACATTAATTGAAAGATGCCAACCCCACGCTGTGACCTACAGCATTATTCTTCTTAGAGCATTTTATCAGGCCGGGGAAGTAAAACAAGTTGATTGATTATTCAGAGATGTTGATGAAACATCTTATCTCATGATATTTAGACTTACAATGGTGTCATGGATGCATATGCGAAGAATGGCATTTGATAATATGGGGCAAGTGCTTAAGAGCTTGTTGCACTCAAAGGAGAAGCCCACTCTTCCTACTACATTCAATTCAATGATGACAAATTTTGAGAAAGCAAGGTATTGGCCCAGATGGCAACCCAAGAGGGAGGGTAAATTGGATTCTTAAAAATTTTAACCTTTTAAAAATTTGGCTTTGAAATGAATTAAGTGCAAATAAATTTCAAACACAATGAAGAGATAGAGATAGAGTCAATGGAAGCACGGCAAACACAAAATTTTATAGTGGTTCGGTGTATCCAACACCTACGTCCACTCCCAAGATCCTACTTGGGTCCACACTATAATCTCCTCGATTACAGCCGAGTTGTTTTACAAGTTCACAACTCAAACTTGTTGTTTTACCCGGGATCACAACGAACCCAGCCGGTTTTTCGGGCTCACCAGCACAAAACCCAAGACTCAAGCAAAACTAGCTTGACCCGAGGTTACAACCTCCACTAGTTCAATCCCCTTGATTGAACTAGGCACAAACAAGAAAGAATAATGTTTTACAAATTTTCACAGCTCCTTAATGAGCAATATTCAAAGAAAAGTAAATAGGTTTAGAAAAGCCTGATTTGAAGTTGTTTGGCTTTGAGCTTTTCTTCTTTTCTTCTTTTCCTCTTCTTTTGGGTTGAATCAAGCCTCAGCTCCGATTCTTCACAGTGATGCAGTTGAGAAGATTGAAAAGTTGGTCTCTTTCTTCTAGAGAATCCTCCGATTTTTCTATTTGAACGGCTTGGATTCTTCTTTGAGCTTTGTGGAGTGGAAGGTTTTGAACTTGAAAGCTCCTCTCTTGGATATAAGGCTCAAGACTTCTCGGATTTTGATTTTGATTTTCTATTTTTTCTCTCTTTTTCTATATTTTCAAACGGTTGTTTTTCCCCTTTTTATAGATTTTTTTGATTCATTTTTGGGTGGAAATCTAGCCGTTGGAGTGTACCTGGAAGGATTTTCCATTCATAAAAAATAGCCGTTAGATGTCAGAAATCAAAAATATTACCGTTAGAGCTGATCTGGCATTTTTGATTTTTCGTCCAGGTGGGTTGGAGTCGGCTCCAGCTTTTCAGGTGTCGGCTCCGAATCGTTTTTCCATAAATAGTAAATTCTGAGTTCGTCGTGGAGTCGGCTCCGCAAAAGTAAGTGTCGGCTCGCCGTCGTCAGGTGTCGGCTCCAAAAAACTGTAAGGTGTCGGCTCCAGGATGCTCAAAAATCATCGCTCTGTTCCCGCATCGGAGTCGGCTCCAGACACAGTAAGTGTCGACTCCGAAACCTAGGTGTCGGCTCCGAAACTCTAGGTGTCGGCTCCAGGTTGTATCAAAAATCAGATTAAAATTGAATTGGCCATGGGGTCGGCTCCAGACTTTCTAGGTGTCGACTCCAAGCTCTGAAACTTTGAAATCTCTGATTTGTATTGATTCAAAATTCATTTCTTAATTCCTTTAAATTGATCAAATAAATTTAAGTCCTGAAACACTTATAAATCCATTAGTAATCAAATAATATACTCAATTCCTTTATTAATCATCAAAATCAATGAATGGATCAACAATCTCCCCCTTTTTGATGATTATAAAAACATTGAGTATATGCATAGAATTCTTAAATTAAAGATATCAAAGGAAGTGATCTTTACGAGTAAGCTCCCCCTGAATAAGGTAGCTTCTCTTATGAAGTTCAAATTCAAATTATTCTTCCTCTTTACATAGACAATTCAATTCAATTATCAATCATATCAATAAATCAATCACATTCAAATTCTTGTCTTAATGCATATACAATCTAATTTCTCCCCCTTTTTTGTAATCAACAAAAAGGTAAAGAGATATTACTGCATCAAAGGATAATTGCATTAATCAAAAGTCAATTACAAAAAACTTTTTCAACATAACTTCACTACATCAACATTTCAAGTATTACATAATTTACTTCATTATCATTACTTCATTACATGAAAATTAACAATTTTCTAATAATTCTTTCTAAAATGGTCTACTAATTTTTCATTCCATCACATTGAAGTCTAACATAATCTTTTAGTCTCATCCACAAATGTGCAAGCTGTTGTGATTTTGTCTTGAAGTTCGGCGTTGCACTTGAATAAGTTTCACCATCTCCACAAATCTCTTTAAGCTCTTCAAAGATGTCTTCAAATCACCATTTAAAGATTCTGCGGAGAGAAGAGTTGATTCAATCTTTGCAATCCGATCATCAAGGAGTAAAGTGATTCTTTTAAATTCATAAATTTACTGTCAAACTCATCCTTCTGAGCTGCAAACAAACTTTTTAATTGCTCCATTTGAAGGTCTGAGAATCCAGTCGAAGAAGTGGATGGTTGATCATAAACTTGTGCAGGTGCAGGAGCAGGAGCAGGACTCCTAGGCTGTGGAGAAGGAACCCTAAGATGGTCCAGCCTCGCAAGGCAGAAACTCTCGGCATAGGGGCTCTTTCATCTAGATGTCCTTTCCTATCCCATTGACCATTCACCTTGACAAAACCCATCCGATGCAATGTAGCTAAGCTATAGTAATCTGTGTGCCTTAGGTTCTTGGAAAGTTCATTCTCTTGAATTGTAACCCCTTGGCTCTTGAATACCATAGTTAGTACCATTCCATACGGTAGGGATGATCTCCTTTTCCCTCCAGCTTCTGCCATATAAAAATCATCATTGCTGCCAGATTGATCGGCTGCCCAGTTAACACTGTCCATAACCACAATGTCTCGCTCCGAGACATACTCAAACCGACCAGTCTTTGGAAACAAGATCCTACTGCATATATTGTAATAATCTCAATTCTAGGGGTAGTTGATTGGCTCTAATTTCTTCAAACTTTACATCCCTTCCTAACATCCTTGAAAGGGCTGCTGACCTATCACTATGCATGTCAGCGGCTAAACCAGTGATCGGGATGCTGAGAAGGTTTCCGAGCTTTGAAAGGTGAGATGAATCCTTTTCCCTTTAACATTGCTTACTAAACCTCCATCCCCTCTAGCCAAATTGAATAGAATTCTTTTACTAGGGCTGGATAGGTAGGAACATCAAGAGAACACAGCATATCCCAGCCCATTTCCTTCAATTGTCTCCCGATTGAAAAACCTTCGGATTCAAATAGGTCAAAATCGACTTTTCTACCCATTGTGATGACTCTATCAGCTAGGGTATCTACCTTTGTGGAAGATGTGTGGGATTGTCGAATCTGTGACGAATCGCTGCTTGGAGTCGGCTCACGACGGGACGACTGCGGACCGCTTTCCCGTAGTTACGGCGCTCCAACCACTGATTCTCTCCTTTTGGGTGCCATTTGATCTTTGGAAAGGTTCGATTTGGAATTAGAGATGGGGAAGTTTTGGAGAATTTTGGAAGAGTTTGGTTAGGATTTGAGAAAGAATGAAATGACGAGGTGTCGACTCTGCCCTAATAAATCATTTGACTCCCAGGTGTCGACTCCCGCAAAGTCGGGTGTCGACTCCAAATCGCTAACACAGTCAGCTCGAACTGGAGTCGGCTCCGAATTCACAGGTGTCGGCTCCAAGGTCAGGGACCGAGAGCGACACAGTCAGAGGTGTCGACTCCTCATTCTGGGTGTCGACTCCACTGACAAATTCAGCAAAAATATATGAGATACAAATGACTGAAACTCGTCAAAATAAATTTTATAAAATTTTGATAAAATTTTGGAGTATTAAGGATCAAATAGCTCAAATGACTAGATAATTTGTCCTTAAAATAGTGAAGGGAATATCAAGAAATTGATAGAAATTTAGATTCTCATTCCTTAATGTATCAAAATCAATCCATAGGGTCACAATCCCTAATTCACCTCTAAGATAACAAAATCTTTCTTCACTCAAAGGTTTTGTAAATATGTCAGCTAATTGTTCCTCTGTATTAACATATTCAAGACAAATTTCATTATTAGCTACATGTTCTCTTATAAATGATATCTAATTTCAATGTGTTTTGTTCTTGAATGTTGAATTGGATTTTTAGTTAGATTTATTGCACTCGTGTTATCACATCTAATTGGTGTTTTGTCGGGGGTTATGCCATAATCTTCAAGTTGTCTCTTAATCCAAAGGATTTGAGCACAGCAACTTCCAGCTGCAACATATTCTGCTTCAGCAGTAGATAATGCAACCGAATTTTGCTTTTTGCTAAACCAAGAGATTAAGTTACATCCTAAGAATTGACATGCACCACTTGTGCTTTTTCTATCCAATTTACATCCAGCATAGTCAGAATCAGAATATGCAATTAAATTTAAGGTTGAGTCTCTAGAGTACCATAAACCTACATTTTTAGTTCCACTTAAATATCTTAAATTCTTTTTACAGCAATTAAGTGAGATTCTTTAGGTTCAGATTGAAATCTAGCACATAGACATACTGCAAACATAATATCTGGTCTACTAGCAGTTAAGTAAAGAAGAGATCCAATCATACCTCTGTAATTTTTGATCTACTTTCTTACCATCTTCATCTTTGTCCAATTTGCACGAAGGACTCATAGGTGTCCCAAGTGGTTTGATTGACTCCATTCCAAATTTCTTGAGCAGTTCTTTTGTGTATTTGGCTTGATTGATGAAGATTCCTCTTTGCTTTGTTTGATTTGAAGTCCTAGGAAGAAGTTGAGTTCTCCCATCATACTCATTTCAAACTCACCCTGCATTAACTTTGCAAATTCTTGACAAAAAATTGTTAGTAGCACCGAAAATAATATCATCAACATATATCTGTACTACTAATAAATCTTTGTCTTTTGTTTTCAAAAATAGTGTTTTATCGACATTTCCTCTTACAAAATCATTTTCAATCAGAAATTTACTTAATCTTTCATACCAAGCCCTAGGTGCTTGTTTCAAACCGTATAGTGCTTTGTGTAATTTAAAAACATGATTTGGAAATTCATGATCTTCAAATCCCGGTGGTTGTTCAACAAAAACTTCTTCATTTATAAATCCATTTAAGAATGCGCTTTTAACATCCATTTGAAATAAATTGATATGCATATGACATGCAAATGCAAGTAACAATCTAATTGCTTCAAGTCTAGCTACAGGTGCAAAAGTTTCATCAAAATCAATTCCTTCTTCTTGATTATATCCTTTTGCAACTAATCTAGCTTTGTTTCTTATTACTATGCCATTTTCGTCTAATTTATTTCTAAATACCCATTTTGATCCTATTACAGAATGATCTTTAGGTCTATCTACTAATGTCCAAACATTATTTCTAGTGAATTGATTTAATTCTTCTTGCATGGCTAACATCCAGTTATTATCTTTTTCAGCTTCTTCAATAGTTTTTGGTTCAATTTGAGATACAAATGCAAGATGATTATTGATGTTTCTCATTGATGATCTAGTTCTTACTCCTTGAGATGGATCACCTATAATTAATTCTCTTGGATGACCATAGGCATATCTCCAATCTCTAGGTAGATCTATATCATTACGATTTCATCAACAACATCAACACTAGGAGAATCATTATCTTTAGCTTCTTGTTCATGATCTGAAGATACATCTATATTTAATTTTTCAATGTCTCTTTCTAGAATGTTTGTATCTTCCTCATCATCAATCTTTTAGAACTTGATGCTAAAGATTCATCAAAGATTACATGAATAGATTCTTCTACTATTAAGTTTCTCTTGTTAAATACTCTATAAGCTTTACTTGATGTTGAATATCCTAAGAATATGCCTTCATCAGATTTTGCATCAAATTTTCCTAGGTTATCTTTGCCATTATTATGAATGAAACACTTACAACCAAATGCATGAAAGTAGCTTATGTTTGGTTTTCTATTATTCCATAGTTCATAAGGTGTTTTCTTAATGATTGGCCTAATTAAAGCTCTATTAAGGATGTAGCATGCCGTGTTTATAGCTTCTGCCCAAAAGTATTTTGGTAAGTTGCTTTCACATAGCATGGTACGGGCCATGTCTTCTAGGGTTCTATTTTTTCTTTCAACTACACCATTTTGTTGCGGTGTTCTAGGTGCAAAAATTATGATGGATGCCATTTTCTATGCAAAAATTTTCAAATAAATGATTTTCAAATTCGTGCCATGATCACTTCTTAGAGACACTATGGTGTTGTTTTTCTCATTTGTGACCTTCTTGAAGAATTTCAAAAATATGGAAAGGTCTCATCTTTATGAGCTAAAAATAATACCCAAGTGTATCTAGAGTAATCATCTACAATCACAAGACCATATTTCTTTCCTCCTAGACTTGTGGTTCTAGTAGGTCCAAAAAGATCCATGTGAAGTAGTTCAAGTGGCCTAGAAGTGGAAACAATATTTTTAGTTTTGAAAGAATTTCTAGTTTGTTTTCCAAATTGACATGCATCACAAATTTTATTATTTTCAAAATCTAATTGTGGAAGTCCTTTTACTAAATCCATTCTAATTAATTTTGAAATAAGGTGTGTGCTTGCATGACCTAATCTACGATGCCACAACCAACCAATCTCATTTATATTAGCATTATTAGCAACTAGGCAATGATTACTTGTAGACAAATTGTCTAAATCAATCAGGTATACATTGCCATTTCTATTTCCAATAAAAACAATGCTATTATCAATGGGATTAGAAACTGTGCATATAGAAGATTCAAATGATACTTTAAAACCTTTATCACATAATTGACTAATGCTAATTAAATTATGTTTCAAACCATCAACATATAAGACATTTTCAATATATGTGGAGGGAGTTATTTGAATGTTACCAAACCCCAAGATTTGGCCTTTGCCATTGTCGCCAAATGTAACTACTCCTCTTTTGCTTTCAAGGGTGATGAATTGATCCTTGTCACCCGTCATGTGCCTTGAGCAGCCGCTATCGAGATACCACTTTCTCTTTGATCTTTTGGCCGCAAGACACTCCTGCAAAAATAATTAAGTCTTATATTTAGGTACCCAAGCTTTCTTGGGTCCTTCATGGTTAGTAGCATAAACAATTGTTCCTTTAGGAACCCAAATTTTCTTTCCTTTACTATTTATCTTCTTATCTATTTTCTTAAAATTGCATTCAAAATTTGTGTCCCTTCTTGTTACAGTAATGACATGTAACATTATCTTTTTTGTTCCTTTTAAAAAAGTTTTTGACAAATTTTTGTTTCAAATTAGGTCTATATCCTAAACCAGCCTTATCATATATAGCTCTTTGATTACTTAACAATAAATTAAGTTTTTCTGAACTATAAGTGAATTTATCAACAATACTTTTATATTTATCAACTTCCTTCTTTAGTTTATCATTTTCATTAGAAATTGATTCTTTTTCTTTAGTCAAATTGTCTTTTTCAGATTTCAGCACTTTTTCATTAAGATTTTCTTTTTCTTCAATCAAAGTTAAATTTTCATTTTTCAAAAACTTATATTTCTTTTTCAAAATTTTGAAATCACCGACAAGTTCATTAAAAGCATCAAATAATTCATCAAAAGCAAATTCATCGCAAGGGTTTTCAGAACTTACCTCATCCTCTTCGTTTGCCATAAAGCAAATGTTAGCAACCTCCTTTTGTTCTTCCTCCGATGAGGATTCATCGCTGTCGCTCCAGTTGCAACATAGGCTTTCTTTTTCTTCTTGAAAGCTTTTTCAGTTGAGGACAATCATATCTGTAATGCCCCGGTTTCTTACATTCATAGCAAATCAAGGGGTCTTTCTCTTTATCCTTGTCCTTCTCTTTTCTTTTCTCCTTCCATCTTAGTTCCAAATTTCTTCTTGTGGAAGGGTCTCTTTCTCCTCATGAATTTTTTGAACTTTCTTGCTAGAAGAGCTGTCTCATCATCATCTTCTTCACTATCATTGCAGCTCTCCTCATTTTCAGCAGCCTTAAGAGCTATGGTCTTTTTCTTTTCACATCTTCTTCTATGTGCTGCTTCATGGTCAATTCATGGGTCATTAGGGATCCTAGAAGCTCCTCTAAGGGTAAGGTGTTGAGGTCCTTTGCTTCTTGGATTGCTGTCACCTTCGCTTCCCACGTTCTTGGAAGTGACCTGAGAATTTTTCGAACAAGTTCAGAGTTAGAATATGTTTTGCCTAAACTTTTCAACCCATTTACAATATCAGTAAATCTAGTATACATGCTAGCTATATTTTCAGTTTGTTCCATGCAAAATAACTCATATTTATGAACAAGAATATTTATTTTGGATTCTTTTACTTGGTTAGTACCCTCATGGGTAACCTCTAATCTATCCCAAATCTCCTTTGCGGAATTACAAGTGGAGATTCTATTAAATTCATTAGCATCTAAAGAGCAATATAAGACATTCATGGCCTTAGCATTGAGCTGTGCCATTTTCCTATCATTATCATTCCAATCCCTTTCGGGCTTAGGAACAATAGTGCCATCAACAACGTGTGTGGGTGTACTAGGTCCATTAGTTATAACACCCCACAATTCATAATCAGAAGCTTGAATGAATATCCTCATTCTTGCTTTCCAATAAGAATAGTTGGAACCATTAAACAAAGGAGGTCTATTTGTAGAATGACCTTCGGCAAATGATCCAACTTGAGTTGCCATTTGGATCTTTAGCTCTTGATCGTGTGATCAAAATCTAATGAGCACTTGCTCTGATACCAATTGTTGGCCCAGATGACAACCCAAGAGGGGGGGTGAATTGGGTTCTTTAAAAATTTAGCCTTTTAAAAATTGTTTGCTTAAGAAATGAAAAAATGCAATGTAAATACAAAGTACAAATAAGAGATAGAGATAGAGTCAATGGAAGCACGGCAAACACAAATTTTATAGTGGTTCGGTGTATCCAACACCTACGTCCACTCCCAAGATCCTACTTGGGTCCACACTATAATCTCCTCGATTACAGCCGAGTTGTTTTACAAGTTCACAACTCAAACTTGTTGTTTTACCCGGGATCACAACGAACCCAGCCGGTTTTTCGGGCTCACCAGCACAAACCCAAGACTCAAGCAAAACTAGCTTGACCCGAGGTTACAACCTCCACTAGTTCAATCCCCTTTGATTGAACTAGGCACAAACAAGAAAGAATAATGTTTTACAAATTCACAGCTCCTTAATGAGCAATATTCAAAGAAAAGTAAATAGGTTTAGAAAAGCCTGATTTGAAGTTGTTTGGCTTTGAGCTTTTCTTCTTTTTTCTTTTCCTCTTCTCCTTGCTGGGTTGAATCAAGCCTCAGCTCCGATTCTTCACAGTAGATGCAGTTGAGAAGATTGAAAATTGGTCTCTTTCTTCTAGGAGAATCCTCCGATTTTTCTATTTGAACGGCTTGGATTCTCTTTGAGCTTTGTGGAGTGGAAGGTTTTGAACTTGAAAGCTCCTCTCTTGGATATAAGGCTCAAGACTTCTCGGATTTTGATTTTGATTTTGTTTCTTCTCTCTTTTTTCTATTTTCAAACGGTTGTTTTTCCCCTTTTTATAGATTTTCCTTTGATTCATTTTTGGGTGGAAATCTAGCCGTTGGAGTGTACCTGGAAGGATTTTCCATTCATAAAAAATAGCCGTTAGATGTCAGAAAAAAATATTACCGTTAGAGCTGATCTGGCATTTTTGATTTTTCGTCCAGGTGGGTTGGAGTCGGCTCCAGCTTTTCAGGTGTCGGCTCCAATCGTTTTTCCATAAATAGTAAAGTTCTGAGTTCGTCGAGGAGTCGGCTCCGCAAAAGTAAGTGTCGGCTCGCCGTCGTCAGGTGTCGGCTCCAAAAACTGTAGTGTCGGCTCCAGGAAAAAATCATCGTTCTGTCCCCGCATCGGAGTCGGCTCCAGACACAGTAAGTGTCGACTCCGAAACTCTAGGTGTCGGCTCCGGTTGTATCAAAAATCAGATTAAATTTGAATTGGCCATGGGGTCGGCTCCAGACTTTCTAGGTGTCGACTCCAAGCTCTGAAACTTTGAAATCTCTGATTTGTATTTGATTCAAAATTCATTTCTTAATTCCTTTAAATTGATCAAATAAATTTAAGTCCTGAAACACTTATAAATCCATTAGTAATCAAATGAATATACTCAATTCCTTTATTAATCATCAAAATCAATAATTGGATCAACACAAGGCTTAGAAAGAAGGTAGAGAATTTGTTTAAAACAGATGATTAGTTTAGGCTTCCTAGAATTATGTGATACATGAGCATTTTTAGGAGCTGTTTTTAAGGTAGTTCCACATTTTCTGACTCATAATGGAGATTTTTCTGCCGATGAGCGATAATACAAGGTCGTATATATATATATATATATACACACACTGTATTGTATTGACAAGTTTAAAATTTGATCATTTTTTATCATGAATTCGCATGCATCACGAAGCTATTAACTTTTTTTATTTTTTTTATCTTTAAAATTTATGAACTGAATGAATGTAAGAATAAAGAAGATGACTTAATTTGATCTTGACTATATTAACTCAACTTAACTAAGCCTTTTTCCAACTACATAGGATCGGATACATAAATTTGCTTCCTCCCTATTTATATATAAGTCTCTGCTTGTATATATATATATATATATATATATATGTTGAGGGGTAAAATCGCTATGTGTCAATAATCGTGCACATGGCTAGGGCTAGCCCTGATTCCTGTCCACTATGCGACGCTCGCCCAAGATAAGTCAGCCGTGATAAGTTGGGGCGCCTTAGCCCCTCGCCGAAGCAAGGACTCCCAAGATGCGAACCACCTCTCTCAGCCCCAACCGAGCTATATCCTCTCTCGGCCCTAGCCGATCTATATTTTCTCTCTGCCCTAGCCGAGCTATGTCGTCTCTCGGCCCCAGCCGAGCTATATCCTCTCTCGGCCCCAGCCGAGCTATATCATCTCTCGGCTCCAGCCGAGCTATGTCATCTTTCGGCCCCTCTAGCCGATCTCTCCCATCGCTCGGCCTAACCCGAGCGATATCTGCGCCTCTGCGGAATTCGACGCAGGAGAACCCGAATTCATGAGATTCCAAACAGAAATCATATCCGGGAGTAACCTAGGACCCGCAAGAGTGGGCTAGGGCCCTGGAGCCTATCTCCTCACCACATCCCGAGACATCAACGAGCTCTCCTAGCCATCGATCCTCTAACCAACAAGATATGAATCCTATCGGCCTCATAAGAAACTGGATTCAGATCCTAATGACTTTTGGACCTACGACGCCCCTAGGAAATCAGGTGATCCTCTATAAATAGAGTCATCTGCCGACTCCTCAGGTACACACACACTAGCTCACTGAAACCCTCTCTCCTTCTACCTTAGCTTCCGCCATTAGCGCTCTGCTCTGCTCAGAGCCCTAGAGGGACTCTTCAGCGAGAGCCTTCTCCCTATTTCTGTTGATTGCTGATCTCCACTGACTTGAGCATCGGAGGGTCTTCCGCAGAGGGCCACCCCCAACACCTCTCGAGTGAGGACTATTTTGCAGGTCCACCCAGGCGGAGAGCCCGTGCTGCAGCCCGACCGCACCCGAGTCGGAGGACAGATTCCGACAGCAACAGATTGGCGCTAGAGGAAGGGCCCTCAAGTCCCATAAACTTGTAATCCAGGAGATAAGGATCTCGATCTGAAAGAGAACTCCTCCCATGGCCAACCGAAGAAAAGCTACTTCCGAGGCCCGAGATTAGGTCGCCTCCCAAAGGCCTGATCCGTCGAGCAGTGTTGCGTCGTTGCCACCGCCAGTTGAGACTCCATCGCCACTGGTGGCCCCGGTGACCCAGGACCAGTTCATCGCACTAGTCTAGTAAGTCCAGGCACTGACCCACCTGATTCAAGGGCGCCCCGAAGCCCCCCGTCCGGCTGCTCCTGCTCCTCATCCCCCTAAGGAGGATGCAGCCTTCACTCATCCAGCGGCCTCTTCTTCTGGCCCGCTTGAGGTTGCGGACCCCCCTCACTGTCCCAGAGAAGCTAAGCTAGCTCCCCAAGGAGTCCGCGGCAGAGATCTCCCTAGATCTCGATGGGCCCGATCCCTCTCCCAGGTGTTCTCTCGCCATGATTCAATACCGTCTCAGTATCCTCCTTGTCTTGCCCCTTCTGCTTTTCTTGATAGGGATATCCGCCGCCAGCTCCAAGAAATGTGTCAAGAGCTAGACACCGCCAAGCAAGCCTATCCGCTTCAGAATAAGGCAGAGCAGGGCATCCCCTTCTCTAAGAAGATTATGGAGGAAGTGATTCCCTCCCACGTCAAGCTGCCTACCATCGAGCCTTATCATGGCTCCTCCGACCCCGACGATCATCTCAGTAGCTTCTGATCGATCATGATGTTCCATGGGGCATCAGATGCGATCCTCTGCCGCGCTTTCCCTTCATCCCTCAGGGGATCTGCTCGAACTTGGTTCAATGCTTTGAAACCAGGTTCTGTTAATTCCTTCGACGAGCTGAGCCGCCTCTTCATCAGCCAGTTCGTCAGCAGCCACCGTCACAGATAGAGGTCCGACTCTCTCTCTGAGGTTAAGCAGAGAGAGGGGGAGTCTTTGAAGAAGTATCTCGGCCGTTTCAACACGGCCATGCTGGAGGTGGACCACCTTAATCATGAGGTGGCCATGTCTTCCCTGGCAGGTGGAGTATTGAAGGAAAGTGATTTTTACCTAGCGCTAGAGGTCAGCTACCCTCCGAACCTCTCCGACATGATGGCTCTGGCCGACAAATATGCAAGAGTCAAAGAATCACGAAGAGCTGCCCGAGCCGAGCTTATGAAGAAGACAGAGCCCAAAGGCTCAGATAAGCGCTGACCTACCCATCAGCCAAGCCCGCCTTGCCGCCAAAGGATTCCTCAGCCGCCGCCAAGGAACCACACCCGGAGCCCGCCTAGGAGGTTCAATCGATTTACTCCGCTTACTGCCCCAAG
Source organism: Calamus simplicifolius (assembly GCA_900491605.1). Classification (NCBI taxonomy): domain Eukaryota; kingdom Viridiplantae; phylum Streptophyta; class Magnoliopsida; order Arecales; family Arecaceae; genus Calamus; species Calamus simplicifolius. The sequence goes on from UESW01002332.1 coordinate 19,518, forward strand.
AACGGAGATCCTTATGGAAATCGAGTGCCAACTCCCTCGGCCTCCTCCTCTTCAAGGAAATGCTGCTCGGAGAGACCCCACCAAGTATTGTCGCTACCACCGTGACCATGGCCACGACACTGAAGAGTGCTGGCAACTGAAGAATGAGATCGAAAGGCTCATCCAGCGGGGTAGACTGGATCGATTCAGGGGAGCCCCTGAGCCAAGAAACGGGGGCGATCGCTGGCATGAGCCCCAGCAGCAACTCCTTCCTCCCCCAAATCCTTTGGTCGCTGGCCACATTAATGTGATTGAGGCGGTCGGTGGTCCTTCAGGCGGGAGGGACGGTGAAGAAGGTTCGGCGCCAAAGAAAACGCGAACTGACAAGCTTTCTTTCTCCAGCGATGACTTCCAGGGAATACAGTTCCCGTACGATGATGCGCTTGTTGTATCTCTCAATTTGAACAACTATGATGTAAGTTGAATTCTCATTGATAGTGGAAGCTCCGTCAATGTTTTGTACTTCGATGTGTTTGTGAAGATGAAACTTCTCATGGAGAATCTCCGAGCGGTGGACTCCACCCTAATGGGGTTCACCGGCGATGTAATCACCCCGGAGGGGGTCGTGACCTTGACGATCCGAGCAGGAACCTGGCCTTTCGTCGCCACTGTGCATGCAGATTTCTTGGTGACCAAGCTCCGGTCGCCCTACAACGCGATCTTGGGAAGACCCGGCTTGATGTCCCTCAGAACCGCCGTCTCCATCCTGCATCTTGTTATGAAGTTCCCGACCGAGCGAGGGGTTGGTGTAGTTCGAGGAAGCCAAACTATAGCTTGGCAGTGCTTCGTCACCAGCCTGCAATCCAGATTGCCCGAGGTTGACGGACTAGACTCTCGGGAGGATTTCGCTGAGCAACGAGGAGAACCAGCCAAAGCATTGGAGGAGGTACCGCTGGACGAGGCTCGGCCCGACCGAACCATAAGGATCGGGTCTCTACTGAAAGGGAAGCTCCGACTGGAGCTGATCGACTTTCTCCAAAGAAATGCTAATGTCTTTCTTGGTCAGCTTTCGACATGCTCGGGATCAGCCCGGACGTCCTCGTCCACCGTCTCAATGCAGACGAGATGTCCCGGCCCGTGAAGCAAAAGAAAAGAAGCTTCACCCCTGACCGGTAGAGAGCAATTGAAGAAGAGGTGGACAAGCTCATCAAGGCAAACTTCATTCGGGAGGTGAATTATCCAAGCTGACTGTCCAATGTTGTTATGGTGAAAAAGTCGAACGATAAATGGCAAATCTGCATCGACTTCACCGACCTTAACAAAGCATGCCCGAAGGATAGCTTCCCTCTCCCCCGAATCGACCAGCTCGTGGATGCCACCTTCGGCCATCAGATGTTGACCTTCATGGACGCCTATTCAGGCTACAACTAGATTCGGATGGCACCCGAAGATGAAGAAAATACTGCCTTCATAACCAATCGAGGTACCTACTGTTACCGTGTCATGCCCTTTGGTCTGAAAAATGCATGCGCCACTTACCAAAGGCTAGTAAACAAAGTCTTCAAGGAGCAGATCGGCCGGAATATGGAGGTGTATGTCGATGACATGCTGATCAAAAGCAAGGAAGCATCCCAGCATATTGGGGATCTTTCTGAAAGCTTCACGACACTCCGAAGGTATCGGATGAAGCTCAATCCAACGAAGTGCGCCTTCGGTGTCACCTCGGGGAAGTTTCTGGGCTTCATGGTTTCTCAGCGAGGCATCGAAGCCAACCCGCAAAAGATTCAAGCGCTTCAACAAATGGCACCCCCAACATCTATCAAAGAAGTCCAGCGCCTGACGGGAAGAATTGCGGCCCTCAACCGCTTTGTGGCTCGGTCAGCCGAGAGGAGCCTTCCTTTCTTCAAAGCTCTTCGATCTGCCAAGAATTTTCAATGGACTCCCGAGTGCCAAAAGTCATTCGAGGACCTCAAGAGATATCTTGGCTCTCCACCCCTCCTCAGCAGCCCCAATCCGGGAGAAATGTTGTTTCTATACCTGGCAGTCTCTGAAGGCACGATTGGCTCGGTTTTGGTCAAAGAGAGAAGAAGACCCATAAGCCGATCTACTATGTCAGCAAACTTCTTTGGGATGCCGAGGCAAGGTACACCTGAATCGAGAAGCTGGTCTTGGCCCTGATAATATGTTCGGAGATTACGACCATATTTCCAAGCACATTCTGTGACGGTCCTTACTGATCAGCCCATCAAGGCAGTGGTCCATAGCTCGAAGACATCTGGAAGAATGGCTAAGTGGGCCGTTGAGTTAAGCGAGCATGATATCCGTTATCAACCTCACCCGGCCATCAAGGCTCAGATTCTAGCTGATTTCCTCCTTGAGTGCACCATCCCGGAAGATGGTTTCGCTCTGAACTCCCCCGAGCATCCAAGATCTAGCGCCCTGTGGCTCCTCCACATCGACGGATCCTCCAATGCCAATGGCTCTGGTGCTGGTTTGATCCTCACCAGCCCCGAGGGGACGACCTTTGAGTACGGTTCGATTCTCCTTCCCAGCCTCCAACAATGAAGCTGAGTATGAGGCCCTGCTTGCTGGACTCTGAATCGCCCATGATCTAAATTGAAGAGCCTGAATGCCTTCACCGATTCTCAGTTGGTGGCTGGTCATGTGCGGGGAATTCGAGGCCCGGGAGCCAAACATGATTCGGTACCTCGGCAGGTGCGAGACTTGCTTTCTCACTTCTCTGAATTCGAAGTTATCCAGATCCCCAGATCCGAAAATGCTCGTGCCAATCTATTATCCCAGCTTGCGACTATGGAGTCAATGAGTGCCGAGCAAAAGTTTCCCCTAAAAATCTTGGAAAAACCTAGCATCGCGGAGGCGGACCGAGTGATGCAGATTAAGGTCGAGCCATCCTGGTTCGACCCAATATTAAAATATCTTAAAGAAGGGTCACTTCCAGCCGACCGTAAGGAAGCAAGGAAGCTGAGATTGCAAGCTACCCACTATGTGCTAGTCGACGATCAGCTATACAAGCAATCCTTTTCCATGTCGCTGCTCAAATGCCTCCGCCCGTCCAAAGCTGATTATGCTCTTCGAGAAGTACATGAAGGAATCTGCAGCAACCACCTGGGGGTCGATCTCTGTGCCACAAGGTACTGCGCCAGGGATATTACTGGCCTACCATGCAAAAGGATGCAATGACCTCGTTCGAGCCTGTGACCCATGCCAGAGGCACTCCAGCATCCAGAGGCTCCCCTCCACTAGTTGGTCCCTATTTCCTCCGTTGGCCTTTTGCTAAGTGGGGGATGGACATTCTCGGCCCTTTTCCCCTCGCCACTGGATAGAGAAAATTTCTATTTGTCGCCATCAACTACTTCACCAAGTGGGTCGAGGCCGAAGCAGTAGCCCAGATAACCGAGGCTCGGGCCAGGGACTTCGTGTGGAGATCCATCATTTGTCGCTTTGGCCTCCCGCATACCCTCATCACCAACAATGGCAAGCAATTTGATAATCCCAAGTTCCGGGAGTTCTGCGAGGATCATGGCATCAGCCATCGCCTCACCTCAGTGGGGCATCCGCAAGCCAACGGAGAAGCCGAGGTAACAACTGGACCCTACTTCAAGGGATTAAGGCTTGGCTCACCAGAGCCCAAGGCAGATGGGCAGATAAACTTCATCATGTTCTATGGGCCTACTGCACTACTCAGAGAATCCCTACTGACGAGACCCATTTCGGATGGCCTTTGGCACGGAAGCCGTCATCTCCGTGGAAATAGGCCTCCCCTCTCTGCGAGTGGAAAGCTATTCAGAAGAAACCAACGACGAGCAGCTCCGAACCAATCTCGACTTGGTGGAAGAAATCAAGGAAAAAGCTTGAATCAGAATGGCCGCGTACCAGCAAAGAGTGGCGCTACCATGCCTCTAGAGTCAAGGGCAAATCCTTCTCGCCTGGCGATCTTGTCCTCCAGAAAGCATCCATCTCCAAGCCTCTGGAGCAAGAAAAATTATCTCCGAACTGGAAAGGCCCCTACCAAGTAACGGCAGTCATCGGGCCCGACACCTACAAGCTCCAGGACTGAACGGGAAATCTATTCCCCGGATGTGGAGTTCGGACAACCTCTGCATATATCATCAATAAAGTATGCTCTCTATAGACTCGCCCTATTTACAGCTTTGGCATCTTGTTTTATGATCCACGGCAGAACCGCTACGGTCGTTCTTTCGAAAAGTCGCAATAGAAAATAGATGTTGTTCACACATCTACTCTCGGCACGACCGAGCCATCTCCTTGGGCCAAATCTCCATACCTCGGCTAGGCCGAGCTCTGAGCCAGAGCTATATATCTCGGTTAGGCCAAATTGCATCCCGCGAAGGCTTGCTATGGCCAAGCGCTCCCGGCGCAGCTGGGAGCCATGCAATCTCCAAAGTATTGTTCGGATTCGGGCAGCTTACAAGCCACAGCCGAACCAAATGATCTCCAAACTATCGTTCGGATTCGAACAGCTTACAAGCCCGACCGAACCAAATGATCTCCAAAGTATCATTCGGATTCGGGCAGCTTACAAGCCCCAGCCGAACCAAATGATCTCCAAACTATTGTTTGGATTCGGACAGCTTACAAGTCCCGGCCGAACCAAATGATCTCCAAACTATCATTCAGATTCGGGCAGCTTACAAGCCCCGGCCGAACAAATGATCTCCAAACTATCATTCGGATTCGGGCAGCTTACAAGCCCCGACCGAACCAAATGATCTCCAAAGTATCGTTCGGATTCGGGCAGCTTACAAGCCCCGGCCGAACCAAATAATCTCCAAAGTATCATTCGGATTCGGGCAGCTTACAAGCCCTGGCCGAACCAAATGATCTCCAAAGTATCGTTCGGATTCGGGCAGCTTACAAGCCCCGGCCGAACCAAATGATCTCCAAACTATCGTTCGGATTTGGGCAGCTTACAAGCCCCAGCCGGATTAAATAATCTCCAAAACATCGCTCAAGGTCCGGCAGCTAACAAGCCCCGATCGGAACCAAAGGATGAGAATATCCTTGATCCTCAGCAACAGTCGAGTGATGTCCTAAGGCTCCGCCCTATTCAAGTGATCTCCCCCATGCCCTGACGCAACTAAGGCGTCCTATTATACCTTGGTAGAGGCAAACGACCTCCCACTATTCGACAAGCAAAAACGTGCCACGAGCTATCTTTCCCCAAAAAAAACACCTGCTTCATTTTGCAAACAGGATCATGCTTACTTCATGACTCCACAGACCGCCCAGGTCCCTCTTTGACTCGCACATGGATATACATGTTCTCCACTAAGGACCGAACATTGGCCTTATCAAGAACAAAGCAGCAACAGTGCTGCCAAAACATGCTGCGACATAAAAAGCATAATATGGGAGCAAAACTCTCAGCGCAAAAAGAAGCAGGTGCTAAAGAAAGAAGGAATGAAAACTTTCTTTATTTCCTCATCAAAAGAAAAGTTACAACATCCTGAAAGGAGTTACAAGTGCATCAAAGCACAAGAAATAAAAATGAGTAAATAGCACGGCCGAACTGCTCCAGTCAGCTTCAGTTAACAATGATGCTTCGGCATCCGACCCAAAGGATCAGGCGACCAGCCAGCTCGCCCTGATAGATAGCAAGGCCGGCTTCCCACGGGTCCTCTGGATGAATTAAGAGATCCAAAAAGAGGTACAGACCCATGGATGCAGATGCTAAGGAAGCTTCCCTGGGTGGAATGCTGGCTGCAGGTCGCTGCCCGATTGAGAGAGCTAGGGGACCATCAGCCCCACACTGCTCTCAACTCTCTCTTCACATGGCGAAAGATTCCCCACATGGAGGGGCTAAGCACCAGCCAGAGGGAGAAGGAAAGGTCCATGCGTACTACGGGGGTGCATGTGCACTTCCTATCCTACGACCCCCGTAACAAACCACAAAGGACACACAGGAAGCGCATATGTGCGCTCTCCATGTGATCTCTGCGACCTCCTGTGTGCTCTCCATATGATCTCCGAAGCTCCTCCCTCGAGGACGAGCTGCTCTCCAACGGCTCCTTCGTCACCCCGACTATCCATAGGAAGGTGGCTTATAAAAGGAAAACTCAATCCCACCACTCTCAGCTTCAGGGACGCAGACATCATGAAAACTTTCATAGCTCACAGAGAAGAAATTTTGGGGATGGCCTAGCACGGCCCCTTCCTCCCCTTTTTATAGGCGAAATGGACCGGGAGCAGCTATTAAAGCAGTAAGCCCCGAGGTTCAAAATGCCCAATCCACGCTGCCACATGGCCTCCCTGGATGAAAATAGCGCCCTTCGATGCGCGCCAAATGCGTTGTTCAGCCCATGATGTATGCCAAAAGATTTTCTCTGATCCCGGATCACAGGTCTTAAATGCAGAAAATCGCCCGCTGATCTTAGAGATACGGGCAGACCTGGAAATCGCCCGGTGAAAGTGACACCCTCCAATGGCAAACAAGCGCTTGCATCGTACGTCGAAATGACCCGCCTTGGAAAAGATTAACATAATTAGTGTCCTAAAAAGTGCGAAGCAACCTTTTGTAGGTTACAGGACCGTATCATCCATTTCGACAAAAAGAGGGTCGACTTGCCTTGGAAAAGACAAGGCACTAACAGAATAATAAAAGGGCGCAAAAGCCAAGTAATCCTCAGTGAGGACACCTCGATATCCTCCGCTCCAGCCCAACTGCCCGTTATGCCTCGCACAAACCGAGATATTGCACTGTGATTCCACTCTAGGCCAAAACTGCCTCCATACTTCGAGATAAACCGAAGTATCCCCTTTCCGTTCAACATGACTACACGTGATCTTGTACTTCTGTCCAATCTAAAGTAACCACTTTTGTCTCAATGATAATGGGACACGATATAAGCCCCAACTTATACCCAAAATGCAGAAGCATCGGTTAAGGTCGAGTGCATGTCCTAGGAATATAAGCCCCGGCTAAGACCGGAGTGCATCTTTTGTCAAAAATATCAACAAAGACCGAGCGATATGCAACGCCCCAACTGTTTCGTTCCGTAAGACTCGGACGATAAAGAAAAACACTTCAGAAATGGCAAACAAACAGGAAAGTTCCAATAAACCTTTCTTTGTTCATTACAAGAGGGGAAAAACAAAGAAAAATACATTAGCCTCACAGGGGCTTGCTACCTTCTCCGAACGCTGCTGAACTCTCCCATGCTGCGGAGCCGAATCAGCCAATTGCTGTCGAAGGGACGCCACCTCGCGTTCCAGCCTACTGTTGGCCTGGTGAAGGAGCTCGATCTCTCTGGCTGAGAGAGCCATGTGTTGCTCAGCCAGTCTCCAAACTTGCTCGCAGTCCGCGAGTAGCGACGCCAGAACCTCCCCGTCCACAGTTATCATGGTACGGCCTAGGCGAGGCACCCCAAAGCCGCCAGCAACGCCACTTGGCATCCCATTTGACCTCCCTCCATCCTCAAGCCATCCTGTTACTCTAAGCTTGGACAGGCCAACAAAAAATCGGCAAAGGAATTGGTTAACAATGGCGTACCATCCACCGGTATTTAAATTACTTCGGGCGAGCACCCCGATCACCCGAACCATCAGTTCCAATGCCACTACCATAAAGTCTTGCCATGCATCACCGCTTCCATGGCCGCATGCGGGAAGCGAGGAATCGCTCCCCCTTTTTCGAAAAGGATAAATAAATGACGGTGCACCGGTAAACATCCTTCTTCTTGGGACCAAACTCCCTTTGAAAGGTGCGCCTGTCTCTTCGCCTTGCGCGGGCTGAGTTACCCAACTTCGGCTCTAACCAGGATACCTCTGCAATCCTAGCCATCACCTGCCGAACTATCTTATCTCTCGGCCTAAGCCGAGCTATCACGCCACTCGGCTTCATCAGAACTATCTTATCTCTCGGTCTAAGCCGAGCTATCACATCACTCGGCCCCAGCCGAGCTATCCCTATACCTCGGCCTTGACCGAGACATTCATCTAAATCCGAACTAAATCGACCAAACGGCGCGAACAAGTCATAACTTGTTCACAGTCGAAAGGAAGTCTGCAATAAAAAGATTGACTAAAAAGGCAAGCAAATATGGGCCGAGGGCCCGTTCATTAAAAATCCAGACCAAACTACATGTCTAAAAAAGGCAAGAGTACACAAATAACTCTCAGGGGTCAGAAGCTAGATCAGTCCTAGCAGTGCCCTCAACAACGCTCGGGAAGCCTGGCTCGCTTCGCCCACTTCAAAGGTTGTCTTTTCCTCGGCGATAGATTTGAGGCATCCTTCAGGGGCCGCAGCCTACTAGCATTCAGAATAGCATCGAGGTCGACGTCCGGAGCATCATCGTATTCATCCTCTTCAGCTCCTGGGGTACAAGCCTCAGAGGTTTCAATATCCAAGAAAGAGAGGTCCCATTCTGGATGCTCCTTGGATATTTTGCTTCGAACGTCCTCCGCCCCAAGCTGGAAGGCATCGGCACAATTTACATCTTGCTCGCCCCTGAGCAGAGCGAGCCGCATCTCGGCTTCAGCAACTTGATTTCGAAGCAACCTGCCCCTCAGTTCCAGCAGTTTGGATCTGCAGCAAGCCAATCTGCTCCTCGGTCTCAGCGACTTGCCTTTCGAGCTCTGAGCTCCTCTCTCGACTGGATGCCAATTCCTCTTGCAGGGTCCGCATATGGCTTCGATTCTCCAGCTCTGGCCTTCTTCATCTGCAAAAACAAAGTTAGCCAGCGTCGTGGTGAACTAGCAAGGGAAGCCAAAAAGTGGTAGTACCATACCTCCTCCTCCGGGATAACTTCTGGTCAACTCTTTGACCTCGTCTAAAGCCCTCAATTTATCGACCTTAACCCGCTCGATCCTGCCCTTGAGATCGCTGATCTTCGACTGCCAACTGTCAGCTTCTCCCTAGGCCTGGGAGAGCTCGCTATCGAGCTGGGTTAACCTTTCCTGGTGCCATTTGATCCTGTCATCCCTGTCAGCTATATCGCGGTTGAGCTATCGCACCTTCTCCTCCAACTTACCAAGCATTATGTTCAAGCGATTTCTCTCCTCGACGGCTTCTCTCCTCTGCCTGCCTAGGCTCTCACTAAACTATTTCTTGACAGTCTCCATTTCTCCAGCATGCTTAGACTTGATCTGCGATAATTCCAGGCATGCGTCATCATACTCGCCAGGAGCCCTTTTAGCTCTTTAACTTCGAGCCTCAGCTTGGACGTGTCATCTAGGGCGGCCTAATGCAGCACCCTCATCTTCGTCAAATTCTCGTTGGCGGTACCTAGAGCTTGCTCAAACGTATCAGACGCCTCCGCCCGCGATCGAAGCTTGGCGCTGACTCTCCTGGCCTAGGCGCTGGCCCCTGTCGCCAGATTCAAGCGCCAGCATAGCGCCCTGGTGATCAAAGCACTCTGCAGAATGAAGCACAAGTAAGAAGAGAGCGACCAAGCTAATCAGAAAGCATTCACTCGGGAATAATGACTCACCCGGGAGATGTAGGACCTGGCTAGCCCCATGAGGGTAGAATTTGATCTCGGGGAGAAGATGGGCTTCCGTCGCCACGCCCCGCTGGCCAAACGGCATCAACCAGATCTAGGTCTGAACTCATTCGCCGAGGGACCTACGCCGGGTACAGTGTTGACCTCATCAGGGCCGCAAACGCCGCCTCGACGGCTGATTCTGAGCCACCGGTCTGACCGTCGCCGTCCAAGGATTGGTCCGGACAACCTCCGACTGAGGAGCCTTTACCCTCTCGGCCTCCCTCAGCAGAATACTAACCTGGGATGCCTCGGATAACTCGGCCAGCCCAGACGCCAGTTTACCCGAAACTTTGGTGGAAGAAGCTTCAGTTGCAAGACCTTTACCTTGCTCTCTCCCCTTGTCCGAGCTCCTTCCCTCGATCATGGGTACTTGCTCCTCCCTTACATGCTCCACCAATGCCTCGGTCTGTTCACCAATCTCCCTAACCACTCCAGGAGGAAGTTCTTTAGCCGTAGGCTCCTTTTGAGCCTCCACTACAGCCGGCCCTACATCGCCGCCCCTAGATCCCTCCTGTCCTTCCGCCAAGGCTGAAGGCATTTCCTCACTCGGAGGAGGGCCCTCAGAGGCACCAACCTCCGCCGTACCACCCACTGGCTCGTCTTCAAAAGAAGAGGCTCCCAGACAAGCCGATGGAGTTTCATCCGGGCTATCTACTATTTCCACCACTAGAGGACAAGGGACCTCAGTAGTCCTCTCCGTATCCTCCTCTGCTTTCAACGCCTCCGCCGTGACTGCTTCAACCTCTGGTGAGCGCTCTTCAAAAAAACGAGCCAACTTCTCGGGCTTGCGTTTCTCCCCTCCGCTGCTCTTCCTCGGGCACTTGCTAAACCCTTTCTTGACACGGCCCGATAGTTCAGACTTTTTGGCTGTGGGAACAGAGGCAAGCGGTCAGACCGAGACATACTCGCTCGAACGAAATTGATGGAAAAAGAAAGAAACTTACTATGCTGGTCAAGGAGGCTAAGTCCGACGGTGAAAGAGCCTCCTCCGACAGTAAATCATTGGCCGAAAACGTCCTACAGTCGTGAAGGACCTCCAAGTCCACCTTCTCCTGCTCAGATAGAGTCGGATGTGCTTCCACATCTCGAACAAAGTTTTCCCATCCCCGAAGAAAATCGGAGCCGATGTTTCCCTCGGCAATGAAAAACCTGACCTTCCACTCCTTTATAGACGATGGCTTATCTGTTATCGTCTTGAAAGACCTCCAGGGTCCAATGTTAGGCCACTCTGATTTCCTCCCATGCATCAAATAATAATAGGCATGGAAGAGAGGAAGCATCGCCGTTACCTGAATCTGGCTGCACATTGAGATAAACCCGATAACGTTGCGCCAACTGTTGGGAGCCACCATCATCGGGCAAATATTGTAGAATATCATGATTTCCTTCACCAAGGGGCTTCATAAAGGAAGACCCCGTGCTCCAGATCTTGCGAAACCCTATGTTCAGGCTCTGGCAATGACAGAATAATATCCGAGGGAATGCCATACTTTTGGCGTATTCTTCCCAAATCCTCGGCGGCAATCTCCGAAACCATATCATTGGGGCTCATCATCCTGCTGGCCGAGAGAAGCACCGAGCGAAACTACAGATGAAGCAGAGAGCAAGGCTCTCCAAAGAAGAATGACAGAGCGCTGTGAACAGGGACGGTGCCCTTTCAACTTTGCTTTCCCTCAAAGAAACTACCTTAAGAGAAAGATAGGGCATCCCAACCGAGACGCCCGGAACCGCCATTGCGGACGCCATAAAAATCGGGATTTGCTACGTGGCAATTCCCCAACCGCTATTTCAAAGGAGCCTTATGTGACGTGCCCTGCAAAGGCACGGTGGCCGAGCTGCATTAAATAGGGCATCATTACGTAGACTGTCAAACCTGGATCCCTCCATTCAAGTCATGTCACCTGGAATTATACTCCATACGCCCGAACTTACGTTTCAAACTAGGGAGTGGGAGGCATGTGTTGAGGGGTAAAATCGTTGTGTTTCAATAATCGTGCACATGGCTAGGGCTAGCCCTAATTCCTGTCCACTATGCGATGCTCACCCGAGATAAGTCAACCTCGATAAGTTGGGGCGCCTTAGCCCCTCGCCGAACCAAGGACTCCCAAGACGCGAACCACCACTCTCGGCCCCAGCCGAGCTATATCCTCTCTCGGCCCCAGCCGAGCTATATCATCTCTCGGCCTTAGCCAAGCTATATTTTCTCTCGGCCCCAGCCGAGCTATATCCTCTCTCGGCCCCAGCCGAGCTATGTCATCTTTCGGCCCCTCTAGTCGATCTCTCCCATCGCTCGGCCTAACCCGAGTGATATATGCACCTTTGCGGAATTCGACGCAGGAGAACCCGAATTTGTGAGATTCCAAATAGAAATCATATCTGGAAGTGACCTAGGACCCGCAAGAGTGGCCTAGGTCCCTGGAGCCTATCTCCTCACCACATCTCGAGACATCAACGAGCTCTCCTAGCCATCGATCCTCTAACCAACAAGATACGAATCCTACCGGCCTCATAACAAACTAGATTCAGATCCTAACGACTTTTGGACCCACGACGCCCCCAGGGAATCAGTTAATCCTCTATAAATAGAGTCATCTGCTGACTCCTCAGGTACGCGCACACTAGCTCACTGGAACCCTCTCTCTCTCCTTCTACCTTAGCTTCCGCTTTTAGCGCTCTGCTCTACTCAGAGCCCTGGAAGGACTCTTCAGCGAGAGCCTTCTTCCTATTTATATTGATTGCTGATCTCCACTGACTTGAGCGTCGAAGAGTCTTCCGCAGAGGGCCAGCCCCAACGCCTTTTGTGTGAGGACTATTTTGCAGGTCCATCCAGGCGGAGAGCCTGCGCTGCAGTCCGACCGTGCCCGAGTCGGAGGACAGATTCTGGCAGCAACAATATAAAAGATATTTTTTGTAATAAATATATAGCACATTTATCATGCTCATGCTAGTTTGGATGGTTGGAACACCTTTGCCTCTTCAAGGGCATTGATTTTATTTTCTTTTCATGTTCTTTAGCTTTACCTAATTGCATTTTTATGCATCTTTACCCTAATGCCAGTTTCAGTATCCACCAAGCCAACTCGTAGTTGACTTCTTGTGATTATTTTTTCAACAGTTTCATCGGTGGTCCTTCAAAAGCGGCCAAACTGGATTGCCTTCTTGTGATTATTTTTTCAACAGTATCATCGGTGGTCCTTCAAAAGCAGCCAAACTGGAAAAAGCAATCGGAGCGTTACTGTAAGTTCGTAGAAGTCTCCCTTCTTTTTGCTGCAGGTCTTCACCTTTTCCCATGAGACTTAATAGAAATAGTTTTCCTCATGAAAAATAGAACATCTATTTTTTATGAACATATATAATGATTTTTTGTATTGTAAATAAATATTACTTGCACCATTGGAGTGCCTTTCAACTTCAATCAGGGTCGGCTCGTGTTTGGGAAAGGCTTGACAGAGCTATGGCAATGACTCAGTGGCTTCACTTATTCCCAGCGGCTACTGTTTCCCATCTGTCCAGGATCGCTTCTGATCATTGCCCTATTCTCATATCCACGGAGGTTGATCAGCATAAGCAGTTTAGATTTGAGCAGTTTTGGAAGGCCCACTCTGCTGCTCGTTCTATCATTTCGCAGATCTGGCACCTTCCTGTCAGGGGCAATGTTGTTTACCGCATATCTCGTCGTCTTAAGATGGCCAGGCACAGATTATCCAGATGGAATAGATTGGAGCTGGGGGATTTGGTTAGATAAATTGAACAGGTTGAAAACGATATTTGTGCCATTCAGACTAAGGAAGACCTGGACGGTTTTCTGTTGGACTCTGATCTCTCTACCCTCAGGGGAAAGCTTGCTCGGCATCACTTACTTCTGCGGCAGCATGAGGTGTATTGGTGGCAGAGGTCTCGGTTTCAGTGGAACTGTGACGGCAACCGCAATACCAGGTTCTTCCATCAAGCAACTCTGAAGCGGCGTGCTGCTAACAGGATCCGGAGATTGGTTGATGATGAGGGGATTATACAGGAGGACTCCCACTCTATTAGGAGCTTGCTTTTTCACTTTTTCTAGTCCAGGTGGGCTGAGTCCTCTGGTGAGGGGGGTCCGGTTATTCAGGTTCCTATTTCAGGGAAGGTCTCTTCCTTGGATAATATCATGCTTGCCAGATCTATTTCTGCGGAAGAGATTAGGGCGGCTCTTTGGGAGCTCGGTCCGAACAAGGCCCCTGGGCCTGACGGCTTTCCGCCTTTCTTCTTCCGCCATTACTGGGACATTGTTGGGCAGGAGGTGGTTCAGGCGATTCAGTCAGTGTTCCAATCTAAACTCATCCTTGCCAAATGGAATCAGACCTATATTGCTTTAGTGCCCAAGCGCTCTGATGCCTCCCTTCCGCAGCACCTTTGACCTATTAGTCTTTGCACTACTCTATATAAGGTCTGTGCTCGGATTCTTGCTCGCCGCCTTAGTTTGGTGATTCCTCGCCTCATCTCGGCTGAACAGGGGGCATTTATTAGAGGGCATTCCATCTCTGACAATGTCCTCATCGCCCAGGAGTTTATGCATGATCTTTAGAGAGCTCCGGCCAGCCGATGTCTTATGGCTGTTAAGTTTGATATGGAGAGAGCTTACGATAGACTGAGCTGGGCATTCTTACTCCGCTCTCTACAGGAGTTTGGGTTTGATGATCTATTTATTGAGTGGATTATGGCTTGCATACAGAGGCCGTCATTTTCTCTGATCATCAACGTTAGCCCGATCGAGTTTTTTCACTCTTCTGTGGGGATTAGGCAGGGATGTCCTTTATCCCCTTTGCTGTTTATTCTGGCCGTGGATGATCTTTCACGTGCTTTCCATCAGGCTCAGTTAGATCAGTGGATTGTCCCTTTTATGGCTGGTACTGATGGCCCTCTGGTCTCTCACCTCCTCTTTGCGGACGATTGCATTCTTCTGGGCCAGGCCTCTAGAGAAAATACGGATTCTTTCTACCCCATCATTCAGCGGTATTGTCAGGCCTCAGGACAGAAGGTTAACATTCTCAAGTCTTCTATATGCTTCAGCCCAAAGACTTCTAGGACTACCAAGGAAGCCATTATTAATTTATCGAGCATCTCTACTCAGACTAACAGGTTTATGTATTTGGGGATCCCTATCACGGGGCGATGTCCCCGTTGTTCTGACTATGATGAGCTTGAGAGGAGGGTTCGTCAGCGTATGGAGGGGTGGCATGTCACTGGCCTCTCGATGATGGCCAGGGTCATTATTATTCGTTCGGTTCTTTCCTCTCTTCCCCTGCACCTTCTATCGAACACTGTTGTTCCGATCACATGCCTTAAGAGGATTGAGAGATGTTTCCGAGATTTTCTTTGGGCTTCTATGCAGGAAGGACATGGTGTTGGGAATTATATCCTAAAGCCAATCATTTGATGATTATGCTGATGTAAATTGTATATAAATTGATATATTAATAAAAGTTATTTGGCAGTTTATTCATTACAAGAACATCTTCTTAATACTCCTGAAAGTAATGAAGCCCTTAGGATCTTCCTCACGATAAAGGAGGATTTATCTTAGAAGGTCCTTAAAAGAGTTCGCGACCAAATGATATACTATGACAGGCCATAGTACTATCAATTATAGGACGTTGTATATCATATTTGTTGGTTATCCTCTTAACCAAGGAGTGTAGAGACACTGGTATGACATACAGGTAAAAGTGTAGGAGTACATTTCACCGAACGTGACTCATTTTCGGATACTCTGCTGTCAAGAGTTAATCCGAGAAGATATAGATATAAGTATCCTTCAGACCTAAAGATCACAACCAGTGGCTTACAAGCAACTCATTGTACTTAGGTGCCGGACCACCTGGATTTCTAATCCAGCTACGAAAGGTTACTGGGTGCAGTCAAGTACTTGTGGTAGTCAGTTGTGGATCAAGATGGAATTTGACCTATCCCATTAAAAGGAGAAATGCTTGTGTTTCAATTTAGCAAGACCTTGGCCAAGGCACTTCATGTGAAAGTCACATGATCACTAAAGTTGAAATCACTTTATGGATTTGCTATTTAGAGTTGACAGGCTCTTAAGCCATCCTTAGCATTTGTGGTCAAGAGGATGAATTATACGGTAACTGTTTCTTAGGGTTCTTGGAGTTTGCTCGGCAACTCTTCGACCTATCCGGACGTCGGGTTCCATTGCTAGATGGGCACATCGATTAGTATAGAAAGTTGTTTCTATGCTACCGGCTTAGGTTCGAACCTAGAGAGTCACATGCATAGAAGTTTCCTAGGATGATCTATTTGCTGATCAACGATTGAGAATCGTATATGATTTAATTAATCAATTTGATTGATTGAATTATCTCAATTGGGTTAAGTACAATTGAATAAGATTCAATTTGGTTTAAGTCTATTAGAAGGACAAGTCAATTTCAAATATTGATTTGAAATTAGACTTGATTTGAATTTAAATAGATTCAGGACTAGCCAAATTTGATTTGGGCTTGGACCATGATCTATGTGGGTTAAGTCAAATAAATTCATATCAGAACCCAAACCTCTCGAATATGGATCTCATATGATGAGATGGCTAAAATTTCATCTCATGAGATAGAGTTTAATGCATGATATTTATTTACCGAATGTCGGATTTATCCCTCGTCTCTTTGGTTTTCTCCGAACGATGGAACTAAACCAAACGCCGCGACTCTTTGGTTTTCTTCGAATGTTGGAATTAAACCAAGCGCCGCGCCTTCGGCATCTCTTCGCTTTTGCCAACGACGAATTCTTAAATGTCAGAATTAAATGTCAAGGCTAAATCGAGACTATAAATAGAGGGCATTCCCTCACCAGAGAACACAGAACAAAAATAGAACAACAATACATGATTTGTCATGGATTGTAATTCTAAATTGTCGTGGATTGTAATTCTAAAATGTTAGAATAGAAAATCCTGGTGATTCTGGTGTTAGCGGAAGCCTGGTGGATCTTGGAGGAAGATTCAAGTGAGAGGATTCAAGATCAGCAAAGCTATTTTTCCGCGAGCTAGCACTCCCGAAAATCTGATCATTCGGGGCTTCGCGTGGACGATACTAGAGGCCGGACGATTGAACGGCTGCAGAGCAATAAAATTTACCTACTGTTCTTAAGGTAAGTGATTTGATCCCTAGATCTTAAGGCAGGCTTCAAGATAATAGTGTGACTAGTCATCTTGAAGATCAAGATATGATCTTGATGTTTTTATATGCATATTTTAGATCAAACGACCCTGAATATATAGGCAAAGATATGATCTTGATGCATATTAGAAAGATTAATATGTAATCTTTTAATTTTCGCAATGATAATAGTTATCAATTTTTAAAAATATGCATGCCTCGGAGACTATTTCTCTCTACAATGGTATCAGAGCCATGGTTTCGTTAATGATCTAATTTATTGCATGTAAATTAATATTCTCATTAATTATGTAATTATGGCTAAAACTTATCACAAGGCCATATGGTCACAGGTGGATTGAAAATCTGAATTACCCATTCAATGAGGTATTCTGTGACATATTGCCGTGCGATTGTTTTATCGTTGATGCTTTGTTTAAAGAAAATTTAAATTATGCTTTGGCATCAAAACATAGATTACACACACTCTCAAAAGATATTTTATATTTGATACATATTGATGTTGTATAAAACCATAATATTTGCATGTTTAGTATAAAAACATAGATATGATATATGATGGCATGATGTCTATGTTATAAAACATACAAATATTTATGAGAGTTTTATTTGAATGTCAAATATTAGTTCATAATTTTTTTTAGATATGATCTAAATATAGGAATTATGAGTAGTAACATTATGCTTGATTGAAATATATGACATGTTAACATGAAATATATTTAATCATTTGGGTTAGCTAAATCGGGTCCATAAAGGGTTAGACTCTAAGGTTTAAATCAACTGGACTAAAAGAGTATTTATTCAAATCTAATTAGATTAGGTTAAGAATGCTCTAAATCAAACAATAGTTGTAGTTGATCAAGTCCTTCTCTTTGATTAAACCAAATGGAAGTAGATTAGGCTCCGTGGTTGAGCATGAATCTATTAGATGGTCAAATCAGAATTGGTTAACCATATGATGTCAAGGTGGGATGGCAAGTTGCTCTAGGATCAACGATCGAATGGTTTTTAATTGGGAGCTACTCGTATTGATGCGTCTTTAACGAGTTAATGGCATATCCCTCCCATCGATCTCTCTCACCTGGTCATTGTGGTGAACCATTTATGATTCAGATCATTTACCTGATTCGGGTTGACCCATGCCTGTAAGGATATCAGTATGACTGATTTAGGTGCCACTTAACCTGACTTAATCTTGTTTCATTCTACCGATTTCATAGATTCAGTGGGAGAACTTGATTAGTCAATTTATCTTCATATTATTAATCCTCTAAAATTATTAGGTCCTTAAAATGAAATAGTTATATGATAACTAGATCATAGCCTCCCATTAAGGTGGGTGATAATGAGTCCGATGTCTTGATAATCATTGGAGGCACTCCATGCCTGGTGCTTGTCAACCATCGGAATTATCATTCATTATATGATAAGTCAGCAACTATTAAATAAACAGTCAGGTGAGCCGAGCTTCACTCGGGCTTGGTTGTCTATTGATAGGTTACACTGATTATATCATTTAATGGTTGGACCTAACCAGAACTTTCAGTGGAGGCACTTCATGCCTGCTGAAGAGGTACATGGGGCAAAACTGAACACTAAGAATTGTTTGGGGAAACAATTGGTTTTGAACCTACTCTTAGATGCATATGGGTTAGCCAAGCTTCACTTGGGCCTGTATGTAGTTTATGTAGATCTTAGTGCCCGCTAAAGAATTAAGAATAATTCTTCGAATTGGGGTGTAGAGGCTGCCAATTTGAACAAAATAGTGGAAGAATCTTTAGACTAAAGTCCAAGTCTTTAGACTGAATCAATTTATATACTAATAAACTTTAGTTTTTCCTTATGCAGAACATGGCCACTAATTTATCATTAAGGTCCCTATTGGATAGTGACAAATTGAATGGTTCCAATTTCAATAGCTGGTTCAGAAAACTTAAGATCGTCCTTGAGCATGAGAGGATTCTATATATTCTGAATAATCCTGCACCAAAGATACCTGATGCAAACACCCAAAGTTCTGAGAGAGACACTTATCAGAAGTGGCTCAATGATAGAACTAGCGTGCGTTGTATCATGTTAGCAGCAATGAACGATGAATTCGGTCGCCGGTTCGAGAATGCTCAGCCAGAAGAAATCATTCAAGCGTTGAATGAATCTTTCGGCACACCGACGATGTTGAAAGGCACAAGACTAGTTGTGCTATTTTAAATGCTCGAATGAGAGATGGATCTCCTGTCACTGATCATGTATTGTACATGATCGAGAAGATAGAACTCCTAAGCAAGCTCGGCTTTCCCTTACATGAGCAGTTGGGAAAAGATGCGATCCTGAATTCCTTGCCTCCATCCTTCCGACCTTTCCTTACTCATTTTCGAATGACAAAGCCTGCAGTCAACTACCATGGTTTGTTGGGGTTGTTACAGAACTTTGAGAAGGATAACCAGCTCTCTAAGGGTTTGGTTAATGTGGTTGAAGGATCTAAGGTAGGGCGTAAACCCTTTGGAAAAGGGAAGAAAAAAAAGAATAATAAAAGGGTGCAACATGCTAGGACATCTATAAGGGGTCAGATGCAGAAGAAGAAAGTTGATAAAAGTCAAGCTGAATGCTTTCACTGCAAGATGCAAGGGCACTGGAAGAGGAACTGTCCTCTTTACATTGCCACACTTGATCCAAACAGGCCAAAGAAGAAAAAGGAGCAAGATGTTGCTCAACAAGGTATTTATATGATAACACCTTGTAATTTTTCTATATATGATAATCAGACCTGGGTATTGGATACCGGGAGTCCTTTTAACATTTGCAATTCATTGCAGGGACTACAGGTCACCAGAAGATTTGAGGACAATGAAAGATTCCTAAATGTCGGCGATGGAAGATTAGTTCCAGTACTGGCATTAGGAGTTCTTGAAATAGTTTTCAATAGAAATGTCATTATACTAAATGATTGTCATTTTTGCCCAACGTTCTTATTGAACGTAATTTCTGTAGGCCTTCTGGCCAAAAATAATTATGAAATTTCAATAAAGGATGTTACTTTGAATATCATTATGAATGGAGTCACTGTAATGACTGGGCATTTATCTAATGGCATTTATATATTATCACAGCCTGTGAATGTAGTGTATAAATCAAGTAAGCACCCTAGAACAACTGATGTCACAGACATTTATCTTTGGCACCATCGGCTGGGTCATATCAATAAGAACAGATTAAACAGTTAACTCAGGAGGGCATCCTTCGAGTTGATGATTGTGAATCATTAACTACCTGTGAATCATGTCTTCTTGGTAAAATGACCAAGTCATCTTTTACTGAAAAAGGTGAAAGAGCCAAAGAGCTATTGGATCTAGTACATACTGATGTATGTGGACCAATGAGCACTTGTGCCAAAGGTGGATATTACTACTTCATTACATTTACAGACGACCTTTCTAGGTTCGGTTATGTCTATCTTATGCGACATAAATCTGAATCGTTTGAAATGTTCAAACTATATCATAAAGAAGTAGAAAAACAAACAGGAAAATGTATTAAGACCCTTCGATCAGATCGAGGAGGCGAATACCTTTCCAATGAATTTGTAACATATTTAAAGGAGAATGGGATTCTCTCCCAATGGACTCCTCCTGGAACACCGCAATATAACGGTGTGTCGGAAAGAAGGAATCGAACTCTGTTAGACATGGTTCGGTCCATGATGGGTTTTGCAAGCTTGCCAATATCATTTTGGGGATACGCATTAGAATCAGCTTGTCATATTCTCAATAAGGTTCCAAGTAAGTCTATTTCTAAAACTCCACATGAGATGTGGTATGGACATAAACCGGTTATTACTATCTGAGAGTCTGGGGGTGTCCGGCTTATGTGAAACGTGCAAAATCAGACAAACTTGAACCAAATCTGACAAATGTTTTTTCATCGGCTATCCGAAAGAAACAAAAGGATATTACTTCTACAATACTGAAGAACAAAAGTTGTTCATTAGTAATAGAGCAGTTTTTCTTGAAAAGGAGTTCCTTAGTGAAGGAACAAATAGCTCTAATGTTGAACTTGAGGAAGTTCATCAAGTAGAAGGAACAACACAAACCAGTGAACCCCTAGAATCTGAGTTGATTAGATCAAACTCAAAACCCATTTTAGATGCACCATTAAGGCGATCTGGTAGAGTACCACATCAACGGACAGATACTTGGGTTTCTTGGTCCAGAACGATGATCCTGTTGAACTCGATGAGAACAACGAGGATCCGATCACCTATATGGATGCTATGCAAAGGACTGACTCTAATAAATGGCTTGATGCCATAAAATCCGAACTTGATTCCATGAAGGACAATAATGTATGGACATTAGTTGACCCACCCGAAGGGATAAAACCATAGGGTGTAAATGGGTTTTCAAGAGGAAAAGAGGCGCAGACGGAAAGGTAGAGACCTATAAAGCACGTCTGGTTGCCAAGGGGTATCGTCAACATTATGGTATTGACTATGACGAAACGTTTTCTCCTGTGGCAATGCTGAAATCCATTCGGATTATGCTAGCTATAGCAGCACACTTCGATTATGAGATTTGGCAGATGGATGTTAAAACGCTTTTCTAAATGGTGATTTAGAAGAACAGGTGTATATGATACAGCCTGAAGGTTTTATATCTGAAGATGAGTCTAAAGTGTGCAGGCTACAGAAGTCTATTTATGGACTTAAGCAAGCATCAAGGAGTTGGAACATACGATTTGATAAAGTGATCAAATCTTATGGCTTTATTAAGAATAAAGAAGAACCTTGCATTTATAAATGGGCTAACGATTCTATTATTGTATTTCTTGTATTATATGTGGATGATATTCTCTTAATCGGGAATGATATCCCTGCATTACAAGGAATAAAGACATGGTTATCATCACAATTCTCCATGAAAGATCTGGGAGAAGCATCATACATCCTAGGGATGAAGATCTATAGAGATAGATCTAAGAGGATGCTAGGTTTATCCCAATCTACGTACATTGATACAGTGCTAAAGAGGTTTAGCATGGAGAATTCCAAGAAAGGCTATCTTCGATAGGCCATGGAATTCATCTTTCTAAGAAGGATTGTCCGACAACTCCTAATGAAAGAGAACGTATGAGTCAAATTCCATATGCTTCGGTAGTAGGATCGATTATGTACACCATGACATGTACAAGACCAGATGTGGCATACTCACTAGGAGTAGTGAGTAGATACCAATCTGATCCAGGAGAAAAACAATGGCAAGTTGTTAAGACAATCCTTAAGTATTTGAGAAATACTAAGGACCAGTGGTTAGTCTATGGAGAG
The DNA here is from genome assembly GCA_900491605.1 of Calamus simplicifolius. Lineage (NCBI taxonomy): Eukaryota > Viridiplantae > Streptophyta > Magnoliopsida > Arecales > Arecaceae > Calamus > Calamus simplicifolius. Next base: position 41,507 of record UESW01002332.1, read on the forward strand.
TCTGATTTGAAACTTGTTGGATATACTGATTCCAGTTTTCAATCAGATCATGATGATAGCAAAAGTGTATCGGGTTTCGTGTTTATCCTAAATGGTGGAGCTGTTTGCTGAAAAAGTTTCAAGCAACATACAGTGGCAGATTCGGTGTGCGAGGCAGAGTACATCGCTGCATCAGATGCTGCGAAAGAAGCTGTGTGGCTGCGAAAGTTTATCTCCAAGCTTGGAGTGACACCTTCCATAGATGAACCAGTCCTGTTATACAGTGACAGCACTGGTGCCATAGCTCAAGCAAAGGAACCACGAGCACATCAGCGCACCAAGCACATACTGCGCCGGTTTCATCTTATTCGAGAGATAGTAGACCGAGGTGACATAAATCTTCAGAAGATTGATGGAAAGAAAAACCTAGGTGACCCATTTACTAAAGCACTCAGCATCAAGGAGTTTGACAACTATAAGTTGAAGATGGGTATTAGATACTGTAATGAGTGGCTTTAGGCTAAGTGGGAGTTTGTTGGGAATTGTATCCTAAAGCCAATCATTTGATGATTGTGCTAATGTAAATTGTATATAAATTGATATATTAATAAAAGTTATTTGGCAGTTTATTCATTACAAGAACATCTTCTTAATACTCCTGAAAGTAATGAAGCCCTTAGGATCTTCCTCACGATAAAGGAGGATTTATCTTAGAAGGTCCTTAAAAGAGTTCGCGACCAAATGATATACTATGACAGGGCCATAGTACTATCAATTATAGGACGTTGTATATCATATTTGTTGGTTATCCTCTTAACCAAGGAGTGTAGAGACACTGGTATGACATACAGGTGAAAGTGTAGGAGTACATTTCACCGAACGTGACTCATTTCGGATACTCTGCTGTCAAGAGTTAATCCGAGAAGATATAGGTATAAGTATCCTTCAGACCTGAAGATCACAACCAGTGGCTTACAAGCAACTCATTGTACTTAGGTGCCGGACCACCTGGATTTCTAATCCAGCTACGAAAGGTTATGGGTGCAGTCAAGTACTTGTGGTAGTCAGTTGTGGATCAAGATGGAATTTGACCTATCCCATTAAAAGGAGAAATGCTTGTGTTTCAATTTAGCAAGACCTTGGCCAAGGCACTTCATGTGAAAGTCACATGATCACTAAAGTTGAAATCACTTTATGGATTTGCTATTTAGAGTTGACAGGCTCTTAAGCCATCCTTAGCATTTGTGGTCAAGAGGATGAATTATACGGTAACTGTTTCTTAGGGTTCTTGGAGTTTGCTCGGCAACTCTTCGACCTATCCGGACGTCGGGTTCCATTGCTAGATGGGCACATCGATTAGTATAGAAAGTTGTTTCTATGCTACCGGCTTAGGTTCGAACCTAGAGAGTCACACGCATAGAAGTTTCCTAGGATGATCTATTTGCTGATCAACGATTGAGAATCGTATATGATTTAATTAATCAATTTGATTGATTGAATTATCTCAATTGGGTTAAGTACAATTGAATAAGATTCAATTTGGTTTAAGTCTATTAGAAGGACAAGTCAATTTCAAATATTGATTTGAAATTAGACTTGATTTGAATTTAAATAGATTCAGGACTAGCCAAATTTGATTTGGGCTTGGACCATGATCTATGTGGGTTAAGTCAAATAAATTCAGATCAGAACCCAAACCTCTCGAATATGGATCTCATATGATGAGATGGCTAAAATCTCATCTCATGAGATAGTTTAATGCATGACATTTATTTACCGAACGTCGGATTTATCCCTCGTCTCTTTGGTTTTCTCCGAACGACGGAACTAAACCAAACGCCGCGACTCCTTGGTTTTCTCCGAACATCGGAATTAAACCAAGCGCCTGCCTTCGGCGTCTCTTCGCTTTTGCCAAACGACGGATTCTTAAATGTCAGAATTAAATGTCAAGGCTAAATCGAGACTATAAATAGAGGGCATTCCCTCACCAGAGAACACAGAACAAAAATAGAACAACAATACACGATTTGTCGTGGATTGTAATTCTAAATTGTCGTGGATTGTAATTCTAAAATGTTAGAATAGAAAATCCTGGTGATTCTGGTGTTAGCGGAAGCCTGGTGGATCTTGGAGGAAGATTCAAGTGAGAGGATTCAAGATCAGCAAAGCTATTTTTCCGCGAGCTAGCACTCCCGGAAATCTGATCATTCGGGGCTTCGCGTGGACGATACTAGAGGCCGGACGATTGAACGGCTGCAGAGCAATAAGGATTTACCTACTGTTCTTAAGGTAAGTGATTTGATCCCTAGATCTTAAGGCAGGCTTCAAGATAATAGTGTGACTAGTCATCTTGAAGATCAAGATATGATCTTGATGTTTTTATATGCATATTTTAGATCAAACGACCCTGAATATATAGGCAAAGATATGATCTTGATGCATATTAGATAGATTAATATGTAATCTTTTAATTTCCGCAATGATAATAGTTATCAATTTTTAAAAATATGCATGCCTCGGAGACTATTTCTCCTACAAATGGTATCAGAGCCATGGTTTCGTTAATGATCTAATTTATTGCATGTAAATTAATATTCTCATTAATTGTGTAATTATGGCTAAAACTTATCACAAGGCCATATGGTCACAGGTGGATTGAAAATCCGAATTACCCATTCAATGAGGTATTCTGTGACATATTGCCGTGCATTGTTTTATCGTTGATGCTTTTTAAAGAAAATTTAAATTGTGCTTTGGCATCAAAACATAGATTACACACACTCTCAAAAGATATTTTATATTTGATACATATTGATGTTGTATAAAACCATAATATTTGCATGTTTAGTATAAAAACATAGATATGATATATGATGGCATGATGTCTATGTTATAAAACATACAAATATTTATGAGAGTTTTATTTGAATGTCAAATATTAGTTCATAATTTTTTTTAGATATGATCTAAATATAGGAATTATGAGTAGTAACATTATGCTTGATTGAAATATATGACATGTTAACATGAAATATATTTAATCATTTGGGTTAGCTAAATCGGGTCCATAAAGGGTTAGACTCTAAGGTTTAAATCAACTGGACTAAAAGAGTATTTGTTCAAATCTAATTAGATTAGGTTAAGAATGCTCTAAATCAAACAATAGTTGTAGTTGATCAAGTCCTTCTCTTTGATTAAACCAAATGGAAGTAGATTAGGCTCCGTGGTTGAGCATGAATCTATTAGATGGTCAAATCAGAATTGGTTAACCATATGATGTCAAGGTGGGATGGCAAGTTGCTCTAGGATCAACGATCGAATGGTTTTTAATTGGGAGCTACTCGTATTGATGCGTCTTTAACGAGTTAATGGCATATCCCTCCCATCGATCTCTCTCACCTGGTCATTGTGGTGAACCATTTATGATTCAGATCATTTACCTGATTCGGGTTGACCCATGCCTGTAAGGATATCAGTATGACTGATTTAGGTGCCACTTAACCTGACTTAATCTTGTTTCATTCTACCGATTTCATAGATTCAGTGGGAGAACTTGATTAGTCAATTTATCTTCATATTATTAAAATCCTCTAAAATTATTAGGTCCTTAAAATGAAATAGTTATATGATAACTAGATCATAGCCTCCCATTAAGGTGGGTGATAATGAGTCCGATGTCTTGATAATCATTGGAGGCACTCCATGCCTGGTGCTTGTCAACCATCGGAATTATCATTCATTATATGATAAGTCAGCGTAACTATTAAATAAACAGTCAGGTGAGCCGAGCTTCACTCGGGCTTGGTTGTCTATTGATAGGTTACACTGATTATATCATTTAATGGTTGGACCTAACCAGAACTTTCAGTGGAGGCACTTCATGCCTGCTGAAGAGGTACATGGGGCAAAACTGAACACTAAGAATTGTTTGGGGAAACAATTGGTTTTGAACCTACTCTTAGATGCATATGGGTTAGCCAAGCTTCACTTGGGCCTGTATGTAGTTTATGTAGATCTTAGTGCCCGCTAAAGAATTAAGAATAATTCTTCGAATTGGGGTGTAGAGGCTGCCAATTTGAACAAAATAGTGGGAGAATCTTTAGACTAAAGTCCAAGTCTTTAGACTGAATCAATTTATATACTAATAAACTTTAGTTTTTCCTTATGCAGAACATGGCCACTAATTTATCATTAAGGTCCCTATTGGATAGTGACAAATTGAATGGTTCCAATTTCAATAGCTGGTTCAGAAAACTTAAGATCGTCCTTGAGCATGAGAGGATTCTATATATTCTGAATAATCCTGCACCAAAGATACCTGATGCAAACACCCAAAGTTCTGAGAGAGACACTTATCAGAAGTGGCTCAATGATAGAACTAGCGTGCGTTGTATCATGTTAGCAGCAATGAACGATGAATTCGGTCGCCGGTTCGAGAATGCTCAGCCAGAAGAAATCATTCAAGCGTTGAATGAATCTTTCGGCACACCCGACGATGTTGAAAGGCACAAGACTAGTTGTGCTATTTTAAATGCTCGAATGAGAGATGGATCTCCTGTCACTGATCATGTATTGTACATGATCGAGAAGATAGAACTCCTAAGCAAGCTCGGCTTTCCCTTACATGAGCAGTTGGGAAAAGATGCGATCCTGAATTCCTTGCCTCCATCCTTCCGACCTTTCCTTACTCATTTTCGAATGACAAAGCCTGCAGTCAACTACCATGGTTTGTTGGGGTTGTTACAGAACTTTGAGAAGGATAACCAGCTCTCTAAGGGTTTGGTTAATGTGGTTGAAGGATCTAAGGTAGGGCGTAAACCCTTTGGGAAAGGGAAGAAGAAAAAGAATAATAAAAGGGTGCAACATGCTAGGACATCTATAAGGGGTCAGATGCAGAAGAAGAAAGTTGATAAAAGTCAAGCTGAATGCTTTCACTGCAAGATGCAAGGGCACTGGAAGAGGAACTGTCCTCTTTACATTGCCACACTTGATCCAAACAGGCCAAAGAAGAAAAAGGAGCAAGATGTTGCTCAACAAGGTATTTATATGATAACACCTTGTAATTTTTCTATATATGATAATCAGACCTGGGTATTGGATACCGGGAGTCCTTTTAACATTTGCAATTCATTGCAGGGACTACAGGTCACCAGAAGATTTGAGGACAATGAAAGATTCCTAAATGTCGGCGATGGAAGATTAGTTCCAGTACTGGCATTAGGAGTTCTTGAAATAGTTTTCAATAGAAATGTCATTATACTAAATGATTGTCATTTTTGCCCAACGTTCTTATTGAACGTAATTTCTGTAGGCCTTCTGGCCAAAAATAATTATGAAATTTCAATAAAGGATGTTACTTTGAATATCATTATGAATGGAGTCACTGTAATGACTGGGCATTTATCTAATGGCATTTATATATTATCACAGCCTGTGAATGTAGTGTACAATCAAGTAAGCGCCCTAGAACAACTGATGTCACAGATATTTATCTTTGGCACCATCGGCTGGGTCATATCAATAAGAACAGATTAAACAGGTTAACTCAGGAGGGCATCCTTCGAGTTGATGATTGTGAATCATTAACTACCTGTGAATCATGTCTTCTTGGTAAAATGACCAAGTCATCTTTTACTGAAAAAGGTGAAAGAGCCAAAGAGCTATTGGGTCTAGTACATACTGATGTATGTGGACCAATGAGCACTTGTGCCAAAGGTGGATATTACTACTTCATTACATTTTACAGACGACCTTTCTAGGTTCGGTTATGTCTATCTTATGCGACATAAATCTGAATCGTTTGAAATGTTCAAACTATATCATAAAGAAGTAGAAAAACAAACAGAAAAATGTATTAAGACCCTTCGATCAGATCGAGGAGGCGAATACCTTTCCAATGAATTTGTGACATATTTAAAGGAGAATGGATTCTCTCCCAATGGACTCCTCCTGGAACACCGCAACATAACGGTGTGTCGGAAAGAAGGAATCGAACTCTGTTAGACATGGTTCGGTCCATGATGGGTTTTGCAAGCTTGCCAATATCATTTTGGGGATACGCATTAGAATCAGCTTGTCATATTCTTAATAAGGTTCCAAGTAAGTCTGTTTCTAAAACTCCACATGAGATGTGGTATGGACATAAACCGGTTATTACCTATCTGAGAGTCTGGGGGTGTCCGGCTTATGTGAAACGTGCAAAATCAGACAAACTTGAACCCAAATCTGACAAATATTTTTTCATCGGCTATCCGAAAGAAACAAAAGGATATTACTTCTACAATACTGAAGAACAAAAGTTGTTCATTAGTAATAGAGCAGTTTTTCTTGAAAAGGAGTTCCTTAGTGAAGGAACAAATAGCTCTAATGTTGAACTTGAGGAAGTTCATCAAGTAGAAGGAACAACACAAACCAGTGAACCCCTAGAATCTGAGTTGATTAGATCAAACTCAAAACCCATTTTAGATGCACCATTAAGGCGATCTGGTAGAGTACCACATCAACCGGACAGATACTTGGGTTTCTTGGTCCAGAACGATGATCCTGTTGAACTCGATGAGAACAACGAGGATCCGATCACCTATATGGATGCTATGCAAAGGACTGACTCTAATAATGGCTTGATGCCATGAAATCCGAACTTGATTCCATGAAGGACAATAATGTATGGACATTAGTTGACCCACCCGAAGGGATAAAACCCATAGGGTGTAAATGGGTTTTCAAGAGGAAAAGAGGCGCAGACGGAAAGGTAGAGACCTATAAAGCACGTCTGGTTGCCAAGGGGTATCGTCAACGTTATGGTATTGACTATGACGAAACGTTTTCTCCTGTGGCAATGCTGAAATCCATTCGGATTATGCTAGCTATAGCAGCACACTTCGATTATGAGATTTGGCAGATGGATGTTAAAACCGCTTTTCTAAATGGTGATTTAGAAGAACAGGTGTATATGATACAGCCTGAAGGTTTTATATCTGAAGACGAGTCTAAAGTGTGCAGGCTACAGAAGTCTATTTATGGACTTAAGCAAGCATCAAGGAGTTGGAACATACGATTTGATAAAGTGATCAAATCTTATGGCTTTATTAAGAATAAAGAAGAACCTTGCATTTATAAATGGGCTAACGATTCTGTTATTGTATTTCTTGTATTATATGTGGATGATATTCTCTTAATCGGGAATGATATCCCTGCATTACAAGGAATAAAGACATGGTTATCATCACAATTCTCCATGAAAGATCTGGGAGAAGCATCATACATCCTAGGGATGAAGATCTATAGAGATAGATCTAAGAGGATGCTAGGTTTATCCCAATCTACGTACATTGACACAGTGCTAAAGAGGTTTAGCATGGAGAATTCCAAGAAAGGCTATCTTCCGATAGGCCATGGAATTCATCTTTCTAAGAAGGATTGTCCGACAACTCCTAATGAAAGAGAACGTATGAGTCGAATTCCATATGCTTCGGCAGTAGGATCGATTATGTACACCATGACATGTACAAGACCAGATGTGGCATACTCACTAGGAGTAGTGAGTAGATACCAATCTGATCCAGGAGAAAAACACTGGCAAGTTGTTAAGACAATCCTTAAGTATTTGAGAAATACTAAGGACCAGTGGTTAGTCTATGGAGAGTCTGATTTGAAACTTGTTGGATATACTGATTCCAGTTTTCAATCAGATCATGATGATAGCAAAAGTGTATCGGGTTTCGTGTTTATCCTAAATGGTGGAGCTGTTTGCTGGAAAAGTTCCAAGCAACATACAGTGGCAGATTCGGTGTGCGAGGCAGAGTACATCGCTGCATCAGATGCTGCGAAAGAAGCTGTGTGGCTGCGAAAGTTCATCTCCGAGCTTGGAGTGACACCTTCCATAGATGAACCAGTCCTGTTGTACAGTGACAGCACTGGTGCCATAGCTCAAGCAAAGGAACCACGAGCACATCAGCGCACCAAGCACATACTGCGCCGGTTTCATCTTATTCGAGAGATTGTAGACCGAGGTGACATAAATCTTCAGAAGATTGATGGAAAGGAAAACCTAGGTGACCCATTTACTAAAGCACTCAGCATCAAGGAGTTTGACAACTATAAGTTGAAGATGGGTATTAGATACTGTAATGAGTGGCTTTAGGCTAAGTGGGAGTTTGTTGGGAATTGTATCCTAAAGCCAATCATTTGATGATTGTGCTGATGTAAATTGTATATAAATTGATATATTAATAAAAGTTATTTGGCAGTTTATTCATTACAAGAACATCTTCTTAATACTCCTGAAAGTAATGAAGCCCTTAGGATCTTCCTTCACGATAAAGGAGGATTTATCTTAGAAGGTCCTTAAAAGAGTTCGCGACCAAATGATATACTATGACAGGGCCATAGTACTATCAATTATAGGACGTTGTATATCATATTTGTTGGTTATCCTCTTAACCAAGGAGTGTAGAGACACTGGTATGACATACAGGTGAAAGTGTAGGAGTACATTTCACCGAACGTGACTCATTTCCGGATACTCTGCTGTCAAGAGTTAATCCGAGAAGATATAGGTATAAGTATCCTTCAGACCTGAAGATCACAACCAGTGGCTTACAAGCAACTCATTGTACTTAGGTGCCGGACCACCTGGATTTCTAATCCAGCTACGAAAGGTTACTGGGTGCAGTCAAGTACTTGTGGTAGTCAGTTGTGGATCAAGATGGAATTTGACCTATCCCGTTAAAAGGAGAAATGCTTGTGTTTCAATTTAGCAAGACCTTGGCCAAGGCACTTCATGTGAAAGTCACATGATCACTAAAGTTGAAATCACTTTATGGATTTGCTATTTAGAGTTGACAGGCTCTTAAGCCATCCTTAGCATTTGTGGTCAAGAGGATGAATTATACGGTAACTGTTTCTTAGGGTTCTTGGAGTTTGCTCGGCAACTCTTCGACCTATCCGGACGTCGGGTTCCATTGCTAGATGGGCACATCGATTAGTATAGAAAGTTGTTTCTATGCTACCGGCTTAGGTTCGAACCTAGAGAGTCACACGCATAGAAGTTTCCTAGGATGATCTATTTGCTGATCAACGATTGAGAATCGTATATGATTTAATTAATCAATTTGATTGATTGAATTATCTCAATTGGGTTAAGTACAATTGAATAAGATTCAATTTGGTTTAAGTCTATTAGAAGGACAAGTCAATTTCAAATATTGATTTGAAATTAGACTTGATTTGAATTTAAATAGATTCAGGACTAGCCAAATTTGATTTGGGCTTGGACCATGATCTATGTGGGTTAAGTCAAATAAATTCAGATCAGAACCCAAACCTCTCGAATATGGATCTCATATGATGAGATGGCTAAAATCTCATCTCATGAGATAGAATTTAATGCATGACATTTATTTACCGAACGTCGGATTTATCCCTCGTCTCTTTGGTTTTCTCCGAACGACGGAACTAAACCAAACGCCGCGACTCCTTGGTTTTCTCCGAACGTCGAATTAAACCAAGCGCCGCCCGGCGTCTCTTCGCTTTTGCCAAACGACGGATTCTTAAATGTCAGAATTAAATGTCAAGGCTAAATCGAGACTATAAATAGAGGGCATTCCCTCACCAGAGAACACAAAAATAGAACAACAATACACGATTTGTCATGGATTGTAATTCTAAATTATCGTGGATTGTAATTCTAAAATGTTAGAATAGAAAATCCTGGTGATTCTGGTGTTAGCGGAAGCCTGGTGGATCTTGGAGGAAGATTCAAGTGAGAGGATTCAAGATCAGCAAAGCTATTTTTCCGCGAGCTAGCACTCCCGAAATCTGATCATTCGGGGCTTCGCGTGGACGATACTAGAGGCCGGACGATTGAACGGCTGCAGAGCAATAAGGATTTACCTACTGTTCTTAAGGTAAGTGATTTGATCCCTAGATCTTAAGGCAGGCTTCAAGATAATAGTGTGACTAGTCATCTTGAAGATCAAGATATGATCTTGATGTTTTTATATGCATATTTTAGATCAAACGACCCTGAATATATAGGCAAAGATATGATCTTGATGCATATTAGATAGATTAATATGTAATCTTTTAATTTCCGCAATGATAATAGTTATCAATTTTTAAAAATATGCATGCCTCAGAGACTATTTATCCCTATACATGGTACTCATCTGCTATCCTGGGATTTGGTCTGTATGCCCATCCAAGATGGCGGTCTTGGAATCCAGTCTCTGATTGTTAGAAGGGATGCCCTTCTCGCTAGACATGCATCTAAATTTCTCTTGGAGCCACATTATCTATGGAGTACCCTGATGCGAGCTAGGTATGGTGCTTGGACGTCGGATTTACATATCAGGCCGTCTCGGGGAGGCTCTTCTTTTTGGAAGGAGGTATGTCGGTTCGGTCAGGCTATCCTGGGGAATATATCTTGGATGATTGGAGATGGATCATCGATAGATGTTATCCATGATACCTGGATTTCTGAGCTTCCTCTCTCCCGTTGGCCATCATTTATCAGTATTGATATCCCTTCCCGCTTAAGGGTTAAGGATTTGATTTCCCTTGATCCCCCTGCCTGGCATATCCCTTCGGTAACCTGGTTCTTCGGGCTGGAGCTTTCTAGGCGTATTCTTTTGATGCCTCTTATTCCTGGCCGCTTATCTGACACTAGACTCTGGCAGAGATCTTATCTTTCTAGGGTTCCTACTAGAGACTTGATGAAGATGTTCAGCGCTCGGTGGATACTGCATGGATCTGGAAGCTCCCTACCCTCCCCAGGGTGCAACTTTTCATTTGGAAGGTTCTGTGGGACTGTCTCCCAACCTGTGCCCTTCTCTCTCGAAGGGGTCTGCCAATTCAGTCGTTTTGTCCTTTTTGCAGGTTGGAGGAGGAGTCTCCTGAGCATGCTATATTCATCTGCCCCAGAGCTAGACTGATATGGCACATGGTGGGCTATCCTGACAGGGAGGACGAGTTGGGATCCCCTCACTCCACTTTCCTTCTTGAGCTTCATAGAGGATCTCTGCAGCATAGTTGTCTTTGGGCCGCCACGGCTTATCAAATTTGGCTCTCGAGGAATCAGCTTCTTTTCACAGATGATTCTTTTCTTCTCTCAGGACTGTTAGGAAGATTCGTTCATTGGTCGCGGACTGTTCTCGTGTTAGTACTGACGGTTCTGGCCTCTAGGGATCCCCTGCTGCCTCGGCAGCGAACCGGCATACGGTTTTCATCTCCTGGGAGCCCCCCCTCCAGGGTTCGTCAAAATCAACTTTGACGGAAGTGTCCGTGATAGAACTGCTGGGTCTGCTTTCGTCATCTGTGGTCCTCATGGTGAATTGCTGGGAGCTGAAGGCTTTGGTTCTCTAGACTCCTCTGTCCCAATGTCCGAACTTTATGCGGCTTGGGCGGGCATTTCTTATGCTGTTCGAACTCTTCATGCTCAGAGGATTTTTATTGAGGGAGATTCCACGATAGTCATCTCTTGGCTACATAAAGAGAGAGGCCATTCTCACCCTGCTAATCTGATTCTTTCGGATATTTGGTCTTTGTTGCGGGAGGTTGACTGCGCCCAGATTCGCCATACTTATCGTGAAGCCAATTCAGCGGCGGACTAGGTGGCTTCTTCTATTACCCAGCATACTGGTTCGTGGAGCTGGAGGCCGGGCAACCCCTGTCCTTCTCTATTTCAGTTAATTATGTATTCGGATCTTTCTGGGCTGACTCACACTAGACTTATGTGATCGCTTGCTTGTACCAAAAAAAAAAAAAAAAAACTTCAATCTTGGAGATGGAATTCGTTAATCTATCATTTTGATTCAATAGTCTTCTGTATAAAACTTAAGAAATCCCAAATTATCTTAAGGCTGCTAAGATGTTACTTTATTAATAAATGCTTGAGAAGAAAATCTAGTATACCATGAATTGAAAGGAGCGCAAAAATTAGATGTTAAGTGGTTGCTTACAGATTCTCTATTTGATAAATGATATATGTATAATTTTATATTTTATTAAATATTTATATATATTGATGCAACGTAAAAAAAAAGGTTTTTGTATAAATCTATTCACGTGGGCAGACAAACCGGGCTCATGTTTGTGTTGCAGTTGACTTTTACGTTTCGAAGGATGCCTTGCCCACTACTGCCTTAGTATCTCTGCTCGACCTCCGGTAACTGAACATTGACTGATTGAACCTCTGCTTCTTTTACTGAGTCTCAACCAAAGCAATCTGACCTGAACAGTCGGTCAAAAGTTACTCGATCGACCCTCTCCTTTGCCGATGCGTCGAACATCTTAGCCAGCAGATCGCTAAGAATCACAAGAAACTCAAAGCTTTCGCAAAGTGGTTCTCTATCAATGGAAGCGGGAACTAGATAAAACTCCCCCTCCTCATGATTTGCGAAGGAATCATGAATTGTGTATAGCATCCTCCTACTTCACAAGTGCTTTTCAAAATTCAGATTCAGATGACAGCATATCATCCCTGCTCCTATAAACATCAGGTCCTAGTTCCCTCAAAAGACACAAAACTCCTCATGATGCCATAACATTTTAGAACCCTTCTTTGGAATCTTTTTTCTTAAAAATTTTTTCCACATGATGTGGCTAAGGATTTCCATGGGAATCTTCTTTCTTAAACATCTTTTCCACATTATGTGGCTAAGGATTTCCATTGTCTCATATCCTGCTTAAGAATGATATTTTGCAGCTTTATCGGGACTGAAGGATGCCATTCGAATTCGTACAAGCATTGTCACCTCACTTCAAGTCAAAAAACTAAAATATGCAGCAATATGTATCATTTGTTGAATATGATAATTGTATGTGAACCGCTAATTAAATAAAAAAAATGTAAATACAGCCAGCAAGAACACGGTAAAATTAAATTTGTTGAACCTTTTAACATTTTTTTCATAAACAAAGACCTTCTATCAATAAAAACCTAAGAGAAAGTTTTAGCACCATGAATTTTGAGTGTAGGATATATCTCCTTCTCAATTCCTCAATCTAAAGTCCAAAGGCCCCGAGGTCCCCTAGTTTAAAGAGGCTATAAATTTCAATGTCTATGCCACATCGCTCTCACTATCTCGCTATAATTGCGGTCCATCCACCAGCCGTTGCACTTTGGATTGTCCGTCATCAATTGGAAGGCTGTGCCGGTGACAATATGCTAAGCTTTTATTGGTGGTCCTCTCCGTCAGCCCTTATCCTTTCAAGGGACTTGGCGTGGCCAGCTGCCCAACGCGCGCGCGCACCTACTCCATTCTGGATTTTTCTTGCACGCCGCTCTTTGCGCGTTCCTTCTCGGAAAAGGCCGGGAAACACCGAAAACAAGGACTTCGACTCCTCGGTTTGGGAGCAGTTGTTGACTCTATCCTACCTTTCTGCCTGTCTTCAGTTTAAATTTTATGATGGTTTGATTCAAAATAATTATTTAAAAAAAGTTATTATATTATTCTTCATAAAGCAAACTTGTTAATCGCACCTATTGAATTCATATGATGTTTACTTATTTAGTCATTTTCGATCGTTTAATTATTTAATCGTTAATTATTTAAATCAAAGATTTTTTGATCATTTAAAATGATAGATAAACACTTGTTGCACTGATGTAACAAGATTTTTTGCTAATTATTTATGACCATAAGTTTGTCATGATCCAAAAAAAAAACATACATTAAATAGCTATTTTACTAAAAATAAAAGACAATAACAGCATAGTAATTTTATTTTTAAAAATATAAAACTTATAATACGATAATTTTTATGATAATTTATGTCTCATCAATTGAGACATTTTTTAAGTGGTCTGACTTCTCTTCCTATTAATGAAAGGTTATAGGTTCAAATATAAGGGTCTCTCTCCATAATTAAATTAGAATGGTAGAAGACTGCCCTTTTATAAAATACGGTATCGTTAATTACTATAAAATATTAATTAAAGATGATGTTTTGTTGTGAGCAATGTAAGTTGAGGTGATGTTTGCCATCATATTTATTTTTTATTTTCAAAAGTAAAAAATAATTTTTTTGGTTAAATGTACCAATCTATTTAGTATAGTTAATTACTTTTAGAAATATAATTATATTGATGATACTAGAGCAGTTATGGTAATAACAAAGAAAGTGATGGAGGTATCATTGGATGAATCCCTCAAGTTCCGAGTTTTTTAAGAAAGCCTCGAGCTCCTAGTCTTGCTCCTTCTTTTCTTTTCTTTTTTTTTTATTTTTTTTTATTTTTTGATACAAGACAGTCATATCACTCTAACACGAGGACAACCCATAAGATTAAGATAAAAATATATATAAAAAGAAAGCAAAATTTTATAACTCTAAGATCAATCCAGTCAATAAAATACTATGCAGTCCACCGCAATCTTGCTCCTTAAAGGCTGCAGCGCTCTCGCTCGACGCTTGAGGACCACCGGAGCACAGCATTGCTTATCCCTGTCATTATGCTTAAAATAGTTTTAAATGACAGCCAATGGAACGGCAGGGGAACAAGCTGTAATGTATATAACTTGAGCACTACTGTCACCTGCTCGATTCATCCAAACAACAAATTTTTATGCCATCGACTTATCTTTACACTTAAAAAAATATTTAAAAAGTTCAAATTTTTCTTTAAAAAACCTTCTTAATATTTAAATTAATTTAAATTAAAAAAAAAAAAAAAAACCTTCGAACTCCTTTTGAATGAATGCTCTAATCTTCAAAGATGGTTCAAAATCCTCCTTACGTTAGATAATGTGATGCTACTTTTATAAGCGTTCATGGGAAGTGTTGGAGTCCAACTCGCATCCACAAAGCTAAAAAATTCATATTCGGTAATAGTTCACTAGCTGATCTATCTTTGAAATATATATATATATATATATCTTTTAGGCATACTTTATTTAAATTGATTAAGTCAATATACATCTATAACTTTCGCTAAACTTTTTCACCATCATGATATTAGCTAGCTAGTTAAGATAATAGAATTTCTTATAAATATAGCATCTAATAACCTGTTCATTGCTTCTTCAATGACTTAGATTTGCTTAGGGATGACATTCTTCTCCTTCTTCTCTTTTTTTTTTTTTTTTTTTTTTTTTTTTGATAAACCAACTTATAGTATAGGTCCATCTTAGGTTAATGCATGATGACTACACTGAGGTTAATATCGGCTGTATCAACAATCGAGCATACAAAATATTCGAGTTTGATGTAAGGACTCAACTATATGACTTTCGATGGCTCAATTAACGTCGAGCCATTGTGGACAATCTTAGAGTCATCGCTTCTCAAATATACTGCCTCCAGGTTTTTTATAAAGCTGGTTATTATTCCTTTTTTTTGTCTCAAAAGTCTTAGTTATCAATTAATGGCATGGTCTCACTCAAATTATCATTTTAAAGGTCTTCGATGGTTGGGTTGCTCCTTTTCAAAGCGAAAACATAGCACTGTCTAACCATTATTTGGTCGCCCAAAGCTATCTTATCCTCTGATCATTAGGAAACTTCATTAACAAGTGATATGCCGAGATGATAGCCTTCAGTGTGTTCAAGCTTAGCCATCCATGGATGACATTATAGTTGGAGGATATGTCCACAACCACGAAATCAATCATTATAGTTTTGGAGTGTGGCTTGTCTCCTCCATTCAACGACAAGGCGATCACTCCTTTTGGTCATGCAAACTTTCTGATGAAACCGATCAGTGATGCTTCGATGGGTTGTAGCTAATCCGAACTGATTTTTATCTTTTGAAAAGCTGCGAAAAACAAGATATCTATCAATCTGCCATTATCAATTAGCACCCTTTTAACTTAATAGCTAGCAATGGTCATGGTGGCAACCAATATATCATCGACTCAGACTCCACATAATTTCACTCTAGGCTTCTTCTACGCAGGTTCTATAGTATACACTTGCCAAGTGTATTCCTTTTGAGCCTAAGATGTTTCTCCACCTACTGCTAATCATCTATGGATTACACTAATGGTTCTAGTAATAGGTCTATTATTTATTCAACCTTTTGAGTCTGGATTTAGCTCAAGGATTAGAATCCATTGTAGGATGGTTTTAGATGATCATCCGAGGTAGCCTCTCCTAATCACACTTTCAATTTCATATTTAAGACTTCGGCATGCATTGGTATCATGAATGGTCATAGTGAAACCAACATTATTTACCTTGATCTCAGCATTCTGAACTCATCTTCATTTTACCAAGCTATTTTACATAATTGTTTTCACAAATTTGCAACAAGAAGCGGCTACAATGAGCATTCAACGGAATATACTTTTCAAACATTTGAGGAAGCATTCTTATCCAATAAGGCACCTTTCACTCTTTGAGTTTCTTCCATATGTCCTTAGGTTGCAGCTTATCTCTTTCTATTTGCTTGTTAGTTGATTTATCATTTTCTTTCTTTCAAACCATTAAGAGCCTCTTTAACTTTAATGTGTTTCTTGGCTTGGATCAATAGCTCATTGAGATCTTTAGAGGGGTTTTTGGACCAACAAGAGGCTAAACCTAGAGTTCTTTAGGCCACTCATGAGGGTGACAAGGTGAGCGAAGTGTATAAGCCTTAGATTTTCAAAGCCGTTGAACTACTGAAGGTAATCTCTGGTTGACTCATCTTTTCTTTTCTTAAAAGTCATCAGTGATGCCAAAGTCTTTCTATGCTTTTAGCTATTCATAAAAATGTTCCATAAAGAGTTGGTTGAACTACTAATAAAAATTAAGAGAAGTCCACTTTAGGCTAGAATACCAAGTCCGTGCTTCTTTCTTCAGTGTGGCAGAGAATGCGTGATATATGATGCCATTTGAAGTTACATACAACGATACCAATGCTTTGAAACTCTCCAAGTTAGTTATGACATCGTATAGTTCAAATTAAAGTACTTTAAACTTTGGAGGCAGTTGCTCAACTATGACCTTTTAGTAAATAGATGTTTGATGAAGAGATCATAGTCATTGAGTGTGCCAGCTCATCGAGTCTAAGCTTATTGTATCATAACCCCAATCTTGTAATTCATCTCTTCAAATAGGTGCTTTATTGTTTTCTAATTTGTTGATGACATTTTGAGACTTTTCTTCTCATTCGAGAGAAAAAGATAATCTTAAGGCTCCTCTTTAGGTTAGTAAGACATGCCAACTCATTAGGGAGGATCTTCGAGATTTCTTTAGGTCGATCAAAGGAAACAGCTTGACAAAGTAGTTTCTCTCTCAAAATGTATTTTAAAACTAGGTTGTTAAGCGATTAGGTTTTCAACCATTACCATCATCAAGTCGATCATGCACTAATTCATCCATTGGGACATCGCATTAAACTATTGATAAACCTCAATCATAACTGCAGGTGGTGTCATGACTAAGGTCGATGGTGTAGCTTGAGTGGGATTAGTCAGGTCTCCCATGGAGTCTTGGAAGCCAACTAACCCATGGCTCGACCCCATTGATGGGCACTACTTGCTTGGTCATAATGCTTCAGCGACTTAGTTAAGCACTCCTACTCAATTTCTCATGGACGACGCTAATCTATTAGCATTAAAATGCCTTCCATACATCAACCGAGGTGGGATGTTCGATTCGTTCAAACAATGCATTCCTACGTTGTTGACTCAAAGTCTTATGCTCAAAGAAAAGAACGTTAAAGGGGTCTAGAATTTCTTTGAAATAGTGTTTTAAAAACTGGACTGGACCGGCCGATCCAATAGGTCCAACCAAAATCGGTTATCAATCCGGTCCAATTTTATTATTAAAGTTAACTTTTATATGATCCGATAAAAACCGAGAAAATCCATTGAATCGGTCGAATTTTGAATTGGTTCAACCCGATTTTAGATTTTTTTAATTTTTTATTTAAATTGATATTGATATTTTTATTATTTTTATATTATTAAATTAAAATTAATTATAATATTATTATCAAACCAGTTTACTCTGTCGAACCGGTTAACCTATGATCTAAATGTTAAGCCGGGTTCGTTGTTCAATCCTATTTTAAAACATTGCTTTGAAAGAAACCTATCCAATGTTTAAGTCAGCCGAGATAGGAAAAGAAAGGAAGCCTTCAAGAACTCTTTAATGAGGCTTTAAGCTTTAGAGATGGTTCATAATCCTCTTTACCATAACTGATGTGAGGTTGCTTTTATAGGCATTCGAAAGAGGACCGTCGGAGTTAGAGTCAGACTCCGTTAGATTAGGAAAGAGAGATTTTCTTTGTGTTAATATATCATATCTTCATATGGATTAACTCAGCATATTAGATAAGAGTGAATTTCTTAAGGAGTTGACGAAGACTTTAGAGCAAAGAAGCAGCTCAACCAATTTGAAAGGGTCAACTACGTCATGCTTTGTTGTCCATCAGGCATACAAAGCTATTATAATACATCTCCTTTCCACCGCGTTAGCAATTTAGATTGAACTACCCCACATGGTCACTATATATATATATATAGTATTGAATTTATTGGATTTTATTTTCAAACCCATAGTACATAACAAATATGTTACGGTACTCAAACATAATTTTTTTAAGAATAAAAAAGTATAAAATAATATTATCTAAACATAAAATTCTCAGGATGCCCAGAAAATATAATAATATTCTATTGGATATACTAGCTCTATGCAGACATATGGGCATCTAAATTGAAACAAAATAATTTATTTTAAATAAATAAGTAGAGAAAAATATTCAATAATCTTCAAAAAATTTGACTTCTCATCTGTCTACAGTATGCAATTCTTGCTGTGTATTTTTTTTTTTTTTTTTTGGTGCAGCAAGACTTTTTTTTTAGTATTAAAATGAGCAGTGAAAATAAAGGCAATAACAAGAAAATAATGGCATTATGTTTCCGTTGACTATTTATGGATTTAGAAAAGGTATTATTTCCAATGGACATTTGACTGGACATTGAAATTTTGGGAAACGTAATGTTTCATTTAAAAAATTAAAAATAACAGCCATTATTGGCATTGCAATGGACTGCAATAATAGTAAATAATATATAATAGCATCCATAGGGCCTAAAAGTTTTAGTCTTATAATTGTTGTTATATTTAACCAGCATGAATGGAACGCATGGTAATAACCACTGTTCCATTGCAAAACAAACTGAGTAAAATGGAGCGAAATGGCAAAGCAATGACAAATAATGGTTCCGGACAGATATAACCTGTCGAAATAAATACATTTCATAATTTTTATGAAATTTTATGCAAATCTATAATATGCTGGTAATATAAAAATTATGAATTAAACCATAAAATTGCTGTCTTTTATTACAAACTTATTAGGATAGATTTATAAATGAATTCACAAAATAAATAAAACAAAACCTTTAGACAAAATTGCCACCATCAATGATCGATAGTATTTAACCAAAAATAATATTATTTATAATACATTATTATGATAAATTGGTTTTATGTTAATAATTATTATAATATATAATTATACTATATTTTTATAATATATTTATTATATTATAATATATAATGATATTATATATGATGATAAATGAATAAATGTATTATATTATTATTATTATTATTATTATTATTATTATTATTATTATTATTATATTATTATTATTATTATTATTATTATTATTATTATTATTATTATTATATTATTATTATTGATGCTATTAAATATATATTAAGTATTAAATATCATAATATTAATTGTATTATATTATAATATAATAAATTGCAATATATAATATATTATAATAAATGTGATATTATATATAATTGTATATTATATATAATTGTATATAATATATATTATGATTATATTATTAGATATTAAATAACACAATGACATATTATTATATATTATAATACAAATTAAATAATAATATTAATTCTTATTAGTTATAATTATAAAATATCATTAATATTAATATATAATAATTTATATTATTAATTTATATTATTATATTATTAAAATTTATAATATAATGCTATTTTAATAAATAATCTAAATAATTATTATAATTATCAAACTATAATCATAATTATATTTAATTTTGTGTTCATTAAATATTCAATAAATTATCATTATTAATTATAATTTAATATAATTATATAAAATTATAATCAAACATATTTAAATATAATTATAATTACTATAATTAAATGTGATTTGATACTATAATTAGCATTAAATTACTTCATAATTTTAAATTTATTTATGAATGGGATTTCATTTACAAATCAAGTCCACTGTAGAACTGTGACATGTTTCAACGGAGCCACGATTGAACTGCATAAAAATGGGCGGAAAGCTCAAATGAACCACCACCTCTATCTCTGAGACACCATGGCCGGCGGCTCCTCCCCTCCCGACCTCTCGCTCCTCTGGCTAACCATTGCTCTTCTCCTGGCCGCGACGCAGCCGGCTTCGAGCAGGAGCATTCACCGGCCGGAGGTGATCTTATCGAGGAACGGCGCGGTGGCAACCGACGACGGCCGGTGCTCCAGAGTCGGGAAGGACATCCTCGAGGAGGGCGGCCACGCCGTGGACGCCGCTGTCGCTGCCGCGCTCTGCTTGGGTGTCGTCAGCCCGGCTTCCAGCGGCCTAGGGGGCGGCGCCTTCATGCTCCTGAGGTTGGCGAATGGGAAAGCCCAGGCCTTTGATTTTAGGGAGACTGCTCCATTGGCGGCTTCGCAGGCAAGACCCATTAACCAATTTGTCTTCCTGCTTTTAGGGGTGTTTCCGTCATGTACTGTTGTTATGATATTTGCTGCTTTATGCGAATGCTATTTTTATTGTTGTTAATTGCTCTTATTATTTTGAAGATTGGTTAGGAAAAGTTTGCATTTTGGTGACAAAAAATCGTGGAAAATTTCACATTTTTTGGCCTGGGGGGCTGTGGATTCATAAAATGGATTGATTAAGCAAAGAACTTTTTACTGTCATGAAATTATATGATGGATTCTTAAAATGAACCTTCAAGAAGCAGCCTCTATAATAAATTGAGGTTGAATAGGATATATTTATTAAAGAAAGACCCCACCACCTACCCCAAGAAGATATTGAACTTTGATTCAAAGTTTATCTTTTTGAAAAATCTGTCCTCAAAGTCATTGATGGAGAATATCTAATAGCACACAAAGACTGTCAGTTGAGGTAGGAGGATTCATTAGGCAGATTGTCATACCTTCTGAAGGTCTGTGCTTGAGTATATGCTAAGAACAATCATTAAAAGTTACTGTCAAGCAATCTCAAAGGAGTAGCTGAGAAGCTGTAAAGAGATTCTTGAGGAATTCAAATTGGGGGTTTTCAATTGTTTTTCCACAGTTTAATGATCATTCCAGGCCGTCTCATAGGAGAAGCTGAGAAGTTGTAAAGAGATTTTTGGGGAAATTAGATGGGTGGTTCTTCAATTGTTTTTCCACAATTAATGATAGTTCCAACTCCAATTAAGCCATGATCCATGCACTACTAGTAGGCGCACAAAATGGAGGTTGAAGACATTTAGTCAGGTGTTTCTAGCCGTCACCAGTGGATGAGCTGCAGTTCATGTGGAGTATCAAAATGTCTACTTTGAATTTTTGAGGACCACAGTTCCAAGATGAATGGCAAACTTTTGGCCAGTAGACTTCTTGAAGTTATTGGTCTGGGCTTCCTAGGCCTCATTTCTTTCTTGTTTCTTGAATCCTAACTCTTTTTACTGAGAGTTGCTTGTGTTTGAATAGTCCTAGCTAAGGATTTCCACTCTTTTGCTTTTTCTGCTTTCTTGTTTGTCTTCCTTTCTTGTTGTTCCTTGCCTTACTGCTGCCATAGTTCTCATTTTCCTTGTCTGAAGCAACCCATGGACTTTAATTTCATATTATTAGTAGTAGCAACAATAGTAATAAATGACGACGAGACGATGATGTTGAAGATGATGATGATAAAAACAATAATTATAATCACAATAATAAAAATAAGAATAAGAATGGTAGATATTATAGAATATCTTATTTGTCTGTGCTTGGACCAGATGGTCAATGCCTTTCATTCAAAGTTCTGAGAGCTCAGATGATGTCTGCAGGACATGTATGCTGGCAATGCTTCATTAAAAGCAAGTGGTGCCCTTTCCATAGCTGTTCCAGGGGAACTTGCAGGTCTCCACATAGCCTGGAAACAACATGGCAAGCTTCCATGGAAGACGGTTGTAAAGCCAGCTGCACAAATCGCTAGTAGAGGATTCAGAATATCTCCTTATCTATACATGCAACTGGAAAGAACAAAATCAGGAATTTTTGCAGATAAAGGGCTGCAAGATTTGTTTACATCAAATGGAAGCCTCCTGCAGGCAGGTGACATTTGTCATAATAAAAGGCTTGCGCAAACATTAAAAATTATCGCAAGACTTGGCCCACAGGCAGTTTATAATGGTTCAGTTGGAATTAACTTAGTTAGAGATATTCGAAAGTCTGGAGGCATGTTAACAATGAAAGATTTGCAGAAATATGAAGTAAAGGTGAAGGAACCAGTCTCTGCAGATTTCATGGGGCTAAAGATTTTGGGAATGCCACCCCCTTCATCTGGTGGTCCAGGAATGATACTTGTAAGTTTTCTTGAATTATTCTTTTTATATACAATGTTTTACTGTCTTGGACCTTGAAAGGAACTATTTTTGTTGATTTGGTAAACAAACCCTCCAAAAGTGATCTATCATATAATAACCATGTTGCCTTTTCTTTAGTGTCGTCTTTATTAATGGCTTCTTTGGTCTGCTGAAAACACTAATATTGTTCATCAGATTACATTTTATTTGTCGACTTGGTCCTGAATAGAGCAGAGTGGAGGAAGCAATTCATGTAGCTGACCCCATGTAGTTGGGAAAAGGCTTAGATGAGTTGAGTTGAGTTGAGATTGCATTTTATTTCCAGAATTAAATGGCCCAGTTCCTTTTGCCACTTATATGCCCTTAAACAAAGCACCAAAGCAGCACAATGGAGTATTTTCACAAAGCTTGAGCACTGCATTTTGATTGCATAATCTGTTATCATAACTGACCAATCCCAACTATCATGGTCTAAAAGTTACTGCCTCCTGGCCAAGCATCTTTTACTCTTTGCACCTTGCCATTGTTGGGTTTTTTCCCTTAATTTCTGATCTTCTTGTAAAATGTTGAAGTGCATATTATATGTTGCTATTGAAGACCTTAATTTTCCGTCCCAGGTTGTGCATGTGCTTGCAGAAATCAAGTACAGTTTGTTGATATACATGCTAACTTTTATTATGTTGTCAGGAGGAATAATTGCTAATATTTTTTTAGGAATAATAAAATAGATATTTAACATGTGCCTAGGTAGTTGGCTGGCATAAGGTTGCATATCAAATCAGTTTAGGCTTCAAATAAAAGTATATAATGAAGAACTAAAATATATAAATAGCTTGAATATAACTTAGGAGAAGATCTCGATAGATTCAGTTAGGTATATTGTTTGAAAGTATAAATTATTTTTGGGTTTCTTTCTGATGAATAGGCTTTGGATACTGCAGCTAACACGTTTAAAATAAAATGGGGGCAAAGAAAGTTATTTTGGCATATCAGCGTCCCTTCTCTGATCCAATCCCAAAACATCATCTTTTCTTATAGAAGGGCATCTAGGACCCCTCTTTTCAAAATTTATAATGAATGGGACAATACTGTCACTGCTGTCCAACTATGAGTAACAAATATCTCTTTAATCTCTTTATTGTATGACAACTATGACCATCATTTCTCTATTATTACAACACAAACCCTTGTTAGGATCTACATCTCATCTTGCATTCTTTAAGATTATCACTGTAGAATGGATTAAGGTTATATTTATCATTTAACATAAAGAGATTATTGGAGTTAGATATTTGTTGGATGGCAGGGATTATTTTGTCATGTTCATATGGAATTCAGATCTTCAAGGTCTTTATTTAAGAAAAGAGACCCGTTTCAGGTTTGGGTTGTGAAAAAGGGAGCTAAAATGTCTAAGTTCCATTCTTTTGCATGTTTTTGAATGGTTTCAACACAAATATTCATCTTAGACTGCCTCTGTAACACAATTTTTCCTTTTCTTTTTTCTTTTTTGATGGCACAGATATTAAATATTCTTGCTCAATATGGAATTCCTTCAGGTGTTTCTGGCTCTCTTGGGCTTCATCGGCTTATTGAATCATTGAAACACATGTTTTCTGTAAGAATGAATCTTGGTGATCCTGACTTTGTAGATGTTTCAAAAGTCCTCTCTGATATGCTTTCCACCAAGTTTGCAGAAGATTTGAAGAAAACCATTTTTGACAACATGACTTTTAATCCTAGTCATTATGGTGGGAGGTAAAGAAAATTTAATCTTCTAATTTGAACTCAATTACATCAGAACTGACTGATCATAGCTTCCTGCATTTAATTACATTTGATTTAATATAGAAAACTAAAGGTAGAGCTCTACAAAATGTGATTTATATTTTCTGTTTAATTTAGTTTTCATCTTTTCTTGACAGCGGCATCCACTTACTACTTATTGCTAAATTTTGAAACTTCAATCTAATTCTCTTCCTTGTTGGTAGCATTATCTATGTAATTGCAAAGAATAACATCTTGAGATGTTCAGAACATGAAATCTCACATCAACATTCTCAAATTATGGTAAGATGAAGTCATCCATTTCAATTACAGGAAGAGGATTCACTGAAGAGAGACATTTCTTTCATGCATGACACATGATCTGCGTTGATGTTCCCTTGTCAAGTAGTTTATTAGGCATGCAAATCCATGGCTTGTTGAGATATTATATCAACACTCACAGTAATCAACATGATAGTTCACAAAAAAAAAAAAAAAAAAAAGAAGAAATGATGCTTGTTATGAATGCTTACCGTCTTGTAACGTAAAAATGAAGTAGTGATTTTGTGTTGTGATGCCTCATACATAAATTTCATGAAAGCCTTTTTATATTTATAGATATCTGACATGCTCAGGTGGAATATCATCCATGACCATGGAACCAGTCACTTGTGCATTGTTGATAGTGAGCGAAATGCTGTTTCATTGACGACTAGTGTCAACTCATACTTTGGAGCACAATTTCTTTCACCAAATACTGGAATAGTTCTTAACAATGAGATGGATGACTTTTCTATCCCTGGTTCTGCTTCTGCTAATGTTCCACCGCCAGCTCCTGCAAACTTCATCCGCCCATTAAAAAGGCCGTTATCCTCCATGGCACCCACAATTGTTCTCAAGGTTCGTTTCCCCCTTATTCTAGCAATTATTATTGATGCATAATTCAAATTAAACTTGATGTTTGAACACAGCACGCTTAAATTGCTTGTGCTTGAATTCTTGTAGTGTTCTTGTCCCATTTCATGAGGATATAGTAACTAGTTAGTTACTTTTTACTTTTAGCTATCATATATCATGACATGAACTATTGAGAAAATTAGAAACAAATCAATGGTGCTTATACAAACAGATGTGCAATTGGAATAGTATTTTTATCTTAAAGAAAGGGTGGTAAAAATCTGCTTCTTTGATTGGAAATTCCGGTTCAAACAGTTCCACAAGAAGAACATGAGTTATATGAGGTTAAACCAAACTAGTGACCTTAATGTCTCTACTTGTTAAGCAAATAAAGAAAGTCCTCCCTGAGTTATGATAATCTTCCTTATAAGAGCTCCGATTTAAATGCCCATTTTTACTAGCGCCATCCTGAATGCTGCAAGCAATCATGATTGTTGAACTCCTAATCATTCGCATTTCTTTTGAGCAGCATAGACCCTTAAGTAAGAAAAGATAATGCAAGCTGACTGGATAAAAACAAACAAAAACCAGAAATCAGAGAAGCTGGGAACAAAATACAGGACTGATTAAGGGACAAAAGAAAGTTTAGGGCAAAATCTAAGAGATGGTCCTTGATCACCTCCAGGTGAATCATGCAATCATATAATAATGAGATTTACTTTTCTGACAGAAGCACTGGCTGCAAGTGATTTCTGCTGTAATTTAGACTTTCTAGCAGATTCTTGAGTCAAAAGTAATTTAAGAAAAGGACTGCATCTATGCATAACTTTTAGGAGGTAAATAATTTTAAATTTTGGAGAATATTTGTGTGATTAAACATATGAGTTCAATAATTTTGAACTAATTATTACTACTTTGTTATCTTTGTGGTAATCATTACTAATTTGTTATCTTTGCTTTCTACCTTTATAGGATGGACAATTGATGGCTGTGGTAGGTGCAAGCGGAGGAGCTATGATTATAGCTGGAACTACAGAAGTATTTTTGAATTATTTTGCAAAGAGAATGGATCCATTATCTTCCGTTTTGGCTCCACGAGCCTATCATCAGGTTTCCTTGCAATCATCCCCCTGAAAAAAAAAAAACGAAATGTGCACACACAAATACCTATTTGGTCCATTTTTGGACAAGATTTTCGTTTAAATTCATGATCTATCCCATGTAGATCACAAGGGCTTTCTGATTACAATTAATGATTATGTTTGCATAAATATAAGCAAAAACTAAAGTAAATATTAGGATCCTCTTCTCCAATATGCTTCATTGACCCTGCAGCAATTAGATCAAGTAGCATACTAGCAACCCATATGGACATGTGCAACAAAAATCATCTAATTTCTTGTACGTAGCATTAAGGTCCTGTCAGCTCCTGCACAGTGTCAAGGTTCTTTGAGATACAGATTGCTGGAATCTGATCCCACTACCTCCATACCAAACCTCCTATTAGGGTTTTTTCTGTCTGTTTCATGTATGGTCAGACCATTTCCAGCAGTTACCCAAAATTCATTTAGAATGGGCTACTCCCATGCTTTATATACATGTCCATCTCTATACTCTTTTTTAGTTTAGCCATCTCTATACTTTTAATTGACCACATGTTTTTTTGCAGCATCTTTGTATTGGTTAAACTGATCTGTACCACCACAATCATCACTGCCCAAAATTCTAATCACTGCAGCAGACCTGCTTTGTTATGGTCCTATGAAATTTTCCTTTAGTTGTCTCTGCCATTCGATGATCATCCGGCAATCTAGAGATGCATCATTTTTCTTTGCTAGACATCCTCATTTTGTCAGTCCACTGTTTCATATTTTTTTGCATATTACTGATAAATTTGCATTAACTTCTTGTCCATCTTTCTGTATCTAACTTTGAGCCCTAGATACACAAATTTTCTTTCCAAGTATTCAATTTACCATTCACTTCTCTATTCTCAAACAATATACACCAAAAGGATTCTTGAATATCATTGACATGTTCTTTATTTTCTTCATTCCTCAAATTTCACAAAAATTTTCTTTAGTCTAGCATGCACTTGGTCCAGAAAAAGTATCTGGATTACACAAGGATTTTTCTTGAATGGTCCTCAACTGACCTTGGGATGAAATAAGTATATAGTCTTTCTTTTTCCTTCAACATTAAAGGAAATCTATAATTTATTGTTCTTGGCATTCAAGTTCCATAAACTTTCTTCTCTCTCTCTCTCTCTCTTTTGAATCTTTTGTGCAGTTGATCCCAAATGAGGTTGAGTATGAGAATTGGACCACAGTAACTGGAGACCACTTTGAACTTCCCGCTACAACAAGAGCAGACCTACAAAAGAAAGGCCATGTCTTGATAGGCCTAGCTGGTGGCACCATATGCCAGTTTGTGGTCCATCGCTTGGAGAACTCAACGATGCATAATGGGGTTAAGTTTGGGAGCCTATCTGCTGTAAGTGACCCAAGAAAAGGTGGTCTTCCAGCTGGTTACTGAACTGCTGTTGTGATTCCTCAATAAAGTGAACCAAGGAAAGGCTTCGTTCTTTGATTTTATTTCTTTCATGCTGCTGAATATTTATGATGATGCTAGAAAGATTTGATTTTTGTCATTGGAGATCTCAGGTAATCCGACAGGAAATTTGCTTGAAGGGCAAAGAGCTTCAGCACTGCTCTGTCCATTAGCTTGCACTAAATTAAAATGAACCATAAAGTTGAAGTTTCTGCAAGTCAAAATTACATTGATGAATTATTTGGGGAATGGTACACTTAAGTTGCATTTGAAGTTTCTTAATTTCATGATCATGATTCTTTATCTATCATTCATTACATATAATTTTTTAATTCCGATGGTTGAGATTTTGTCAGAAGTATGTGGCTGCAGGAAAGAGAAGGTTCAAATTGGGAAATAGCCTTGAGATCACAAGGGGAAAAAATGGATTTCAAAAATTCTACTCTAAATAGAGCTTTCCAATTTGGAATCATGAAATTTTATGAAATTGCATGACAGATCTAATCACTCAATAAAGCAATGCTAGGAGGTCCTCATCCTTTGGAAAGAAAGAGTTCACAAGAATTTCTGTGATACAAAGGGAGGGATGCATCATAGAGTTGCAAAGCCCGAGTTGTTCAAGCCCAAGGAACGTTTCAATTCACCATCAAGCATCCTAAAGTATTTTCCCTTCAATAAGGAAAAAAAAAAAAAACCAATACCTGACCTGAAGTTTGAATTCTCAAAGGATTTAAAATCATAAATGTTATGATTTTGTAGTAATAAAAAAGCATTTCATGTGAGGCAAATCATTTGATGCAGAGAGGCCTATTCCTCAGGAGTTCTCAAAAGAATATATGCTGGCATTCGCTGGGGCCTCAATAGTATTAATATTGAGGACTTTCCATGTGTGGGTTATCTGGAATATGCATTTTGGCGGCCTAGCCTCAGCCATCGAATGAATATTTTGGGGAAAAGTTTTGTACATCGCCCCGGTGCAGCAAGTCCTATGTAGGCTGCACGCCTTTCTGATTGGTTCACGTGGATCCTATGTGGCTACGATGTATACGTTCTTCTGATCGTGACGGCCATTAAAAGCGCTTCTCCTTTATTTTAAAATTATGTGCAGACAAAAATATTTTCCTCCAGCTACTTCTACGTCATTTTTTCTTGGATTTCATCTGTGCAAGAAAAACTGTTTCTTCCCCCTCGCTCTGGCTTTCGGATGCTAAGGAATCAGTCCAAGATTTGAGCAAGATCCTGAGCCCTCGCTCTAGGAGTCCGATCGGAAGAAAACTTCTAAAGAAAATGTCATCCGCAACAGGAAGTAAAAAGTCCTTGTTCCCACTTCTTTGTAAAGCTCTTTTATTACACCAACAGTTTTTTGTCGTTAGAGGAAATATGTGACCAAACCGTTTAATGCGCGGGTAACTTCCTTAGACCAAAATAGTTGACATTTTGGGAGTCATAACTGTTTAGAGTTTACTATTTTGTAGCATGAATGTCATACTCTTTTAATTAGGATGTTATACCTTATGAACTGGGGTGTCGTCAGAGTGTTTCGGCTTATATTCCCCGTTATTTCCTGTCCATATAGCTCTAGTGTCGTCATAAAAGCTACGACACCCCAGATTTACTGTTAAGACACCGTAGTTACAAGCTTACGACACCCGTGCTTATAAGTGACCATGGAGAGAGCATAGGAATGGATATAAAGAAGAGGAGAAGAGGGGGGAGGGGCATTCTACGGAGGGCCAAGAGATAAGAGGGGGGAGCGACTCCCCAGTTTAAACCTTAATAGTCCCGGAACGGGTGTCATCGCCTTAAAGGTAGGGTGTCGTTAGATGAGAGCTGGGATGTCGTAAGAGCCTAAGTCGGGATGTCGTCGGTCCCGCCTTTTAACAGTCACGAATGAGTGTCGTCGCCTTAAAGGTAGGGTGTCGTCGCGCATGAGAGCTGTAGTCGTCATAAAAGCTACGACACCCCAGATTTATGTTAAGACACCGTAGTTACAAGCCTACGACACCCGTGCTCCAAACGAATGCTGGAGAAAAGCCTCGTGACATCGCAAAAGAAAATTGGGAGTATTGTGATACCCAAGTTAAAGAAATAAGACACCTCTATTAAACAAATACGACACCCCTGTTATGCTCGATCGAAAATCCTTCGCGACACCACAGTTCAAACATCACGACACCCTAGCACAACGCTACACACCCATGCTTATAACCTTACGACACCCAAGGAGGAATTCGGCCAAAAATCATTCGCGACACCCCAATTGAGACCTTACGACACCATAGTACCAATTCTACGACACCTGTGCTTATAACTGACCACGGAGAAAAGGCCGCGATACCCACGATGAATTCGGCCGAAAAACAGTGAGGACACCCTAGTTGAATTATTAAGAAACCAAGTTACAAACCTAAGACACCCGTTCACGCTTAGAGAAAACTTTACCACATCCCAGGATGAAATCGGTCGAAAAACAGTTACGACATCCAAGCTCCCTTATCCTTCGGTCTGGCAGCAAATACAAAAGTTACTAAAATTTCTTTTTATTCATTACACAAAGAAAAACAAGAAGAAAAGAAAAGAAAAAAGTATAGAAGCCCTCACTGGGGCTTATCATCTTCTCCGGGCGCTGCCGAGCTCCCCCATGCTACGGGGCTAACTGGCGATCTAGCGTTGGAGGGACGCTACTTGCCCCTCCAGTGGCTGTTGGCCTGACGTAGGAGCTCGATCTTTCTCATTGAAATGGCCAGGTATTGCTCACCGCCTTGTGGAGTTGCTCGCGGTTTGCGAGCGACGACGCAAAGACCTCCCCATCGACGGTTACCATGGTGCGGCTCGCATGGGCCCCCCACGGCCACTGACGCCCCTGCTTGGCGGTTCAGTCGATCGCCCCTCGCCTCTAGAAGCAATCTCAGTATCCAAAAATTTTGGAAGATCAGCTGGAAAGGTGATTAACGATGACATTCCCCATCCATATTTAAGCTACTCCTGGCGGGTGTTTCGATTGCCCGAGCTATCAGCTCCAATGCCCCTATCGTGGAAACTCGCCACGTGCCACCATCTCAGTGGGCTCACAGGAAACGAAGGTTTGCGCCCCCCTCGCTGAGTTTCGGGGGATGGGGAACATAAGAAACCATTACTGAAGAGAGTGTTGGGAAGCCAAATACTCGGTTACTGTAGTAAGCTTTACGACGTCCCAAGAGGAAACCTCACGACATCCCAGGAGGAATTCAGCTGAAAATCCTTCGCGACACCCCAGTTGAAACCTCATGACACCCTAGCACCAATGCTACAACACCGTGCTTATAACTGACCACGGAGAGAATCCCTGCGACACCCCAAGGAGAAATTCGGCCAAAAATCCTTTGTGACACCCCAGTTGAAACCTCACGATACCCTAGCACCAATGCTACGACACCCGTTTATAACTGACCACGAAGAGAATCCCCGCGACACCCCAGGAGGAATTGGGCCGAAAATCCTTCGCGACACCCCAATTGAAACCTCACGACACCCTAGCACCAATGCTACGACACCCGTGCTTATAACTGACCACGGAGAGAATCCCCGCGACACCCCAATAAGGAATTCGGCCGAAAATCTTCGCGATACCCTAGTTGAAACCTCACGACACCCGTGCTTATAACTGACCACGGAGAGAATCTCCGCGATACCCCAAGGAGGAATTCGGCCGAAAATCCTTCGCGACACCCCAGTTGAAACCTCACGACACTCTAGCACCAATGCTATGACACATATTCCATATCTACTGCGATAAGGAGGAGGTGATGACTTGGCCGATGGAAGAGATTTCGGATTGCCCAAGTCAACCGGCCGGATCGCTAGATGCGCCTATACTGTCTGAGATACATGGAATGTCTTGCTCGACGGGACAATCTGATATGAAGATGGATTTCACGGTGGAGGAAGTAAGAGAATACCGGCGACAATTAGCTGCGACGTTATTGAGAGAGGGCCTCAACCAAAAGATCAACGACTTGTCGCAAACTGTTCTTAATTTTTTCATTCTTCTTTCATTGAAAATTTAATGTAATTTATTCATATTAACACGGTTTTATATTGAATGCAAATGCAAATATTTTATATTGAGAACATGGTTGTCCTCGATTTATTCATATTTATCTTTTCTACTTCACAATTTCTTGAGTTTTCATATATGATGTCATAAATGAAAACTAGAATGTCGTAAATTGAGAACAGGGGTGTCATAGGATTTTTGCCTTTCGGGTGTTGTCGAGCTCAAGCTAGGGTGTCGTTAGCTCAGAGCTGGGGGTCGTTGCACTAAAAGCATTGGTGTCCTTTCGTGAGAACAGGGGTCGTAGGATTTTTGCCTTTCGGGTGTCGTCGAGCTAAAGTTAGGGTATCGTTAGCCCAGAGCTGGGGGGTCACGCTAAAACCATTGGTGTCCTTTCATGAGAACAGGGGTATCGTAGGATTTTTGCCTTTCGGGTGTCGTCGAGCTAAAGCTAGGGTGTCGTTAGCCCAGAGCTGGGGGGTCGTCGCGCTAAAAGAATTGGTGTCCTTTCGTGAGAACAGGGGTGTCGTAGGATTTTTGCCTTTCAGGTGTCGTCGAGCTAAAGCTAGGGTGTCGTTAGCCCAGAGCTGGGGGGTCATCGCGCTAAAACCATTGGTGTCCTTTCGTGAGAACAGGGGTGTCGTAGGATTTTTACCTTTCGGGTATCGTCGAGCTAAAGCTAGGGTATCGTTAGCCCAGAGCTGGGGTGTCGTCGCGCTAAAAGCATTGGTGTCCTTTCGTGAGAATAGGGGTGTCGTAGGATTTTTGCCTTTGGGTGTCGTTAGCCCAGAGCTGGGGGGTCGTCGCGCTAAAACCATTGGTGTCCTTTCGTGAGAATAGGGGTGTCATAGGATTTTTTTCTTTCGGGTGTCGTCGAGCTAAAGCTAAGGTGTCGTTAGCCCAGAGCTGGGTGTCGTCGCGCTAAAACAATTGGTGTCCTTTCGTGAGAACAGGGGTATCGTAGGATTTTTGCCTTTCGGGTGTCGTTCAGCTAAAGCTAGGGTATCGTTAGCCCAGAGCTGGTCTAGAGAAACCTCAACCAATATCCACTTACCACTTGTAGCATTCAGTCTTGCTTTTATGGATGCCATGCAATCAACTTTCCCAGTATCCCTATGATTCATGCTCTTCTCTATTTTTCTAGATTTTCCTTGCCTCCAACATGCCAGGTGCTTGAAGCAAAGTTGTTGTTGTTGTTGGTCCTGCTACACATCGTTGTGATTACAAAACCAACTCTTTTTGCGTATCTATTGTATAAAGTATATACTTCATCTGCTGAATTGAATTCCATTCCAGTTTGAGGAACTACAGTATCAACCCATGCTTTTGGAGCGATGGGTGAAGGTGCATGGCCGAGAGTGTGCTCGATTTCTTTCCGATCTATAATTTCAGCATCGTCTGTGGAAATATAGGCACACAGTCATGAACAATGATATCCATTGATTTAGCTGTCAATATATCCTGACAAAGCATTAGGACACCAAGGTTAAAAAAATACGACACCTCACTTGAAGAAATACGACAACACAATTAGGCTGTTACGATACCCCAGCTCTCATTGGACGACACCTAGCTTTAAGGCGACGACATCTCCGACTTAGGCTCTTACGACACCCCAGCTTTAGAGCGACGACACCCTAGCTTTAAGGTGATGACACCCGTGTGGGGACTGTTAAGGTGAGGACCGACGACTTAGGCTCTTACGATACCCCAGCTTTAGCACGACGACACCTAGCTTTAAGGCGATGACACCCATGCCGGTACTGTTAAGGCGGAGACCGATGACTTAGGCTCTTAGGACACCCCAGCTTAGCGCTACGACACCCTAGCTTTAAGGTGACAACACCCGTGCGAAGACTGTTAAGGCAGGGACCGACGGCTTAGGTTCTTACGATATCCCAGCTTTACCGCGACAACACCCTAGCTTTAAGGTGATGACACTCGTGCTGGGACTATTAAGGCGGGGACCGACGACTTAAGTGAAGAGAGAAATAGTCTTCGAGTCATGCATATTTTTAAAAATTGATAACTATTATCATTGCGGAAATTAAAAGATTACATATTAATCTATCTAATATGCATCAAGATCATATCTTTGCCTATATATTCAGGATCGTTTGATCTAAAATATGCATATAAAAATATCAAGATCATATCTTGATCTTCAAGATGACTAGTCACACTATTATCTTGAAGCCTGCCTTAAGATCTAGGGATCAAATCACTTACCTTAAGAACAGTAGGTAAATCCTTATTACTCTACAGCCGTTCAATCGTCCGGCCTCTAGTATCGTCCACGAAGCCCCGAATGATCAGATTTCCGGGAGTGCTAGCTCGCGAAAAAATAGCTTTGCTGATCTTGAATCCTCTCACTTGAATCTTCCTCCAAGATCCACCAAGCTTCCGCTAACACCAGAATCACCAGGATTTTCTATTCTAACATTTTAGAATTACAATCCACAATAATTTAGAATTACAATCCACGACAAATCGTGTATTGTTGTTCTATTTTTGTTCTGTATATTCTCTGGTGAGGGAATGTCCTCTATTTATAGTCTCGATTTAGCCTGACATTTAATTCTGACATTTAAGAATCCGTCGTTTGGCAAAAGCGAGGAGACGCCGAAGGCGCGTGCTTGGTTTAATTCCGACTTTCGGAGAAAACCAAGGAGTCACGGCGTTTGGTTTAGTTCCGTCGTTCGGAGAAAACCAAAGAGACGAGGGATAAATCTGACGTTCGGTAAATAAATGTCATGCATTAAATTCTATCTCATGAGATGAGATTTTAGCCATCTCATCATGAGATCCATATTCGAGAGGTTTGGGTTTTGATCTGAATTTATTGACTTAACCCACATAGATTATGGTCCAAGCCCAAATCAAATTTGGCTAGTCCTGAATCTATTTAAATCAAATCAAGTCTAATTTCAAATCAATATTTGAAATTGACTTGTCCTTCTAATAGACTTAAACCAAATTGAATCTTATTCAATTGTACTTAACTCAATTGAGATAATTCAATCAATCAAATTGATTAATTAAATCATATACGATTCTCAATCGTTGATCAGCAAATAGATCATCCTAGGAAACTTCTATGCGTGTGACTCTCTAGGTTCGAACCTAAGCTGGTAGCATAGAAACAACTTTCTATACTAATCGATATGCCCATCTAGCAATGGAACCCGACGTCCGGATAGGTCGAAGAGTTGCCGAGCAAACTCCAAGAACCCTAAGAAACAGTTACCGTATAATTCATCCTTTTGACCACAAATGCTAAGGATGGCTTAAGAGCCTGTCAACTCTAAATAGCAAATCCATAAAGTGATTTCAACTTTAGTGATCATGTGACTTTCACATGAAGTGCCTTGGCCAAGGTCTTGCTAAATTGAAACACAAGCATTTCTCCTTTTAATGGGATAGGTCAAATTCCATCTTGATCCACAACTGACTACCACAAGTACTTGACTGCACCCAGTAACCTTTCGTAGCAAGATTAGAAATCAGGTGGCCCGGCACCTAAGTACAATGAGTTGCTTGTAAGCCACTGGTTGTGATCTTCAGT
This sequence comes from Calamus simplicifolius, assembly GCA_900491605.1. Taxonomy (NCBI): domain Eukaryota; kingdom Viridiplantae; phylum Streptophyta; class Magnoliopsida; order Arecales; family Arecaceae; genus Calamus; species Calamus simplicifolius. The sequence goes on from UESW01002332.1 coordinate 76,850, forward strand.
CAGAAGGATACTTATACCTATATCTTCTCGGATTAACTCTTGACAGCAGAGTATCCGAAAATGAGTCACGTTTGGTGAAATGTACTCCTACACTTTCACCTGTATGTCATACCAGTGTCTCTACACTCCTTGGTTAAGAGGATAACCAACAAATATGATATACAACGTCCTATAATTGATAGTACTATGACCCTGTCATAGTATATCATTTGGTCGCGAACTCTTTTAAGGACCTTCAAGATAAATCCTCCTTTATCGTGAAGGAAGATCCTAAGGGCTTCATTACTTTCAGGAGTATTAAGAAGATGTTCTTGTAATGAATAACTGCTAAATAACTTTTATTAATATATCAATTTATATACAATTTACATCAGCACAATCATCAAATGATTGGCTTTAGGATACAATTCCCAACAAACTCCTACTTAGCCTAAAGCCACTCATTACAGTATCTAATACCCATCTTCAACTTATAGTTGTCAAACTCCTTGATGTGTGCTTTAGTAAATGGGTCACCTAGGTTTTTCTTTCCATCAATCTTCTGAAGATTTATGTCACCTCGGTCTACTATCTCTCGAATAAGATAAAACCGGCGCAGTGTGCTTGGTGCGCTGATGTGCTCGTGGTTCCTTTGCTTGAGCTATGGCACCAGTGCTGTCACTGTATAACAGGACTGGTTCATCTATGGAAGGTGTCACTCCAAGCTCGAAGATGAACTTTTGCAGCCACACAGCTTCTTTTGTAGCATCTGATGCAGCGATGTACTCTGCCTCGCATACCGAATCTGCCACTGTATGTTGCTTGGAACTTTTCAGCAAACAGCTCCACCATTTAGGATAAACACGAAACCCGATACACTTTTGCTATCATCATGATCTGATTGAAAACTGGAATCAGTATATCCAACAAGTTTCAAATCAGACTCTCCATAGACTAACCACTGGTCCTTAGTATTTCTCAAATACTTAAGGATTGTCTTAACAACTTGCCAGTGTTTTTCTCCTGGATCAGATTGGTATCTACTCACTACTCCTAGTGAGTATGCCACATCTGGTCTTGTACATGTCATGGTGTACATAATCGATCCTACTGCCGAAGCATATGGAATTCGACTCATATGTTCTCTTTCATTAGGAGTTGTCGGACAATCCTTCTTAGAAAGATGAATTCCATGGCCAATCGGAAGATAGCCTTTCTTGGAATTCTCCATGCTAAACCTCTTCAGCACTGTGTCAATGTATGTAGATTGGGATAAACCTAGCATCCTCTTAGATCTATCTCTATAGATCTTCATCCCTAGGATGTATGATGCTTCTCCTAGATCTTTCATGGAGAATTGTGATGATAACCATGTCTTTATTCCTTGTAATGCAGGGATATCATTCCTGATTAAGAGAATATCATCCACATATAATACAAGAAATACAATATGGAATCGTTAGCCCATTTATAAATGCAAGGTTCTTCTTTATTCTTAATAAAGCCATAAGATTTGATCACTTTATCAAATCGTATGTTCCAACTCCTTGATGCTTGCTTAAGTCCATAAATAGACTTCTGTAGCCTACATACTTTAGACTCGTCTTCAGATATAAAACCTTCAGGCTGTATCATATACACATGTTCTTCTAAATCATCATTTAGAAAAGCGGTTTTAACATCCATCTGCCAAATCTCATAATCGAAGTGTGCTGCTATAGCTAGCATAATCCAAATGGATTTCAGCATTGCCACAGAAGAAAATGTTTCATCATAGTCAATACCATAACGTTGACGATACCCCTTGGCAACCAAACGTGCTTTATAGGTCTCTACCTTTCCGTCTGCGCCTTTTTTCCTCTTGAAAACCCACTTACATCCTATGGGTTTTATCCCTTCGGGTGGGTCAACTAATGTCCATACATTATTGTCCTTCATGGAATCAAGTTCGGATTTCATGGCATCAAGCCATTATTAGAGTCAGTCCTTTGCATAGCATCCATATAGGTGATCGGATCCTCGTTGTTCTCATCGAGTTCAACAGGATCATCGTTCTAGACCAAGAAACCTAAGTATCTGTCCGTTGATGTGGTACTCTACCAGATCGCCTTAATGGTGCATCTAAAATGGGTTTTGAGTTTGATCTAATCAACTCAGATTCTAAGGGTTCACTGGTTTGTGTTGTTCCTTCTACTTGATGAACTTCCTCAAGTTCAACATTAGAGCTATTTGTTCCTTCACTAAGGAACTCCTTTTCAAGAAAAACTGCTCTATTACTAATGAACAACTTTTGTTCTTCAGTATTGTAGAAGTAATATCCTTTGGTTTCTTTCGGATAGCCGATGAAAAATATTTATCAGATTTGGGTTCAAGTTTGTCTGATTTTGCACGTTTCACATAAGTCGGACACCCCCAGACTCTCAGATAGGTAATAACCGGTTTATGTCCATACCACATCTCATGTGGAGTTTTAGAAACAGACTTACTTGGAACCTTATTAAGAATATGACAAGCTGATTCTAATGTGTATCCCCAAAATGATATTGGCAAGCTTGCAAAACCCATCATGGATTGAACCATGTCTAACAGAGTTCGATTCCTTCTTTCCGACACACCGTTATGTTGTGGTGTTCCAGGAGGAGTCCATTGGGAGAGAATCTCATTCTCCTTTAAATATGTCACAAATTCATTGGAAAGGTATTCGCCTCCTCGATCTGATCGAAGGGTCTTAATACATTTTCTGTTTATTTTTCTACTTCTTTATGATATAGTTTGAACATTTCAAACGATTCAGATTTATGTCGCATAAGATAGACATAACCGAACCTAGAAAGGTCATCTGTAAAAGTAATGAAGTAGTAGTATCCACCTTTGGCACAAGTGCTCATTGGTCCACATACATCAGTATGTACTAGACCCAATAGCTCTTTGGCTCTTTCACCTTTTCCAGTAAAAGATGACTTGGTCATTTTACCAAGAAGACATGATTCACAGGTAGTTAATGATTCACAATCATCAACTCGAAGGATGCCCTCCTGAGTTAACCTGTTTAATCTGTTCTTATTGATATGACCCAGCCGATGGTGCCAAAGATAAATATCTGTGACATCAGTTGTTCTAGGGCGCTTACTTGATTGGTACACTACATTCACAGGCTGTGATAATATATAAATGCCATTAGATAAATGCCCAGTCATTACAGTGACTCCATTCATAATGATATTCAAAGTAACATCCTTTATTGAAATTTCATAATGACTTTTGGCCAGAAGGCCTACAGAAATTACGTTCAACAAGAACGTTGGGCAAAAATGACAATCATTTAGTATAATGACATTTCTATTGAAAACTATTTCAAGAACTCCTAATGCCAGTACTGGAACTAATCTTCCATCGCCGACATTAGGAATCTTTCATTGTCCTCAAATCTTCTGGTGACCTGTAGTCCCTGCAATGAATTGCAAATGTTAAAAGGACTCCCGGTATCCAATACCCAGGTCTGATTATCATATACAGAAAAATTACAAGGTATTATCATATAAATACCTTGTTGAGCAACATCTTGCTCCTTTTTCTTCTTTGGCCTGTTTGATCAAGTGTGGCAATGTAAGAGGACAGTTCCTCTTCCAGTGCCCTTGCATCTTGCAGTGAAAGCATTCAGCTTGACTTTTATCAACTTTCTTCTTCTGCATCTGACCCCTTATAGATGTCCTAGCATGTTGCACCTTTTTCTTATTCTTTTTCTTCTTCCCTTTTCCAAAGGGTTGACGCCCTACCTTAGATCCTTCAACCACATTAACCAAACCCTTAGAGAGCTGGTTATCCTTCTCAAAGTTCTGTAACAACCCCAACAAATCGTGGTAGTTGACAGCAGGCTTTGCCATTCAAAATGAGTAAGGAAAGGTCGAAAGGATGGAGGCAAGGAATTTAGGATCGCATCTTTTTCCAACTGCTCATGTAAGGGAAAGCCGAGCTTGCTTAGGAGTTCTATCTTCTCGATCATATACAATACATGATCAGTGACAGGAGATCTATCCCTCATTCGAGCATTGAAAATTGCACAACTAGTCTTGTGCCTTTCAACATCGTCGGGTGTGCCGAAAGATTCATTCAACGCTTGAATGATTTCTTCTGGCTGAGCATTCTCGAACCGGCGACGAATTCATCGTTCATTGCTGCTAGCATGATACAACGCATGCTAGTTCTATCATTGAGCCACTTCTGATAAGTGTCTCTCTCAGAACTTTGGGTGTTTGCATCAGGTATCTTTGGTGCAGATTATTAAGAATATATAGAATCCTCTCATGCTCAAGGACGATCTTAAGTTTTCTAAACCAGCTATTGAAATTTGAACCATTCAACTTATCACTATCCAATAGGGACCTTAATGATAAATTAGTGGCCATTTTCTGCATAAGGAAAACTAAAGTTTATTAGTATATAAATTGATTCAGTCTAAAGACTTGGACTTTAGTCTAAAGATTCTCCTACTATTTTGTTCAAATTGGCAGCCTCTACACCCCAATTCGAATAATTATTCTTAATTCTTTAGCGGGCACTAAGATCTACATAAACTACATACAGGCCCAAGTGAAGCTTGGCTAACCCATATGCATCTAAGAGTAGGTTCAAAACCAATTGTTTCCCCAAACAATTCTTAGTGTTCAGTTTTACCCCATATACCTCTTCAGCAGGCATGAAGTGCCTCCACTGAAAGTTCTGGTTAGGTCCAACCATTAAATGATATAATCAGTGTAACCTATCAATAGACAACCAAGCCGAGTGAAGCTCGGCTCACCTGACTGTTTATTTAATAGTTACGCTGACTTATCATATAATGAATGATAATTCCGATGGTTGACAAGCACCAGGCATGGAGTGCCTCCAATGATTATCAAGACATCGGACTCATTATCACCCACCTTAATGGGAGGCTATGATCTAGTTATCATATAACTATTTCATTTTAAGGACCTAATAATTTTAGAGGATTTTAATAATATATAGATAAATTGACTAATCAAGTTCTCCCACTGAATCTATGAAATCGGTAGAATGAAACAAGATTAAGTCAGGTTAAGTGGCACCTAAATCTGTCAGACTGATTTCCTTACAGGCATGGGTCAATCCGAATCAGGTAAATGATCTGAATCATAAATGTTCACCACATTGACCAGGTGAGTGAGATCGATGGGAGGGATATGCCATTAACTCGTTAAAGACGCATCAATACGAATAGCTCCCAATTAAAAATCATTTGATCGTTGATCCTAAAGCAACTTGCCATCCCACCTTGACATTATATGGTTAACCAATTCTGATTTGACCATCTAAGAGATTCATGCTCAACCACGGAGCCTAATCTACTTCCATTTGGTTTAATCAAAGAGAAGGACTTGATCAACTACAACTATTGTTTGATTTAGAGCATTCTTAACCTAATCTAATTAGATTTGAACAAATACTCTTTTAGTCCAGTTGATTTAAACCTTAGAGTCTAACCCTTTATGGACCCGATTTAGCTAACCCAAATGATTAAATATATTTCATGTTTAACATGTCATATATTTCAATCAAGCATAATGTTACTACTCATAATTCCTATATTAGATCATATCTAAAAAAAAATTAAACTATTTGACATTCAAATAAAACTCTCATAAATATTTGTATGTTTTATAACATAGACATTATGCCATCATATATCATATCTATGTTTTTATACTAAACATGCAAATATTATGGTTTTATACAATATCAATATGTATCAAATATAAAATATCTTTTGAGAGTGTGTGTAATCTATGTTTTGATGCCAAAGCATAATTTAAATTTCTTTAAACAAAGCATCAACGATAAACAATCGCACGGCAATATGTCACAGAATACCTCATTGAATGGGTAATTCGGATTTTCAATCGACCTGTGACCATATGGCCTTGTGATAAGTTTTAGTCATAATTACACAATTAATGAGAATATTAATTTACATGCAATAAATTAGATCATTAACGAAACCATGGCTCTGATACCATTTGAAGGGAGAAATAGTCTTCGAGGCATGCATATTTTTAAAAATTGATAACTATCATTACGGAAATTAAAAGATTACATATTAATCTATCTAATATGCATCAAGATCATATCTTTGCCTATATATTCAGGGTCATTTGATCTAAAATATGCATATAAAAACAACAAGATCATATCTTGATCTTCAAGATGACTAGTCACACTATTATCTTGAAGCCTACCTTAAGATCTAGGGATCAAATCACTTACCTTAAGAACAGTAGGTAAATCCTTATTGCTCTGTAGCCGTTCAATCATCGGCCTCTAGTATCGTCCACGCGAAGCCCCGAATGATCAGATTTCCAGGAATGATAGCTCGCAGAAAAATAGCTTTGTTGATCTTGAATCCTCTCACTTGAATCTTCCTCCAAGATCCACCAGGCTTCTGCTAACACCAGAACCAGAATTTTCTATTCTAACATTTTAGAATTACAATCCACAACAATTTAGAATTACAATCCACGACAAATCGTGTATTGTTGTTCTATTTTTGTTCTGTATATTCTCTGATGAGGGAATGCCCTCTATTTATAGTCTCGATTTAGCCTTGACATTTAATTCTGACATTTAAGAATCCGTCGTTTGGCAAACGCGAAGAGACACCGAAGGTGCGGCGCTTGGTTTAATTCCTACGTTCAGAGAAAACCAAGGAGTCGCGCGTTTGGTTTAGTTCCATCGTTCGGAGAAAACCAAAGAGACGAGGGATAAATCCGACGTTCGGTAAATAAATGTCATGCAATAAATTCTATCTCATGAGATGAGATTTTAGCCATCTCATCATATGAGATCCATATTCGAGAGGTTTGGGTTCTGATCTGAATTTATTTGACTTAACCCATATAGATCGTGGTCCAAGCCCAAATCAAATTTGGCTAGTCCTGAATCTATTTAAATTCAAATCAAGTCTAATTTCAAATCAAGTCTAATTTCAAATCAATATTTGAAATTGACTTGTCCTTCTAATAGACTTAAACCAAATTGAATCTTATTCAATTGTACTTAACCTAATTGAGATAATTCAATCAATCAAATTGATTAATTAAATCATATACGATTCTCAATCGTTGATCAGCAAATAGAGCATTCTAGGAAACTTCTATGCATGTGACTCTCTAGGTTTGAACCTAAGCCGGTAGCATAGAAACAACTTTCTATACTAATCGATGTGCCCATCTAGCAATGGAACTCGACGTCCAGATAGGTCGAAGAGTTGCCGAGCAAACTCCAAGAACCCTAAGAAACAGTTACCGTATAATTCATCCTTTTGACCACAAATGCTAAGGATGGCTTAAGAGCCTATCAACTCTAAATAGCAAATCCATAAAGTGATTTCAACTTTAGTGATCATGTGACTTTCACATGAAGTGCCTTGGTCAAGATCTTGCTAAATTGAAACACAAGCATTTCTCCTTTTAATGGGATAGGTCAAATTCTATCTTGATCCACAACTGACTACCATAAGTACTTGACTGCACCCAGTAACCTTTCGTAGCTGGATTAGAAATCCAGGTGGTCCGGCACCTAAGTACAATGAGTTGCTTGTAAGCCACTGGTTGTGATCTTCAGGTCTGAAGGATACTTATACCTATATCTTCTCGGATTAACTCTTGACAGCAGAGTATCCGGAAATGAGTCACGTTCGGTGAAATATACTCCTACACTTTCACCTGTATGTCATACCAGTGTCTCTACACTCCTTGGTTAAGAGGATAACCAACAAATATGATATACAACGTCCTATAATTGATAGTACTATGGCCCTGTCATAGTATATCATTTGGTCGCGAACTTTTTTAAAGACCTTCTAAGATAAATCCTCCTTTATCGTGAGGAAGATCCTAAGGGCTTCATTACTTTCAGAAGTATTAAGAAGATGTTCTTGTAATGAATAAACTGCCAAATAACTTTTATTAATATATCAATTTATATACAATTTACATCAGCACAATCATCAAATGATTGGCTTTAGGATACAATTCCCAACATTAAGCTTGTACGACACCCCAGCTTAAGAGCGACGATACCCTAGCTTTAAGGCGACGAAACCATGCGGGGACTATTAAGGCGTGACGACAACTAGGGTGACGTCAAAATTCCCGCCTAGTTCAAATTATCGTAGTGGTGTCATAAGTTTATACCAAGGGTATCGTGAGGTTTTATCTGGGGTGTCGCGAAGGATTTTTAGCCGAATTCCTCCTAGGTGTCATGGGGATTCTCTCCGTGGTCAGTTATAAGCACGGGTGTCGTAGCATTGGTGCTAGGGTATCGTGAGGTTTCAACTGGGGTGTCGCGAAGGATTTTTGGCCGAATTCCTCCTGGGGTGTCGCGGGGATTCTCTCCGTGGTCAGTTATAAGCACGAGTGTCGTAGCATTGGTGGTAGGGTGTCGTGAGGTTTCAACTGGGGTGTCGCAAAGGATTTTCGGCCGAATTCCTCCTGGTTGTCGCGGGGATTCTCTCCATGGTTAGTTATAACACGGGTGTTGTAGCATTGGTGCTAGGGTGTCGTGAGGTTTCAACTAGGGTGTCACGAAGAATTTTCAGCTGAATTCCTTCTGGGGTGTCGCGGGGATTCTCTCCGTGGTCAGTTATAAGCACGGTATCGTAGCATTGGTGCTAGGGTGTCGTGAGGTTTCAACTGGGGTGTCATGAAGGATTTTTGGCTGAATTCCTCCTTGGGGTGTTGCGAAGGATTTTTGGCCGAATTCCTCCTGGGGTGTCACGGGGATTCTCTGTGGTCAGTTATAAGCATGGGTGGCATAGCATTGGTGCTAGGGTATCGTGAGGTTTCAACTGGGGTGTCGCGAAGGATTTTTTGCCGAATCCTCCTTGGGGTGTCGCATGGATTTTCTCCGTGGTCAGTTTATAAGCACGGGTGTCGTAACATTGTGCTAGGGTGTCGTGAGGTTTCAACTGGGGTATCGCGAAGGATTTTCGGCCGAATTCCTCCTTGGGGTGTCGCAGGGATTCTCTCCGTGGTTAGTTATAAGCACTGGTGTCGTAGCATTGGTGCTATGGTGTCGTGAGGTTTCAACTAGGGTGTCGCAAAGGATTTTTAGCCGAATTCCTTCTGGGGTATGCGGGGATTCTCTCCATGGTCATTATAAGCACGGGTGTCGTAACATTGGTGCTAGGGTGTCGTGAGGTTTCAACTGGAGTGTCACGAAGGATTTTTAGCCGAATTCCTCCTGGGGTGTCACGGGGATTCTCTCCGTGGTCAGTTATAAGCACGGGTGTCGTAGCATTTGTGGTAGGGTGTCGTGAGGTTTCAACTGGGGTGTCGCAAAGGATTTTCGACCGAATTCCTCCTTAGGGTGCCGCGGGGATTCTCTCCATGGTCAGTTATAAGCACGGTGTCGTAGCATTGGTGCTAGGGTGTCATGAGGTTTCAACTGGGATGTCACGAAGGATTTTCGGCCGAATTCCTCCTGGGATGTCGTGAGGTTTCCTCTTAGGACGTCGTAAAGCTTACTGCGGTAACCGGGTATTTGGCTTCCCGATACTCTCTTCAGTAATGGTTTCTTCTATTCCCCATCCCCCGAAACTCAGCGAGGGGGGTGCAAACCTTCGTTTCCTGTGAGTGCCCACTAAGATGGTGGCACGTGGCGAGTTTCCACGATAGGGGTGCCGGAGCTGATAGCTCGGACAATCGAAACATCTGCCAGGAGTAGCTTAAATATGGATGGTGGAATGCCATCGTTAATTACCTTTTCAGTTGATCTTCCAAAATTTTTGGATACTGAGATGGCTTCTAGAGGTGAGGGACGATCGACTGAACCACCAAGCAAGGGCATCAATGGTCGTGGGGGGGCCCCATGGGAGCCGTACCACAGTAACCATCGATGGAGAGGTCTTTGCATCGTCGCCCGCAAACCGCGAGCGACTCACAGGGCAGCCGAGCAATACCTGGTCATTTCAATGAGAGAGATCGAGCTCCTGCATCAGGCCAACAGCCAGCTGGAGGGGCAAGTAGCGTCCCTCCAGCGCCAGATCGCCGAGTTTAGCCTCGCTGCGTGGGGAGAGCTCGGTAGTGCCCGGAGAAGATGACAAACCCTAGTGAGGATCTTGTACTTTTTTCTTTTCTTTTCTTCTTGTTTTTCTTTGTGTGATGAAAAAAAGAAATTTTAGTAACTTTTGTGTTTGCTGCCAGACCGAAGGATAAGGGAGCTTAGATGTCATAACTATTTTTTCGACCGATTTCATCCTGAGATGTAGTAAAGTTTTCTCCTAAGCATCAATGGGTGTCTTAGGTTTGTAACTTGGGTTTCTTAATAATTCAACTGGGGTGTCCTTACTGTTTTTCGGCCGAATTCATCGTGGGGTATCGCAGGCCTTCTCTCCGTGGTCAGTTATAAGTACGGGTGTCGTAGAATTGGTGCTAGGTGTCGTAAGATCTCAACTAGGGTGTCGCGAATGATTTTTGGCCAAATTCCTCCTTGGGTGTCGTAAGCATTGTCGCTAGGGTGTCGTAGCGTTGTCGCTAAGGTATCGTGATGTTTGAACTGCTATGTCGCGAAGGATTTCGGCCGAGCATAACAAGGGTGTCGTATTTGTTTAACAGAGGTGTCTTATTCTTTAACTTGGGTGTCGCAATACTCCCGATTTCTCCTGTGATTCGCGAGGCTTTTCTCCAGTATTCGTTTGGAGCATGAGTGTCGTAGGCTTATAACTATGGTGTCTTAACAGTAAATCTAGGATGTCGTAGCTTTTATGACGACACTATAGCTCTTATGCGCGACAACACCCTACCTTTAAGGCAACGACACCCGTTTCGTGACTGTTAAAAAGCGGAGACCGACGACATCCCCGACTTAGGCTCTTACGACACTCCAGCTCTCATCTGACAACACCCTAGCTTTAAGGCGACGACACCCGTTTTGGGACTCTTAAGGTTTAAACTGGGGAGTCGCTCCCTCCTCTCTCCTCTTGGCCCTCCGTATAATGCCCCTTCCCCTCTTCTCCTCTTCTTTGTATCCATTCCCATGCTCTCTCCATGGTCAGTTATAAGCACGGGTATCGTAAGCTTGTAACTACGGTGTCTTAATAGTAAATCTGGGGTGTCGTAGCTTTTATGACGACACTAGAGTATATGGACAGGAAAAACGGGGAATATAGGCCGAAAACACTCTGACGACACCCCCAGTTCATAAGGTATAACATCCTAGTTAAAAGAGTATGACATTCGTACTACAAAAAGTAAACTCTAAACAGTTATGACTCCCGGAATGTCATAACTATTTGGTTTAAGGAAGTTACTCGCGCATTAAACGGTTTGGTCACACATTAACTTCCTCTAACGACAAAAAACTGTTGGTGTAATAAAAGAGCCTTACAAAGAAGTGGGATCAAGGACTTTTTACTTCCTGCTGCGGATGACATTTTCTCCAGAAGTTTTCTTTCGATCGGACTCTTCAGAGCGAGGGCTCAGGATTTTGCTCAAACCTTGGACTGATTCTTTAGCATCCGAAAGCCAAAACGAAAGAGAAGAAAGAGTTTTTCTTTCATAGATGAAATCCAAGAAAAAATGATGATAGAAGTAGGTCGGAGGGAAAGGGTATTTTCGTCTACACAGCAATTTTAAAATAAAGGAGAAGCGCCGTCACGATCAGAACTTAATATTGTAGCAGAGCCATACCGTTCCGTATTGTCAGCCACGTAAGATCCACGTGGACCAATCAGGAAAGACGGTGCAGCTCACATAGGACTTGCTGCACCTGGAGCGATGTAAAAAAGGCTTTTAAATATGAAAAACACTTTGTACACCGGCCCCGGTGCAGCAACGATGACGTGGGCTGCACCGCGTCTTCCTATTGGTCCATGTGGATCCGACGTGGATGACATGACAGGCGGTATGGCTGGGCTTTGACGTTACGTTCTGAACGTGATGGACATTTATTGCTGTTCGCTTTTTTTTAAAATTTTCGTGCGGACGAAAATGCCATTTCGCTCCATTTTTACGTTTTCTGTCATCTGTGCAAGAAGAACTCTGTTTCTTCCAGCTTAGAGGCTGAAGTATTTTCAGCTACTGGACTGGTTTTCTGTTATATCAACAGTTTTTTTTTGGTTAGAGTTAGTTAATGCGTTTTTCTTACAGACTTGGCCGAATTCAGAGAGAGAAGCGAACGTCGACGTGAGGTGTTGGCAGGGAAAAACTCATTGGATAAACTTTTATATTTGAAGACTCCAGTAGACTCCTGTCGACCGGACTTTCAGACAGAGCGTAGGTTCGTGCTCAACTGGATTTCATCTCTGCAAGTTCTAACGAGACGACACTCGTGCTTTAAAGATCCTGAACAAATTTGGACGAAAGGTCGCCCGAGAGAGAACAGATTAAAGAGTGCAGTCGAGAAGAAGGCAAAAAGATCAAGGAAAAATCAGGCCAAGGAAAAAGCTGCTTCAAGTAGCAGGCAGACTTGTTTGCAGTCTATTAATACTGAAGAGGACCTGGAGATAATTGTTCCGCCGTCAGAAACTTTAATGGATGAATTTGATGCTTATGTATTGAGTCAACTTACACAAGATCATATATAAAACACGAGTGTCGTAACTTTTGAATTATGGTTGCTTGGTCGTAAATGAATTGTTCGCGAACGACTCCGCTTGCTCATGGCAAACGAACGAGACATACGAGACATCCTAGTTCTGGCAAACGACACCCAAGCCTTGCGCGGCGACACCCGAAGGACGGAAACATACGAGACATCCTAGTTCTGGCAAACGACACCCAAGCCTTGCGCGGCGACACCCGAAGGACGGAAACATACGAGACATCCTAGTTCTGGCAAACGACACCCAGCTTGCGCGGCGACACCCGAAGGACGGAAACATACGAGACATCCTAGTTCTGGCAAACGACACCCAAGCCTTGCGCGGCGACACCCGAAGGACGGAAACATACGAGACATCCTAGTTCTGGCAAACGACACCCAAGCCTTGCGCGGCGACACCCCTTGCGCGGCGACACCCGAAGACGGAAACATACGAGACATCCTAGTTCTGGCAAACGACACCCAAGCCTTGCGCGGCGACACCCGAAGGACGGAAACATACGAGACATCCTAGTTCTGGCAAACGACACCCAAGCCTTGCGCGGCGACACCCGAAGGACGGAAACATACGAGACATCCTAGTTCTGGCAAACGACACCCAAGCTTGCGCGGCGACACCCGAAGGACGGAAACATACGAGACATCCTAGTTCTGGCAAACGACACCCAAGCCTTGCGCGGCGACACCCGAAGGACGGAAACATACGAGACATCCTAGTTCTGGCAAACGACACCCAAGCCTTGCGCGGCGACACCCGAAGGACGGAAACATACGAGACATCCTAGTTCTGGCAAACGACACCCAAGCCTTGCGCGGCGACACCCGAAGGACGGAAACATACGAGACATCCTAGTTCTGGCAAACGACACCCAAGCCTTGCGCGGCGACACCCGAAGGACGGAAACATACGAGACATCCTAGTTCTGGCAAACGACACCCAAGCCTTGCGCGGCGACACCCGAAGGACGGAAACATACGAGACATCCTAGTTCTGGCAAACGACACCCAAGCCTTGCGCGGCGACACCCGAAGGACGGAAACATACGAGACATCCTAGTTCTGGCAAACGACACCCAAGCCTTGCGCGGCGACACCCGAAGGACGGAAACATACGAGACATCCTAGTTCTGGCAAACGACACCCTTGCGCGGCGACACCCGAAGGACGGAAACATACGAGACATCCTAGTTCTGGCAAACGACACCCAAGCCTTGCGCGGCGACACCCGAAGGACGGAAACATACGAGACATCCTAGTTCTGGCAAACGACACCCAAGCCTTGCGCGGAGACGACACACCCGAAAACGGAAACATACGAGAAACGAGTCCCGCGA
>UESW01002332.1:98279-131821 GCA_900491605.1 Calamus simplicifolius
CCGCCTTCACCTCTTCCGTCGGCTTCGACTCCGTTTCCCTTCTTTCTGCCGACGACGAGTGCCGCCGCCCTCGCCTTCCCGACGTCCTTCCCGTTGGCGATCTCGGCGTCCGCAAGGGCGTCCAAAACCTTCCGTGGCTTCGAAGCTCGCAGCCCTCATTCCCCACCTCGCCGCCGTCGCCCTCCTCTCCGACGAAGCACGCCACCCACGGTCCCTTCTCCTTCTTTTCTTCTTCTCTCTGTTTTGCCCACCAGCACCGTCGCCTTCTCTTCTCTTCCGAGCACCACCGTCCGCCGCCTCTGCTAGCACCGCCGCCTCTGCCACCGCCGCCTCCCTTCCCTTCTTCTTCTCCTCCGCCGCCCCTCGTCTCCGCCCACCGCTGCTGCCGCTGTGATCTCGAAATGCAGCCGAAGCCGGAGATCGGGGGGAAGAAGATGGCTCTTTGGACTTGATCGGCTGCTAAGCCTTGATTTTAATTTGTGCAGAATCGCGCGCACTGCGCGCGATGCTTCGTCCGGGCGCGAGCGACCAGCAAAAAATTATTTTTTAACAAAATGAGATCCATCTCGCTCGCGGACATCTGCATCGTGCGCGATGCACATGACTCATTTAGGCTGGGCTAAGTAAAGGATGGATGCGCTTTTTATTGAGCTAGCCAGTTTTAATCAGGTTAAGCCTAGAGAATGAATCAAAAGCCTAGCAAATTTATGCTTGGGCTTTGAATCAGTTGATGAACTTTAGGAAAAGTCTTGCGCCAGGGGCGGTGCGGCGCGCATAGGTCTCAATGATTAACGTATATTGCATGCACATATATGCCAAAAGCAAAAATGTTTTTTTTCTTCTTTGACATGCACATGCACATGCACGTGGTGCATACCAATATCGAGGGCGGTTTGCTATCGGTGCACAAGACTTTCCTGAACTTTAAACGAGAAATCAGTTTTAGCCCAAAGTAATACATAAATGAACTTAAGTAAATTAGTCATTGATTAATTTTATTAATTATTTAGTGATCTAATTAAGTTAAGATAGGGGCAATTGCTGATTAGATTGTTGATTAGCTAGTGATATTTTTCATTCGGAATGTGATTAATGTATATTTTGAGGTGATTAAGCTTAGATAGACGTGGTAATTAATGTAAGCTAGCAAGAATATTTCTATAAATGCAAAGACGTTGATAAAAATTAGTAATATTGAGAAATGAATAAATTTGGATTAAATTTGTTGAGTAAAGGTTAGGATTGATTTAGATTTTTTTTTGATGCAATAGATATTTGTAACATTTGTATTAATTAATAAGGGATGTTTGGTAACAAGTAATCTATCTAGATATCGGTAATTAAAAAAAAAGGCCTCATCGGATAACTATTTGGTACGATTTGAATGACAATATATAGTGGTAATCTAGATTACTACTCAAATGATAATCCAGATTACCCTAGGCTATGTTTGCATGTTTGGAGGGAAGGAAGGGAAGAGTAAAAGAAGGAAAGGAAGGGAAGGGAAAGGAAGGATTGTTCCCATAAGAGGGAAAGGACGGGATATTCTTTTTTTTGTTTGGATAAGAGGAAGGAAAGGAAGGAAAAGAATTTGTAACAATTAAAGAATGAAGAATAGAAAATGAAGGAATATTTGGTCTTCCATAAAAGTATGACTTAAATATTTTTTCCTCCCCCGGTTTACCCCCAATTTGGGGGTTCCAGATTTACACTTGTTGAACGTAAAAGGAGGAGAACCGGTTATTTCCATTCCCTTCCCCCTCTTCTTTTTTTTATCTTTCTCCCAAACAATGACTTACGACCTTTCCCTTCTTTTTCTTCCCCTCCCCTTCATTCCCTCCCATCCAAACATACCTTGGTTATCCACATTACTGGTTGTAATCTAATAAATTTTTCTTTTGACAAAATTATCTCTACCTCTTTGTAAAAATAAATTATCTATTCCTTCAAATAAAATTATTTTCTTTTTTCTCTCTTTTCTCATGTCTCGCCACCGTTATCTCTTTTCTCATATCTCCAAACAAAAATAACCATCGTATAATCATAAAAAAAAATCGAATAGAAAAAAATTAAAATAAAATAAAAAATAATATATAAGAAAACTCTAATTGAAAAAAAAAAAATAAAAATCAATTACTATTTTTTTTTTTTAAAAAAAATAAATTTAAAAAATTAATTAACATTAATTAAAATAAAATTTTAATTAAATTAAATTAATTAAAAAAATTAAATTAATTTAAAAATTATTTTAAATTATTTAATTAATTTTTAAATTTTATTTTTTAAAAATATTAATAATTAATTAAAATTTTAATTTTTAAAAAATAATTATTTTTTTATTTTATTTTTATTGTTTAAATTATTTTTTTAAAAAAAGTAAATTTTTTATTAAATTAAATTAATTAAATTAATTAAAAAATAATAATTTTTTATTTTTTAATTAATTTAATTTTAAAAAATAAAATTAAAATATATCAATTATTCTATTAATCTTAATTAATTTTATTTAAAAAATATTAAAAATGAATTATTTTTAAAATATAATAAATAAATTATGATAATTGAATGTTTAAGAATAAAAAATTGAATAAATGTTAAAGATTAAAAATATATTTTAATCTTAAAAAAATAAATCTAGTATCTTCTACTTATATATAAATACTTTGATTTATGAGTATTTTAAAAAATTTTAATAGATTTGATTTAGTATATAAATTTATTTTAGGGTATTTTGGAAATTTGATGTTATAGGACTGATAATCTGTTTGTCATACCAAATACAGTAATCAATATTATTGTAATATTACTTATGTATATCAAACACAGTAATCAACATTATTGACATTCAGTATTGTTGGCAATGTACTAAATGCAACCTAATAGACATTTGCATTGATAAATTGATGAATTGATATAGTAAATAATATATTAACTTTTGTAATTATATTTTACTGTTTTTGAATTGAATTGTGGACTGAACGGGTGCAGCACAATACTTTGATTCATGTATTTAGCATTAGCAACTCTACCAATAGGCATTATATGGGTTTTGACTTCAAAATAAGTTGAATAGCAATAGTTATCTCATTTAGCATTCTTAAGTTAAAAGTTATCTTATTTTTATTTGACTATAATTTTTAAGATAATGTCAAACATCATTGAAAATAATTTTAGCTGACAATATTTATATTCAAATGAAAAAGATAAACGTAAACGATGATTCACAGTAAGAATAATGTATAATAATCTTCTTAATAAAAATAATAATGACTGACAATTAAATTATTCTTTGCTTCATATTTCTATTGTCGTAAAAAATTGTCCCATCCAACCGTCGCGCCTGATTCAAATCAAACATCATCTACCAGATGCGAACGGTAAAAGAACGGCGCAAAGTCGAAGCAGTTCATGGTAGCTGGAAAGCAGAGCGCGAATCGGACCATCCATGTCCAATCCGCGTGCAATGCAAGCACGAGAGGTATCGCTAGCTAAATAATATCCGGTCCGAGTCCAAGACGCTTACCATTGCCCGTTATATCGGTCAGCACCCCGTCCATCCCGTCTCTTACGAATCCTTCTGAGAAACTGCAAAGGAAGGAGCGAAGTGATTCGACTTCTCGGATCGATTGTGCTTCAAGTTTGTGTTTTTACCCCGGTGAGAACGAGTTTTTGATAAAATTTCTTGGCTTCGATGTTTGGGGAGAGGTTTTTTTTTTTTCCTTTCTCTCCGTCTCCTAATCCCGCAGAAAGCAAGCTGCTGGGTCCGGCCAAACCGGTACTAACTGGTTGTATTATCCGATTGATTTGGTTTTTCTTTTGGATTTTTCTCCCCCTACTGGGATTTCTGATCAGTTGGATTATAAAGAGTTTCCTTTTTCAAGAATTGATGATAAAATTTCGATTATAAACTAGGATTGTTGAGCAGCGATCATGGATTCAGGATCGGAAGCATCCCAAGAATCCGAAGTGAAATCCTTCTTCGAGTCAGCCCCGCCTCTGAGAAACGGCGATCTAATCTGGCAAAAGTTGAAAGAGTTCTTGGATCGGAACTCTCGCTCCTCAGGCAAGTTTTACATTTAATCTATTCTTAACCATTTAATCGCGTCCTGTTTACTAGGTTATCAGTTCTTTGTTGTCTAATTTGCTTTTTTTATTTTTTTAAGACATTTTTTCCTAGATTTTGATTGGTTTTTTAGTTGTGATAATATTCAGAAAAGGGGAGCCCTGTTAGGGTTGTCTGTGTGACTTCTGGTGGCACTACTGTTCCTCTCGAGCATAGATGTGTGCGCTACATTGATAATTTCAGCTCAGGTCACAGGGGAGCAGCATCTACAGAGTATAAATTGCTTATTTTGATTATTTTTTACCACTGTATCTCGGTATATCTGTATCCCGGTATATCTATCTGAGCTTGATTTAGATCATTCTATATAAATTTAATTTATCTGAATGTTTTGCAGATATTTTGTGAAGGCTGGATATGCAGTTATATTTGTTTATCGAAGGTGAGATGGATGTTCAAATATATAGTGGCTGATTCTATTCTAGGTATCATGTTATTGATTTTCCTTAGAATATATGTTGTTTAGTTTTCATTTCTCATAGAATTGACGTGAATACTTTTTTAAATGGATGCATCATTGGTTCATGTCCTTATATTAACTCATATCAGTAGCCTGCCCCCAAAAGGAGTATAAATCACAATTATTCTATTTTCAGGGGAAGCTGCCAACCTTACTGTAGATATCTCCCGCAAGATTCATTTCTTGAGTTCTTCGATAGCACATCGGACTCATCAATTCAAGGTTTGCGAAATCAGTAACTATCTTTTCATTATCTAGAACTATACTTGCCAAGAAAAAGAAAACAAACTTTATCTTTCCTTCTGTTCTCTTTCTTAATTTTAAGTGGAAGATAAGGCTAGACTAGGAAATTGCAAATTTGGAATTGATTCTTTTATAGTTATTTTCATCCATATCATCATATAGCTAATTTGCTGGAACCTTTTTCTTAGATCTCATAATTGGAATTTTGGGTTAGTTTAGCAAGGTCAGAAATCCATAATAGATGGGGAATAAGTTGTTTGAGTAAAACAAATGAAATAAAATTACTGTGAATTATTTAGATGAGGACTTAGGAGAACTTCAAATATCTAATATAACTCAAGAGCATCCATACAGAGTCCAAAAATTAGGAATTGGAACTATGCTGCAATTTTCACAGTTAATGGCTTTTGTTGTACTTAATTATATGTCGTTATTTACTTTGCTCGGTCTGACTTGAAACTCGATTGAAGAACACAGGATGGAAACTGAGATTATTTGTTTTAATCATATGCACTTTATGTCTAAGATAGACTGATGCTACAAGCGGTTGATCGATGTGTTTATTCTCTGTCCTGCCCCAATTATTTTCTTAATTATCTTTTTAATTTTCTCACTATAGTTTGTTTATGTTGCAAGTGTGCCAGTCACATGCTACAGTGGTCAATAAGGCAATCAGAGATTACAATAAGGTGACTTTTTGTTCATACTCTTTATTTTCTTTACCCTTTTCTCCTCAAGCTGTTTTATTATTTTAGTTCTTGGTCCTCATCTGTCAGACAAGAGATATGATTTAAAAGAAACGATAATGAGTGAAAATTATCTCCTTTTGCAGGCGGTGGAAGGAGGCCTGTTGCTGAAACTTCCATTCACCACTATCTTTGAATATCTCCAGGTTTCCCACATGTTCACCAGCCATGATGATATTAACTTTAATATTAACACATGAAGGACACATTTTATTTGTTAGGAACCTATTATTTGAACCCAGACTATTAGAATTGGTCTGCAAACATTTGTTACCATGTCATTATAAGCTAGAAGCATCACTTATAATTTTTGTGCATCTCCCTAGGACACCAACTCAATAACTGTTGAGAAGACAAGTGCAACTACTAAAAAGAGAGTGCATTTATAAATTTTAGATCATTTTAAACCCAGTACTTCACACAGATTCACACATATTGCATGCTACTCTATTGTATTTAATAGCTAAGTATGTCACAATTTGAAACTGATTCTACAATGTCAAAATTTTGCACATAGTAGAAGTTAGCATGCCCAAGAATTTTTCATGAGCAACTCGCAATGGTTGTCAACTTAAAAAACAAAAAATAAATCTTTTCAATACTTAGTATTTTGGAAAATAAAATTTTGATGAGATATTCAAGAACTATTGATAGTTTTCTGAAAATATGAAAATTTAGTTGACTTGAAAAGATATCATATACTCAGAAAAGAATTATGTATCAAGCTAACATATTGGACTTTCATCAATTTTATTCTGAAGTATATCAAGTATTGAGAAAATAACATGTTGGATTACGATGGAACTTGAAACTAATGTTGTGTTCATTTTCTTATATGTATTTATATATTGGGACACAATGCACTGCTTAATTCAGAGTCATTTTGCTGCATAGTAATGATCTGTAACATAAGCATGCATATATCCGTTCTTGTTTTTGATGGAAGGAGCATGCATATAGTGTCAATATATTCTAAGTAACCTTTACGGTTATTAATAACATTTGACAATTTTGTATCTTTGTTCTGTTATAAGCCATTGTAAATATATCATGTCATAGGTCAAATGATGGACTATTTGGTATATAGGACATAAGCAATTTGTAAGAAGTGTCAGTATGTCAGAAAATAACAGCACTGATTATGTTTATTTTAAAGTAGTTGAGTATTATGCTAGCATGTTGGTGCTATCTCTGCAAGCAATGAAACATATATATGTACATGCATGCATACTTGTATAAGAAAATTGATTATGTTTATTTGGTACATACATACGTACATGCATGCATACATATATAAGAAAAACTGATTATGTTTATTTGGTAGTTTATAAGGAAGAAAAACTGCCAAACAGTTATTCTCACAATTGTTATCTGGTAACTGACGTGCAAGTAGAATAGTAAATGAATATTTTAACATACAAAGAATTGAGGCCATTCTAATAAGTGTAACATTAGCATATCTAAAAAGTTACCTAGTGATGTACGATACTTCTCCACGCTAATACTGGAATCAAAAAGTTGTCTTTGTTAATCCTGACAATAGAAGCCACATGATTTGTCTCAGAACGTTCATTATACTGTCATCTTTTGACATAATTGTTCATGATTTTCTTACTAGTTGACCACCAGGCCGTTGGGGTTTTCCAAGCTGAAACTAGATACTCAGTTCCCATTCCATTATTTGTCACTTCTTGTCCGTCATTTTCATTTGATGATTGATAATACTAGGTTGTACTTCTGATCATCCTTTTTTTTTCTTTTAATCTTCACTTCTCTTTACAATCTGATAATTGCAGTTCTCTCTCTTCTCTCTCTCTCTTTTGTTGGAAAGGTGTCTAATATATTTCCTATAATCTACCAAATCATTTACATATAATTAGTCCTTAAAGGATATGAAGACTTATTTTATACAGATTGTTCATGAGAAATCTGATTCTGTGCTCAAGTGAAGTGGTGCTTTCTTTGAAGGTTCCAATTCCTTATACTTCCATATAATTATCCTAGGAGGACTGATATCTATTTTGTGTAGTCAATAATTTTGGAGTCTTAAATGTTATAGAACATCTGCAAAGGGGGAAATAAAATGAAATGGAGGCTGACCTTGAGCTTTTTGGTGGCTGTATGCATGACGCTTGCTTTTGGATTTCATTTTTTTCATCTCCAAGTAATCTGTTGATTGCTTTGCAATCAATTGTAAACTCTTAGGCATTGTCTCCATCCTACCCCACTGTCACATAACTGTAGTTTTGGTGCAAATTAAGGTCCTGACATCCTCTTATTACTAAGGTCTGGTTTTTATTTTTGTCAACAGATATTACAAATGGTGGCTACATCAATAAGTTGGACTACCACACATGGGATGTTTTACCTTGCTGCTGCAGTGTCTGACTTCTATGTCCCATGGGAAAGCATGGTATGATTAAGCCAGTATTTCATGTGTTATCATTTCATCAGTTAGAGGGTTCAAGGTACCTTTTATGACCTTTAACATTGTAGTCAGGTAGTGCCTACTGCAAAGTTATGCCCTCAATTTTAGTATCTTGAAACACAATTTTTCAAAAAGGAGGACCAAGTCTTCGCATGTAGGTGACAGAAGTTCTAAAGTCTGAGACACTAATTTTGCTTAAAACTAGTATTTTTACAAAGTTATCATCACATTAAAGTATAAGCCTTTACAGTTTTTGGACTTCTATGTAATACATTCAGCTTTATTTTCTTTCTGATTTTTTGTTTTCATAATTTAAACCACGTGTCCTACAATGATGAAAAGGTGGACTGGGTAATATGGTCCATTTATATACCTATTGAGAATGTTTTATGCAACAAACCAAGAAGGATGAAGATAATGGATGAAAGTATGCTTTGTTTTATACATACAGGAAACTAGGGTCCCTTTTCTGACTATAGCTCTAATTATTTTCTCTATGCTGCTTAGAAGTCTTGTTTTTTATGAACTAGAGACGGTGCATGCATTTCTGATTCTGAACCATGTTGTGTCCTGTTTTGAAAAAACCATTAATGCACACAAAAGCTGTTAAATATGATGGCAAACAATCTTTCTTATTCACGCATATCATAGAACTTCTATTTTTTAACAAACAAAGACAACTAATTTATGCAATCAACTATTCTAATATTTGATTCATTGGTTGATACCATTAAAGTGTGCAAGTGCATGACTTAAAGATTCCATGTGCTTCTTGGAGGTTGAGGAGACAGTTTCGTCTCATAGGATCAACAAGTTACCTAATCGGTGAAGTTTCGATAGTATCATTGCATTATCGAGTTTTATGTTGAACCATTTCCTAACAACTTTTGGAATCATTCAACAATAAAACAACAACAATAATAAAGCCTTATTCCCAAATTAGTTGAGATCAACCAATCCTTTTTCTTCATTCTCTTAATTCCAAGTCATACTTTCCCTAAGATGCAATTCTTGGAATTATATATACTTGGAATTACATAAAAGAACATGCCTTCCCTTCAAAGTGAAAGCTGTAATAATCTTTCCTAAAGTTCAGACAGGTTGCCTTTTATTTCCTTATATAGTAAATGGCTTCACCACTAAAGATAGATTTCTCACTTGCATGATCTAATTTACACAGGCAGTCGAGTCACTCATGGTAAAGATTTTTCATCATAAATCTTGTCAGAACTTGATTCCTTGATACTGTTGGCCAAATTGAGAAAACTGTATAGTGAGCATCATTATCCCACCCATTAGAATTAGTTTTCTGAACATAGCTTCCTTTTGTGCTCAACTGATTACACAGGCAGAACATAAGATCCAGTCAGCAGCTGGTCCTCTGGACATGCGACTCACCCAAGTGCCAAAAATGCTCCCAGTACTGAGAAAAGAATGGGCGCCCTCGGCTTTTTGCATATCATTTAAGGTTAGTTCCCTTTTACTACAATATAAAGTATAAACCAAAAGTAAATCTCTGTATTGAAAAATTAACAAATTTCCATCTGAGCAAAAGAGGAAAGGGGAGAAAGATGTTTTATATGGTTTATAGGAATATTTGAATATTCAATATCATTGTCGCAAAATGATGTTGCATTTGCAAGTTTTCTGTTGAAGTGCAATCTCTGGTATCATATTTTAATTTCATGTTTTGAACTTTAAATGGAATAATTCAGTTAAGGAACATTTTGACACCTCAATGGAATGCTTAGATATGTCAAAAGTACCGGTTTTTATAAAAATGTTCTTTATGTTTTAGATGGTAAGACTTAACCTTTGAAGTTGAACAGAAAATCTAATCAGCTGAGATATCTCCTTGTTTAATTGTTGCGTAGACTTTGCATCTTTCTTGATTCTTTCTTTTCCCCCTTTGTTGTGATCCTCTCTTTATTCCTATGGCTAACATTTTCTGTTCAAGTATGATTACGTGGGCAAACAATGATTTCTTTATTTTATGAGAGAAACTATGTAGAAATGATTCTTTGTTAGAGAAGTAAATACCAATCATATGATCCTGTGAGTTGGGCAAAGCGACATCTTTTTGCTTTTAAATTATAAAAGGCAAGGTCTAGCATCTGAGTTCACAATGCTGAGTCGGTTTTTAAGCCCCTTTTATGTGAGCTAACGGTTTATCTACTGCAGTTGGAAACAGATCCACATATCTTACTTCAAAAGGCTGAGATGGCTATGAGAAAGTATGGGATGCATGCTGTCGTAGCTAATGAGTTGGCTACATACAAGGAAGAAGTTACCGTCCTCACACAAAGTGAAAGGACTACCGTTTGCAGGCACGATAGTGACACTGATTTGGAAGAACAACTTATTTACCTCCTTGTAGAGAAGCACTCTGAATACATCAAGCAGCCTGGAGTGCAATGAACAAAAACTAATGGGATTTGGCCAAACCCAAGGGAGAATAAAAAAAAGGTTGCTTGTGTTTTTATTTACTTATTTTCTAGTTCACAACCTGTTAACTGAGGGTTGCGTTGTCCTTTTGTTCTTCCAACAGTGATGAGCTAGTTGGGAGAACTAACTTTGATAATATTGATATAGCCATGATGATCGAAAGACTTTTGAAATCTAGCAATCCAAATCACCCTTAAAAGTTATCACCACCTCCTCCAAAGAGGTTCCACTTTACAGGAAGGAGATGGTTAAACAGCTAACCAGCAACATGATGAGCACCAGTGGTTGCATATCAGGTCCCAGCACCATTAAGGAGCAGAGAAAAGACATGTACATAAGATGATGCCAGTGAGCTTAGGGTATTACCTACCAATGATGATAAAGAAATGAAACATGGTGATTTCTGATCCACAAGTGACATTTCTCTATGAAAATGCTTAAGGACTCCATGACAATTCATACATCCAAGACTCCATGAAAGTTATATTGTCTTCCTACTCTGTCATGTTTCAATATAGAAAGAAGGCTCCAATTCGAACTCTTGCTCTGAAAGGGGCATTAACTGACAATACAAGGCACAAAAGGAAGAGAGGAAACCATTAATGTGTAAGATATACATATCTGATATGTATGAGTATATATGGTTTAGATTGCTTAGCATAGTAATTAAGAAAGGACAGAGACATTAAACTTCTTAAATGCCAGGGCTCTGAAGAAAGAGCTACTTGGAAGACTTTCATGTTCACCACCTTTCTCATAATATGGAATTCCCTACTTAAACTTCCTAAGAAAATCATAATAGAGTCGTGGTACCAAGAAACATGCTGTGCCAAGACAGCAGCAGTGCTCATAAATCAAGAAATCTCACAGATTTGAAATAAAGTCAGGAGACTGCAAAATGTTAATATATCTTGAATATATTGAAACAATAACAATGCAAATTATACATCAGAAATTAATATACATAAAAAATTAAATGCTATGTGATGTGGTTAATCACACAGTCAGCGGCACTGTAACAACCCGCATGATTTTTGAACGAAAGTAATGACTTCGGTTGGTTTTAAGTTCGGCTTCGGCCTCGGGTCGACCTTGGCCTTGTCCTCGGATCCCGCCTCGGCCTCGGTCTTGGCCCTAGCCTCATTTCATACTACATGCTCTCTACCCTCATGAAATCAACTCCGAATATCGAGCGCAGTGATCTAAAACACCAGCTGCAACACGGCTTGCCCGTCTATCATTGCCAAAATCACGGGTAGTTGCCAACACACCCAACAGTTGCCGGTATTTACGGCGCCCGCTCAGCAACGACATACCCACCTGCCGTTCATAGAGCTGATTCTAAGGGATTCGACGGTTCTAACAACGAGGGGTAAAAGGGACCCCCGGACAGGTATAAAAGAGGACCCTAGCTCACAAGGCGGGGGACTGAATCTCAACTCTCTCATCTGAATTTCTGTTCCCCAAGTCGCTAACTTGAGCGTCGGAGGGTTCCCCGGAACCACCGGTCCGGAACTTCTTTTGCAGATTCTAGAGGAAGGAGGCGCCCTGTCACATTCCTAAGACCCGAATATCTCCTCTTGCCCGACGCTCCTCGAAAGTGATTTGGCAACAACAGATTGGCGCGCCAGGTAGGGGGGCCACGCAGACAGACGTTTACCCTTACCATCTGCGACCCCACGACCTCTGTAAGAAGAAGATGGTTACTCGAGCACAGGAAGCTTCCACCAGCCAGGCCGCAGGACGCCTCCCGCGGGCTGACCAGTCGGAGGCCAACCTCCTATTCCGCCTCCCATGCAACGCAAGCTAGCCAGGCCGATCGGCTCGATGCCCTACTCGTCAGGTGCAAGATCTGATGGCGGTGGTGCAGGGGCTGCAGAGCAGGGCTCTGCCGCCATGCCTGCGCTACCTCAACCCCCTCCGCCACATATGGAGGGCCACGGAGCCAATCAACCTCATCGGGGCAGGACCCCTCCTGAGGCCTCCATCACTCGCCTCGAAGCCTCGTCGCCGGAAACCTCCAAGCGGAGACGGTCTCTTTCCCACCATTCCAATCTCTCACAGGCGGCATGGTGAGAAAGAACCAAGGCACGTACATCCCTTGCACCGGCATCCTTCCCCATCGTCATCTTCCACTCCTCAAGAGAAGACACCAGCAGGAAGACCGCTTCGGGCCGAGCAACGGCTGATGAGTATCAACAACGGTTGGAAGAGCTTAGCCGCAGGATCACCAACCCACACGGGACGGACTACGCCATCCCCTGCTCTCTCACCGCATTATGGAGGAACCGGTCCCACCTGATTCCGTCTTCTCCAGTTGGACCCGTATGACGGCACGATGGACCCCCCTGGATCACCTAGAGAGCTACAAGGTCCTCATGCAAGTCCAGGGGGCACGACTCTCTTCTCTGTATTACCTTCCCGGCCATGCTTCGGAAGGCGGTGCGTGCATGGTATTCCCGTTTACCACCACACAGTATCAACTCTTTCAGAAAACTCAGCGATCTTTCCTAGCCCACTTTGATGCATGCCGAAAGATCCCTCGGTGGTTGATAGCCTGTTCGTCGTCCAGCAAAGGAGCGGCGAAACCCTAAAGGACTTCGTCGCTCGATTCAAGGAAGCCGCGCTCGAGGTTTACAACCTTGAGGATTCGTGGCCACTCTAGCCCTGAAGCGAGGACTCCGTCCTTCCAGGTTTGCCTACTCCCTGGACAAGAAGCCTCCTAGCTCCTAAGCCGAACTGCTTAGCCGGGCGCAAAAATATATTCGCTGACGAAGCGGACTCTTCCAGGAGGGAGGCCGACAAAGGTTCCAGCAAGAAGCCAATATCCTCAAAACCTATGGAGGATGATCCAAAAAATCCGAGCCACCTCGCTCAGATAACTGGCCTCAAGCGCTGGTTCCCAAGGAGCATTTCACTCCTCTCCTCGCCCCAATATCTTACATTTTGTTAGAGATCGAGGATGAGCCATACCTTCGGCGTCCACCCCCATGAAGCCAGGAGTTTCCCATAGCAAGGAACTCTACTACCGGTATCACAGGGACTACGGCCATGATACTAAGACTGCCGCCTGTTGAAGAAAACTATCGAAGAACTTATTCAGCAAGGCCATTTAAGCAAGTTCGTCCGAAGAGGA
Organism: Calamus simplicifolius; assembly: GCA_900491605.1. NCBI lineage: Eukaryota > Viridiplantae > Streptophyta > Magnoliopsida > Arecales > Arecaceae > Calamus > Calamus simplicifolius. The sequence goes on from UESW01002332.1 coordinate 111,861, forward strand.
AATCCAGCTGCCCCGGGTCCCTCGGCACCTCCTGCTCTTCAGATCGGTGTGGACAACGCCCAACGGAGAAGACAATGGCCAGATATCCTGGGGGGCAGGTAGTTCTAAAAGGCAGCAACAGGAGGGAGAAGACTCTATAATTCCCTTCTCAACAAGGGACCTAGAGGGGTAGTCAATAAACATGATGATAACGTCGTCATATCTATGACGGTCGCGAAGCACCCTGTAAAATGGATTTGGTTGACAGTGAAGTTCAGTAGATGTCTTAAGTTACGATGCTTTTGTCAGAATGAATTTGCCTAGAAGTTCTCTTCGGCCCATCGCCACCCCCTTGATGGGCTTTATTGGAGACTCTGTAAGGGTCGAGGGGGAAGTCACCCTCCCTATCACAGCCAGGACTCCGCCGCGATAGAGCACAGTTCTTATGAACTTTCTGGTAGTCCGAGTCCCACTGGCTTACAACGCTATCTTGGGGAGACCCGGTTTGAACTTGCTGGATGTTGTTATCTCCACCAAGAGGTTGCTTGTAAAGTTTCCCACCCGCGAAGGAATCGGGGAGATGAGGGGAGAACATAGCCCCTTACCACTCTGCTACCACCTAGCCCCTAGTCCACAAGCGGTGGTGTCGGCAACAGCGCCCGAGCCGCTCGACCCCCGAGACTTGGAGAGGAGGGGGGAGCCGGCCGAGCACCTACTGACCTTCCCCTTGGGGGAGGATCTGACGAAAACCATCCAGGTTGGAGCACTACTTCCGGAGGAGGCGCGCGATCAGCTCCTTACTTTCCTGCATGCCAACTCCGACATCTTTGCATGGTCATTATCTGATATGCCAGACATCCCTGAGGAGATAATCACTCACCGGCTCAACATCAAGCCGGAATGCCGGCCTGTCTGACAGAAGAAGAGAAGCTTCGCCTCAGATAGGCAAAAGGCCATTGATGAAGAGATTCGCAAGCTGAAGGTTGCAGGCCACATTCGGAAGTCCACTACCCCGATGGTTGGCTAACGTCATGATGGTCCGCAAGGCCAACAGGAGCTGGAGGATGTACGTGGACTTCACTGACCTCAACAAAGCATGCCCCAAGGACAGCTTCCCCTTGCCTCTGATTGACTAGCTAGTGGACGCTACGTTAGGTCACGAGATCCTTAGCTTCATGGACACCTTCTCTGGGTACAACCAGATCAAGATGAACCCGGCAGACGAGGAAGCTACCTCGTTCATAACTGAGAAGGGGATATACTGCTACAAGGTGATGTCGTTCGGACTAAAGAACGCGGGAGCCACTTACCAAAGGCTAATGAATAAAGTCTTCGAAAACCAGATCGGACGCAACATGGAGGTATACATGGATGACATGCTAACCAAAAGTGTTGTGCCACCGACCACATTGCCGACCTGATGGAGACCTTCGCAACCTCCACCGTACCAGATGAGGCTGAACCCTCGCAAGTGCGCCTTTGGAGTGACAACCGGCAAATTCTTGGGTTTTATGGTGACACAACGAGGAATCGAGGCGAACCCCGATAAGGTCCGAGCCATCTTGGACATGAGGCCTCCCCCAACAAGAAGAAAGTGCAGTGCTTGACCAGAAGGGTAGTGGCCCTGAGCTGTTTTCTATCCAAGTCCGCAGAGAGATGTCTGCCTTTCTTCAAGGCTCTGCGCAAAGTCAATGGCTTCGAGTGGACGAAGGAGTGCTAAAAGGCTTTCGAGGGGTTAAAAGAATACTTATCCACCCCGCCGTTGTTGTCCAAACCAAGGGGCGGGGAGGAAATCCTCCTATACCTCGCGGCTTCTCCTGAAGCCGTCAGCTCCGTGCTCGTTCGCACGGATGCCGACGGGACACAAAAGCCAATGTACTATACAAGCAAAGTGCTTCATGATTCCGAACCAAGTACTCCAGAGTCAAGAAAGTAATCTTTGCACTGATCATCTTCGCCCAGCGCTTTAGGCCTTATTTTCAAGTTCACCCAATTGTGGTGGTCATAGACCAACCACTCAAAACGATTCTTTCTCGTCCTAACACCTCCGGCCGGCTGGCAAAGTGGACACTCAAGCTAGGAGAGTTTGACCTGTCATTCCGACCCAAGTCAGCTATGAAGTCTCAAGTCTTAGCGGATTTCCTGGTCGAGTGCACTTGGGCAAAAGAGCAACCGAAAGAATCCCATGCAAGCCCTTCAGGTGATAAAACCGGGGAGAGAAGGAATGACTGGATCCTTCACATAGACGGAGCATCAAATTCCCAAGGGAGCGGAGCGGGCCTCATCCTGGCTAGTCCAGATGGATTTGTGACCGAATACGCCCTCTGTTTTCGCTTCCCAGCCACCAACAATCAGGCTGAGTATGAAGCCCTACTGTCAGGGATAAGATTGGCTCGGGAGCTCGGGGTGAAACACCTTAGAGTATTCACTGACTCCCAGCTAATCACCAGTCAAATCAGAGGAGAGTACGAAGCGCGGGATCCTGTTATGTCCCGTTACTTAAGCATGGTGCAATCACAAGCCTCTCCCTTAGCCTACTTCAGCGTCAGCTACATTCCTCGAAGGGAGAACGCCAGAGCTGATGCTTTGTCCCGACTAGCCACCTCGGCCGATGGGACTCTGAGAAAAACTTACGTAGAGCATCTAAAAGCCCCAAGCATCGACGCAGTGGAGGAATCCATGCCAGTCCGACAACAACCCTCATGGATGGACGTTTACATCCGATACTTCACCGCTGGCACCCTCCCAGTCGACCCAGCCGAAGCCAAGCTATTCAAGTGGCGAGTACACAAGTTCCCGATGTTCGATGGGCAACTGTACCGAAAATCTTTCTCTTATCCCCTCCTCAAATGTGTTGGTTCCGCAGATGCCGACTACGTCCTCCGGGAGATCCACGAAGGTATTTGCGAAAATCACTTGGGGGGCAGAGCGCTGTCACACAAGGCCTTACGCCAAGGCTACTACTGGCCCACCATACGGAAGATGTGGCTGAGCTGGTTCGGAAGTGCGATAGCTGTCAGCGGCATGCTAATATCCAGTGGCTGCCGACCTCTCAACTGAGCCCCCTGTCAGCTCCATGACCATTCGCCCAATGGGAGATGGATATTCTAGGGCCATTCCCTCCAGCTTATGGTCAGCGGAAGTTTTTGCTCGTCACCATCGACCACTTCACAAAGTGGGTGGAGGCTAAAGCGCTAGCCAAGATTACCGAAGTCAAGGTGATGAACTTCTTCTGGAAGTCGGTTATTTGTCAGTTCGGACTAACCCACATGCTTGTTACCGATAATGGGCGCCAGTTCGACAATGTTCCTTTTTAAGAATTCTACGCCGAACTGGGAATAAGTCAAAAGTTCACCTTTGTCGGCCATCCCCAGAAAACGGAGCGGCAGAAGTGACAAATCGAACAATCCTTCAAAGGCTTAGGACACGTCCGAATGACTTCAAAGGAAGGTGGGTAGAGGAGCTCCCAAATGTGCTGTGGGTGTACCACACGACACCCCGAACCCCCACTGAAGAAACTCCTTTCAGCCTTGTGTTTGGATTGGAAGCAGTAATCCCAGTGGAGATCGGCATCCCTAGTCCCCGGACGCAAGCATACCATGAGGAGGACAACCCCAACCAGTTGAGAGCCAGCCTTGACCTTGTTGACGAACTTCATGATCAAGCGCGACTCAGGATGGCCTCCTACCGGCAACGAGTCGCAAGATATTACAATGCTTGAGTTTGCCCCAGAACATTCCTCCCAGACGATCTGGTTCTCAGACGAGCCGAAGTCTCCAAACCCACAGAAGGAGGAAAGCTGTCTTCCAACTGGGAAGGGCCCTACCGAGTCTCTGATGCACTCCATTGGAGAGCGTACCAGATCGAAGAGCTAGATGGGAAGCCTCTCCCACGCACTTGGAATGCAGACAACCTACATCGGTACTATTAATAGTTTGCTAATATCCTCAATTTGAGCATGTCAATTAGAATGGTATTCATTTTCTCACTAACAAAAACATCTTTGAGCGATCTTGTTTCTCACTTGAAGCCCGACTCTGCATCGGCACTCAAAGCCCGGCTCCGCATCGGCACTCAAAGCCTAGCTCCGCGTCGGCACTCAAAGCCCGGCTCCGCGTCGGCCCTCGAAGCTCGGCTCCGCATCGGCACTCGAAGCCCGGCTCCGCATCGACACTCGAAGCTCGGCTCCGCATCGGCCCTCGAAGCCGGCTCCGCATTGGCCCTCGAAGCCCGGCTCCATGTCAGCACTCGAAGCCCAGCTACGCGTCGACACTCGAAGCCCGAACCTCTGCGTCGGCACTCGAAGCCCGACCCCGTGTCGGCATTTGAAGCCCGACTCCGCATCGGCACACTCGCTCGACTCCGTGTCGGCACACTCGCTCGACTCCGTGTCGGCACACTCGTCCAACTCCGCTGGTACCTAAATCAGCTCTCAAGCTAAGGTACCGATGCTTTCTAGCCCGGTTTGTCCCTAAACCAATGGCGTGTCAGCGTTTCTACTCCCTTTGCACTATTGGCTCTGACATCGTCCTACGATGTATGGTCGGATCTTCTTCCTTTAAGTCATTGGTCCTTGGTAAACCAAGACGTCGGCACACTTGTTTACGGCTTCGGCCTCGGCTAATCTTCAGAATCGGTTCGCATCGACCTATTTGCTAAAAAAATTGGCTACAACACAAATTGAATATGCACTATGGATCAAAAAGATTCATTAATAGAAAAGAGTTCACAAAATTGCCGATCAAGTCGGACTTGATACAAAAAAAAGAAACTCAAAGTTCGGCTGGAGCTGGGCGATCATCCTCCCGAACTTCATCTGGCTCCAACTCTTCAATTCCCTCGAGGCCGTAGAGTCTTTGTATTTCTCTTTACAATCTTGGAAGCCACCCTCGTACACAAATGCAGTTGTCTCGGCCAATTCCTTGTCAAAGGCGTCGGACTTCCTAAAACTCACTACAGCCTCGGCTACTTCCTTCTCGGCCTCGGTTGCCTTCTTCTCGGCCTTGGCGGCCTTATTCTCAACCTCAGTTACCGTCGCCTTCAGATTGGCTATTTTGGCATCAGCCCGGCGAGCGATTTCTTTGGCATTTTCAGCCCGTTCTTTGGCTACTCTTATTTCAATGGTGGCAGAGTATAGTCGGTGCTTCAACAGGTACACTTCCGCCTCTGCAGTTTTCTGCCGCTCTTCGGCCACCTTCTGCTTTTCCTCTGCCACCTGAGCGTTGTCGAGCTCATTGGCCACCAGGCGCTAAGCTACATCTAGCGCATCCTCTGCCTTTTCTGCCTAAGCCAAGTTCACAATTCGGGCAGCTTTGGCCTCAGCTTCGGCCCTTTGCGCCCGGGCCACTTCCGCTTGGGCAGCCTGCAGAGCGGTCTCGGCCTGTTCTGCCCTGGCCCGAGCTTGGCTAGTATCTTCCCGCAACCGGCCAATAGTGGCCTCGGCCTGAGACAAAAGGCCCATAACGGTGGTCAACGAGTTTAGCACCTGTACAAAAATTACCAAGTTAGGTGAAGAAACCATAGTTACTAGGGGTTAGCAGTAGAAAAATACTTACCCATAGGTGTGCTATAGACGCCTCACGGAAGAATGTTGAGGTCCCTTGATTCTGAAAGAACCTCTCGAGCTCGGGTACGGAGGCCTGGGCCATTGTCCTCTCGGCCCAGCGGCTATGGTGCAGCAAAATTGACTGAAAGGAAGGTGCATCGGCCTTATCCTCTGCAGCCTCGGCAGCCATTGGCGTCGGGTCAGCTGCCGGCAGTGCTTCCGCTGGTGCTTCATCTCGCGAAGACTCAGCCTCTGCCCCTTCGTCGGATAGGATAGCCTCCAGAATCGGCCTTGCGGCCGAGATGGTTGGCTCCGCTTCAGTTACAGCGGGCGGTGGCAGTGGCACTCCGGTTTCTTGGCCTGGAGGAGTCTCGGTCAAGTCAAAGAACATATATATATATATATATATATATATATATAAAGAAGGGAAGAACCAAGTTAAAAAAAAGAAGGGAATAATCAAGTTAAAGGGAGAAGAGAAGAACCAAGTTAAAGGATAAAAAAAAAAAGATTACTTCTCACCGTCGCCAGGAATAAGACCCGCTAGCCAAAGATTCTCCTCGGCTAGTAGCCGGTTGCATCGAGGGACGTCGGCAGTAATCAACTGTCCAAACGCCTCTTAATCTCTTGAAAGAATTATGGGGTCCTTGTTGGCCTCGGTGTCAGGGATTCCCCACTCGGTCCTCACTCCCTCAATTTGGGCAAAGAAGAACCTATTTTTCCATCCCTTAACGGAGGTAGGTAGGAAGATGCAACTTAAGGGCTCCAGTGGGCCTAGGGGCGAAGGACCACCATCCCGATTGTTTCCTAAGGGTATAGAAGCAACGGAAAAGGGAAATCCTAGCCTCTATCCATGGATGTAGCATAGCACTAGGAAACCTACAAGGGTCCGAATGGAATTTGGGACCAACTGTGCCAAAGCCAAGGAATATCTATCTAAAACCTTAAGTATGAAAGGGTGAATAGGAATGCGAAGGCCAGCCTTAAAATAATACTCATAAAGGGCGACCTAACCGGGATAAGAGGAGGTTACCTTATCCTCGAGAAGAGGCCGGTATAAGCGAAGGTCGGTGGGAATCTGGTAACAATCCCTAAGATTGATTATCTCCTGGGCAGTCATGACAGAGGCGGTCTCCTCGGGAACTGCCCCGTACGAGAGGAGGGGCCGGCAACAGCCGGACAGTGCCGAATGAGGGTCCGTCCGGTGGCCGGGCGATTCCCGGCAGGAAATCGCCCAACCACTCACTGCTACTCCGCTGGATGTCCTCCGCAGAGGAGGACCAGCTGGGCGCAGGAGAGGAAGAGGGCTGTCGAGGAAGAACGGGGGAATAATCCCCGGAATCAGAAATTGAGCACGAAAGGGATAAAGAAGCCATGAAGGCAAAACTGACCTGAAGAGTTCGAAGACAAAGAATCGAAGACGAAGAACTCGAGAGGAGGAAGATGAACAGGTTCGAACAGGACCGGAATGGGGAAGAAGGCGTAGGCAGTGAAGGCGGCTCCGATCGAAGACGATCCCCTTTTATAGCCTCATCTTTTCAAAATCATCCTGCCTAACTCGCCTCAGACACATGCCCGCTTGCCATTGGGGATGGCTACGGCAACCACCCAGAGCATGAAGCACGAAGGGCACTGCCAATGAAGGGATGGCGGTGACCTCAGCGCAATGATGTGCCTACCCAGCACTCGAGGGAAATCCTCCTCGATCCCAACGACCGAGGCGGGCGAGATGATGAAGTTGCAGCGTCCGATGCATCATTAAAGGAAGGATGGCCCTCGACGCGTGGTGCATGAAGATTAGCCACCAAGTGATAAAGTGTCCCCTTTCAATGGTAGGAGCACGCTCACCCATCTCGGGGGCAGGGGGCATCTGATGTGGCTAATCACACAGTCAGGCGGCACGATAACAACCCGCACGATTTTTTGAATGAAAGTAATGACTTCGGTTGGTTTTAAGTTCAGCTTCGGCCTTGGATTCGACTCAGCCTCGACTTCGGCCTCGGATTCGGCTCAACCTCGGATTCGGCTCGGCCTCAACTTTGGCCTCGGATTCGCCTCGGCTTCGGCCTCGGATTCGGCTCAGCCTCGGTCTCGAGTCCCACCTCGGCCTCGGGTCCCGCCTCGGCCTCATCCTCGGATCCTGCCTCGGCCTTGGTCTTGGCCTTAGCCTCAGTTCATACTACACGCTCTCTATCCTTATGAAATCAACTCCGAATATCGAGCGTAGTGATCTAAAACACCAGCTGCAACACGGCTTGCCCGCCTGTCGTTGCCAAAATCACGGGTAGTTGCCAACAGACCCAACAGTTCCCAGTATTTACGGCGCCCGCTCAGCAACAACGTACCCACCCGCCATTCACAGAGCTGATCCTAAGGGATTCGACGGTTCTAACAATGAGGGGTAAAAGGGACCCCCGAACATGTATAAAAGAGGACCCTAGCTCACAAGGCGGGGGACTGAATCTCAACTCTCTCATCTGAATTTTTGTTCCCCAAGTTGTTAACTTGAGCGTCGGAGGGTTTCCATCGGAACCACCGATCCGGAACTTCTCTTGCAGGTTCCTAGAGGAAGGAGGTAGCCCTGTCACATTCCTGAAGACCCGCAAAGATCTCCTCTTGCCCGACGCTCCTCGAAAGTGATTTGGCGGCGACACTCTGAATTGATTTTACTGCTTAACAAATCCTAGTTATTAAACAATTATGCATATCAAAAGATCATTTACACTACAAGAAATAGCACAGAATAATAAAGTTACTAAAAACTGACAAGGTGGATCAAGGTTCACATGCCTCAGTGTCTTGTCCCAAGCTCCCCGTGACAAGGAGCTTCATCTGTTCAATCCAAGCCATTTCTTCAATGGGTGCATCATGCGCAGTAACTTGTGTGGGTTGGCCACCAGACATCAAAGGCCACATCTTGACCAGCTTATCACAGCCTCCTGAAAACACAGTTGTCCCATTACCCTTCCATGTGGAGCACAAGACCTAATGTAGAGAATAAGATCAACCAATCAGCAGAGAACAGTGCCACAGATCCTGCCACGAGTTCTAATTGCCAGATCCACCACACCGGATGGTCATATGCTATTGATGCCTTAGGCTGACCTCCCTGCCAGAAATTCCCAACACCTGACCTATAATGCGCAAAAATAGTCGAAAACATAAACTTTAATAACAGTGCCAATGACAAAAATGAAACCCCTTTCAACAAAATCAACGCAGAGCTACGGCGGATTATGCTCATGTAGGGATAGAGCAGATACCTAATTATCCCAAGAAGTGGCCACAAGGTAATTACCCTTGGGACTGAAACTAAGCTGGAAACAGAGCCGCTGGGAGCCGGAAGCACCTGCAGTAGAAGTTATAAAAAGAATTAAAGGCTTAAAAAAAGCTGACTTCATATCATGGTTGTCAGACCCGGCCCGGACATTGATCCGGCCAAGGGCTCGGGTCACCGGATCACTGGTTCAACCGTTGGGTTACTGGTTCAACCATCGATCAATTATATTAATATAAAAATATATTTATTAAAAAATTAATTTTTAATAAAAAAATTCAAGGTTAACATGATAATAAAACCCGTGATCCGAACCGGTTCGGGTTGGATTGATCGGTTCATGGGTGAACCGGATGGATTGATTGGGTTATCTGGATCACTTACACATTCGGTTTTATATTGAAACCGGACCAATTTGACCTTCGGGTTCCGTTCAACCGGTTCAACCGATCAGTTCGGTCCGATTCTAACAACTATGCTCCATATGGTACAGCGCTAATAAAACAAAATGATCATATGAGATAAGCAAATACAATACAGCCTTATACCTCGAAGGATTTGTTAGGGTTTGGATTCACTGCTCTCCCGCATTTAGCCCAGAAAGATTCGCCATCTCTTTTTCCTAACTAAATTCTACAAACATGAACAACTAAGTAAACAATAACTCACGTTACAAAACTCCATACATTCTGCAGCCTGCTCAAGAGGGTTCAGATGGGAATTTTAGCATGCGGGAGAGGGCGGGAGGAGGGCGTACACAAAAAGCGCATTGTACGGATGGAGTCCGCTCATTGGAGGGCCAATAAGGCGCGATCGTTGAGGCAGTGGAGATCAACGGCGGATAAGGCGTTAGCAGACTCGCCACGTCGTCGGCTCGTGGTAGAGGATTTCCGCACGTATCAGCTGAACGAGGTGAAGCAGGAAACGCTGGATATAGCGAATAGGACACCGCCAAATAAGGCGGTGTCTGGTTGATTTGTGCCCACGTGCCATTTCACGGTTTTCGGTCTCCATGCACGCGTCAAAAATACATTCAAGCCCTCGCAGATCTACTCCTGCGAGGAAAAGCCTTTATATACCGTCCTGTGCAGGACAACTTACATCAAATATGATAATTTAATCATGTATGGATCCATATTAAGAGGTTTGCCCATGGGTTATGTATCCCTTATATACAAATTTGTATATAAATAAATTATTACGTTATCATCTTACATTGAAGCGGCACTGCCAATATGGTCTGAACATGATGGTTTGCTCGTGCAGGAGCCTATGTCAAGAGATCCGTCTATAAGTCCCAAATTACTGATGCATAGGTTTGAGCATGAGCAAATCATGATGGCAAATATAGGCCATACTGCACCGAGCAACGTACCAAGACTTTTCATGAAAAGGAAACGTGTGATCTCTTTAGTAGAAGCCTAGTACCGTGAGGTCCCCGTTCCTTTTTTCCCTTGCCTTTAATTAAAAAAAAAACTAGGCTCGTTACATACCCGAGCGTTGCGCGGTTATCTTTAATTATAAAATTATCTACATGCAATAAATGATTCAATATTAAAATTTATATCTTTTTATATTATTAAAAAATAAAATAATTTGGTATTTTAAGCATTTTGCTAACAACAATTTATAAATCAACTGAAGCAAATCCCAATCAGTCTTGAGATAAGTTTAACTATTGATTTCTATTTTTTTTAAAATATAGTAAAAACTAATATTTTCAATTAGTTACACCATTTGTATTTCGTTCGCTATCTTTACTGCACCAATCGTATTTACAGATTGATTATGATTGCACTAATATCACAAGCAATAACCAACAACAAAATTTGTTTTCAAAATTTTTCATAGACCTTTACATAACATTAACGTACCGCATACATTTAGCAAAACGAACGCAAATATCTTCATATAAGTATTTCATTTGATGATGATTTCTTCATGTTACTTTGTGGCGGATCTTGCGGCCGAAACGAAGCTGCCCTCGTAGAACACGAGCGTCATGGATATTTACCCTTTGGCCATATGAGATGTCTATTCATAACTATTAAATGAGGTATCTTCTGGACGAGCAAGATAAAAGGAATACAAGCTCCATGGTTTCTTCAAGTAAGCATCCAAGCGAAGCAGAGAAAAAAAGTTCTTCTTCTGCTCTTTGTTCCTTCTCCCACTGCTTTCTCTTTGACACCGTGGCCCAGGGGTGTCGAACCTTCAAAGACTCTTGTAGCCCCCCGATGATCGATGATCCTCTAGGAGCTTCCGCTGCATAGCCGTGTATCAGAGGTGAGTCCCATGTTCCACGGTTACAGTGATACCAATAATTGGTATCAGAGCCTTGCCTGTCAATACCGTGCTTGGAGCGGTGGCCGACGAGGGAGGAGAGGCGGAGGAGTAGGCAACGGCGTCCGTACGTCGCAGCCTGCCCCTCAGCTGTGGCCACGGGTGTCGCAGTTAAAAAAATGGATATGGCCGTTCGGGGCCATCGGACCCCGAACGGCGACCGATGTCGCCTCCACCGGTTGCCGGAGGCCCTCCCCCTCTCTTCCCTGGCTGCCAAAGGGCTAGGGAAGCCCTGTCCACTGCCATGAAGGGCGGCGGCTGTCCATGCATCCATGGGATGCAGGGCCGCCAAAGCCTCTCCGGCGACTGGTGCCCCATTTCCCCAACCAAAGCTGCTGGAGAGCTGGGACGGTCCTGCACCGCCGTTGTGCGTGTGATAGGCACAGTAGCAGTCGGGAGTTTACGGGTGGCACCACCCATAAATTCAAAAACTAAACATGAGCAATTTCATCTTTCACAATTCGAATAATTCAAAAAAATCCAAGATAAATGTTACGCTAATGTCCAACGTGTCTATTATGACACGTCATGCTAACATAGACGGCTGGCTAACGTGGCGACTGTGTAGTCGTCCCTGAGTTAGGTCCCAGCTAACGTCAATGCCTACGTGGCATTTATATTTAATTTATAATTTTCTAAGTATTTTAAATTATAAAAAATATTAAAAATCAAGAAAATCATAGAAAATTACAAAAAATAAAAAAATTATAAAAATTATAAAAAATCAAAAAAATTTATAAAATATCATTAAAAATTTATTGAAAGTTTTCTTGATGTGGCATAGTTGTTTATGCTTTGTGCATGAATATTAATATTGCCATACTGTCTGATTTTTTTTGAAAATTTTTCTAGATGTATATTTATTTATGCTTAGTATGTAAATGATTTAGCATATTTATGCATATTATTTCTATTGAAATAATTATTTATGCTTAGTGTATGAGGGGCATTTATGTCAATTGCTGTATTTTCTGCAAGCATATTTATTTGTGCTTTGTGCATAAATAATATATATATTAAATTATGTCTTTAGTTGACATGAAATATATGCTTGAAGTAGCATATATTCGCGTTGCGGATTTATTTCAATGTTGGTTTTGTAGACAACATAGATATGTTCTATGAAAAATTATCAGATTTAGTATTCTATCTTATTAAATGAGTGATGATTATGAGCATAGCAAAATTTTCGATCTCATTTATAGTAAGAACAATTGAAATCTGAATATTTTTTCTAATAGAGATATACACTGATAATGTGCCTAATGTCCATATTTGCTTGACCGAATGTAGTGATAGCCTTCCAATCTAGTGTAGCTAGCCTCGATAGAGGTGAAAAACTGGATGAATAGAATTATAATGTGTGGCATCGAAAGATTCAATACCTACTCAATGAACAAGAAGTCTTGGAAACCCTAACACATAGTGTTGCTGCCAGACCACTTGCAATGACCGTCGGGTGAGCTGGGATCTCCGCAGGCCTTCCAGAGTACAGAAAGGTCATTGTCTTCCTTCAGGAGCCTGCAAAAAGTTCCGGACCGGTAGTTCCGGTGGAGACCCTCCGACGCCCAAGTCAGTGGGTTGATAGAATAGGAAAGTTGTATATATCAGTAGAGTTTTTCAGAGAAGAGTCCCCTCGCATTGAGCTCGGGTCCTCTTCTTATACCTCTCCGGGGAGCCACGTTCTCCTGAACGGCGAGTGGGTGAGCCGTTGCTGAATGGGCATCGTGTATGCCGGTAACTGCGGGACGCACTAGTACCTGCCCATGATTTCAGCGAACGAGATACACGGTAACAGATGTCTCGAATCTCAGGGTCCGTTACTTGAAGTGGGTTTCAGTGTATTTTGGAAAGAATGACACTAAGTTATGGTTAGAGCCAGACCAAAGCCATAGGCCGGAGCCAAAGGCCGGAGTTGGAGGCCGGAGCCCTGTAGGCCAGAGCCGACGCTGGAGGCCGGAGCTGGAGGCCGGAGCCGACGCTGGAGGCCGGAGCTGGAGGCCGGAGCCAACGCTGGAGGCCGGAGCCAAAGGTCGGGACAAGGATTCCAAAATCCAAGAACGAGCTATCACATCATTAATTCCGAAAATTATGCAGGAGGTTATAATGCCGCCCAGAGGAGATGGTCAACCGTATCAGATGCCCCCCCGCCTCTGAGATGGGTGGGTGCACAGTCACTAGCGAATGGTGTGTTAATATCCACCAGGCGGCTGAGCTCCGTGCCATTATTTCGTTCGTTCGTGCCGTTGGGATTGGGGAAGATTTCTCTCGAGTAAGGAGTTGTAAAAAGGTGAGCGTCATCATTGCGGTAAGGACACCGCCATCTTTTTAGTGATAAAGCTTTTGCTTTTTTCGCGCCGATGGGCTGCCGAAGCGGTTTTCAGTTGAAAGTAGACACATGGCCAAACCGAACAGCCGCGGGATGATTTGAAATGGGGCTATAAAAGAAAAATCGTCTTATCCTTTCATCCCCACTTTCTCTTACGTTACAACCGCCCTCCTTGAGTCTACAAACGTCTGTCCGCCTCCTGTGTCTGTTCCCCTCCTCGCGATCCTTCAATCTCATTCGAGCTTTCCAGGTTAGTTCCCATGGCTTCTTCGCCTTCCTGCTCTATTTCTGATTCCGGGGGTCATTCCCCCATTCCTTCTCAACCTTCTGCCTCCTTATCGAGTCATTGGACCACCCCATCTTCTGACCACACTTCACCGGAACGACGGCGGTCGGCCGGACATCCTGTAACCGGGGGTCGGCCGGCCGTCGGACGAACCTCTCTCCGACGCCGTCGGGCAGCCGCTGGTCCCTCCAGTGCTGTCAAGGAGTCCCCGAGTGGAGTGCCTCCACCATGTCTGCTCAAGACATAGTGGACTTAGGAACCAAATATAACTTTCCTCCAACCGTATGTTTGTGCTACCCCACTCCTAGTGACAGGGTAACCTCTTCCCGTCCCGGAAGGGTTGCCTTGTATGGAGCCTTCTTTAAGGCAGGACTTCGATTACCCATTCACCCTTTCATCCTCAATCTTCTTCTTTAACACCCTCCCAATTAGTTCCTAATTCCTTTTGAACCATCGTTGTTTTCTGATTATCTGTCATCTACAAGGTATAGAGGCTAGCATTTCATTATTTCGCAGTTTCTATACCCTCTGCAAGCAAACGGTTGGTGGTCCTTCACCCCAAGACCCACTAGGATCCTCAAATTGCATCTTCCCACCTCTGTTAAAGGGTGGAAAGATAAGTTTTTCTTTGCCAATGTCGAGGGAGTGAGCGGAAGCTGGGGGACACCAAACACTGACGCCAATAGGGATTCTTCCATCCCTCCGAGGGATCGAATGGCCTTCGGGCAACTTCTAACTGCCGATATCCCTCGGTGCAATCAGCTTCTGACTGACGAAAACCTCCGCCTCGCCGGCCTTATTCCATTTAGCGGTGAGCACTTGATTACTCACCTCCTTCCCCTCTTCTTCTGTCCCTTGCATTCACTTTTAATTATTATTATTTTTTTATTTTTTAACTCCTTTCCTATTTTTTGATATAGGGATGACGCCATCACTCCGTGAGATCAGGCAAGCCGCTACCAGGAAGAGGAAGGCCAAGGGGAATGGGGCCCCCACCGAGAGGAGGGCCGTCGCCAAGATTCCCAGGAGGACCGACACCAAAAGGGCCGAAGCCAGTGGGGCTGAGGTCATAGAGCCTTTGCATGGGCATGAGGCGGTGGAAGCCCAAGCCGACGAGCCCGTAAGGAACGACAAGCATGGGCCGAAGCCAGCGGGGAAGTTGGGCGGAACGAGGAGGGAAGAAGTGATTTGCCTTCGCCAGCACCGGCTCCCCCTCCTGTTATCCTGCTCGATACCTCTCAGAGCGAGTTGTGAGAGCACCGTCGCCCCCGCCCGAAGCCGTCGAGACAGAGCTGGCCCACTCAACTACAAAGCCGACTCCAGCTGTTGTTATATCCCCTAAGGGGGCAACAACCGAGGTGCCTCCACCAGCGAACGTGCCGGGGCGGTAGAGTCGGAGGCAGAGTCCTCCCATGCGGCCCCCACGTCGGCGGAAGCGAGGGGCGTTGATCATTCCTTTCAATCGATATTGGCGAATTATAGTGCTGGGCCGAGTGAGCACTGAACGAGGCATCCGTGTCCGAGGTGTAGGAGTTCCTCAGTCATTTGGGGAGGGCTACCTTCTTTTGAGAGGCGTCTGTGGCGCACCTCTAGGTGAGTTTTTCTCCACTATCATCATTTTTTTAGACTGTTTTCTTTGTCTAATTTAAACACCATATCCAGCATTGAATTCTATGATTGCCATGAGGGACATGTGGGCCCTGGGTGATGCTGCTCTCGATCAATTGTTGGAGGAGGTGCGAGAACTCCGGGCCAGGGCAGAGAGGGCAGAAATGGCCTTGGAGGATACCCGAGCAGAAACCGCTTGGGCGCTTAAGGGCGAAGCCGAATCCCTCCGGCTAAGAGCCGAGAAGGCAGAAGAGGCATTAGAAATCGCCCAACGCAAAGCGGCCAATGAGCTAGATAATGCTCAGGTGGCCGAAGAAAAGTAAAGGGTTGCGGAGGAGAAATTGGTGGTGGCGGAGTCAAGTGTATACGTTGAAGAACCGATTACACTCCGCCACCATTGAGATAAGGGTGGCCAAAGAGAGGGCCAAGAATGGAGGAGATTGCCTGCCAATCCGATGCCAAAATTGCTAATTTGAAGGCGGCGACGATCGAAGCTGAGAAGAAAGTCGTCGAGGCTGAGAAGAAGGCTGTGGAGGCCGAGAAAAAGGCTGAAAATTGAGCAAAAGGTTACAGAAGCCGAGCAGAGAACCTCCGAGGCGAAGAAGAGAGCTATAGAGGCCGAAGAGAACTTCAGGAAGTCTAGCATCTTTAGCAGGGAATTGGCTGAGTCGACAGCTTTTGCATATGAGGGCGGCTTCCAAGACTGCAAGGAAAAAATCCAAAAACTCTATGGCCTTGAAGGGATCGAAGGGTTGGAGCCAGATGACATCCCGGAAGATGACAACTTAGCTCCAGACAATCCCTAGTCTCCTTTACTTTTAACTGTAATGTTTCAAGTCCGATTTAAATCGGCGATTTTGTAAACTTGGGCTATTAATGAATCTTTTGATCTGTAATATTTATATCTTGGTTCGTAATTGGGTCTGCTAGTGTGTGAATTGACACGAACCAAAAACCTATGGCCAAAAAATCACGATACGATTTCCTTTTTGAAGGACATTAGAAAATCAATTAGAGAACTGATGCGGGATCAGGATTGGTTGCAGGCACGAGGGTCAAAGCACTTAGGGTAGGATCACGTTTGTGCAGACGCAAAGTCGTTCAATGCCAACACGAGGTTGGATAAAATGCCGATGCGAAGCAGGGCTTAAGTGCCGGCGCGGAGCCGGGCTTTAGGTGCCGGTGCGGAGCCGGGCTTTAGGTGTCGATGCGGAGCCGAGCTTTAAGTGCCGATGCGGAGCCGGGCTTTAATGAGGAGCCATAATGCTTAAACACTTTCGTTAGTGCAAAAGGATGAACGACAATTATAGACTAATGTTTAAAACAAATATGACAATGGGTTACTGATAATACCGCCTGAGATTATCCGCATTCCAGGTATGAGGGAGGGGTGTCCCGTCTAGTTCTTCGATCCGGTAAACTCTGTGATGAAGTGCCTAGGTGACCCGGTAAGGCCCTTCCCAATTGGGGGATAGCTTACCTCCCTCCGTAGGTTTGGAGACTGCAGCTCGCCTGAGGACCAAATCTTTCGGGAGGAATGTCCTGGGATGGACTCGGGCATTGTAGTACTTTGCAATCCTTTGTCGGTAAGAGGCCATTCTGATTCGTGCTTGATCGCGAAGCTCTTCGACGAGGTCGAGGTTAGCCCTTAGTTGACTGGGATTGTCATCTTCATTATACGACTGTGTCCGGGACTAGGGACACCGATCTCCACTGGGACGATGGCTTCTGTTCCAAAGACAAGGCTGAATGGAGTCTCTTCAGTGGGAGCACGGGGCGTTGTGTGATAAGCCCACAATACATTCGGGAGCTCTTCTACCCATCTCCCCTTGAAGTTGTCCAAGTGCGTCTTGAGTCCTTGTAAGATTGTGCGATTCATCACTTCGGTAGCCCCGTTAGTTTGCGGGTGACCAACAGAAGTGAACCTTTGATGTATTCCCAGTTCAGCACAGAAGTCTCTGAATGGGCCATTGTTGAACTGGCGTCCGTTGTCGGTAACGAGTGTGTGGTGTAGTCCAAATTGGCAAATAATGAACTTCCAAAAGAAACTCCTCACCTTAGCTTCAGTAATCTTGGCTAGCGCTTCAGCTTCCATCCACTTAATGAAATGATCGATAGCGACAAGCAAGTACCTCCGTTGGCCAGAAGCAGGAGGGAAAGGTCCCAGGATGTCCATCCCCCATTGGGCAAATGGCCATGGAGCCGATAGAGGGCTCAGTCGAGAAGTTGGTTGCCATTGGATGTTGGCATGCCGCTGGCAACTATCACATTTTCGGACTAGCTCGGCCGCGTCCTCCCGCATGGTGGGCCAGTAATAGCCTTGGCGTTGGGCTTTGTAGGCCAATGCTCTGCCCCTCAAGTGGCTTCCGCAGATACCTTCATGGATCTCTCGAAGGATGTAATCGGCATCTGTGGGGCCAACACATCTCAAGAGGGGATGGGAGAAGGACCTCCGATACAGCTCCCGTCGAACATTAGGAACTTGTATTCACCATTTGAAGATCTTGACTTTGGTGGAGTCGGTTGGTAGGGCTCCAGTAGTAAAGTACTTAGTGTAGGCGTCCATCCAAGAAGGCTCTTGGCGGACTGGCATGGATTCTTTTATTGTGTCAATGCTTGGGGTCTCCAGGTGCTCCATATAAGTTCTTCCCAAGGTTCCTATTGACCCAATTGATGATTTTGATGATTAACAAAACTATTTGAGTATAACTAATGGAGGCTCTAATGATTTTGATTAAGTGTTTCAGATTATAAGTCTATTGAATGATCAAAATCAGGAGTTAATCGTGTTCTGGATCGAATCTAATGTCTAGGTAAGATTGCAGACATTAGAGTCGACTCCGAGAATCACAGAGCCGACTCCGGATCTGGCACGGAAGTTAGAGTCGACTCCGAGACTGTTAGAGCCGACTCTCACAGAAGAAACAGAACGTTGATTTTTCTGGCCCCGACTTAGAGTCGACTCCGGGTCTGTTAGAGTCGACTCCAGAAAAGTTTTCTTGTCGACCCCAGAAAAGTCAGAGACGACTCCAGAAATAACGTTTTAAAGTGTTTCGAGTTAGAGCCGACTCCAGAAAAGTTAGAGTCGACTCCAACCCACCTGGAACGAAAAATCAAATTGCCAGATCAGCTCTAACGGTAATATTTCTATTTTACCTTATTTCTAACGGATATATTTTGTTACAAGGTACACTCCAACGGATAGTTTTCTTCCAAAAATGGTTTGAAAGAAATCTATAAAAAGGGAAGACTATCATTCAAAAAAAGAAGGAAAAACAAAAAAAAGAAAAGGAAATAGAGAAATCCCAATTCAAAAATCCGAAAAAGAGAGAGCCTGAATCTCAAGAGGAAAACCTTCTAGCTCAAATCCACTCCACTCCAAAAAGCTCAAGAGGAATCCAAGGCATTCAAATCAAAGTTTTGGTGGATTTCCCAAATTGGAGAAAGAGGATCAGTTTCTTGCTTTTCAACCTTCTCAACTGCTTCAACTGTGAAGAATCGGAGCTGAGGCTTGATTCAATCTAGCAAGGAGAAGAAGAAAAGAAGAAAAGCTCAAAAGCCAACCAACTACAAATCAGGCTTTTCTAAACCTTGTTATTTATTGATTATTTGCTCATTGAGGAGCTTTGTACTTGAAAAACAATATTTCTTTTGTTTGTGTCTAGTTCAATCTGGGGGATTGAACTAGTGGAGGTAGTCTTACCTCGGTACAAGCTTGGTATAGCTTGTGTTAGGGTTTTTGTGCTGGTGAGCCCTTGAAAACCGCTGGGTTCGTTGTGATCCCGGAAAAACAACAAGTTTGAGTTGTGAGCTTGTAAAACAACTCGGCTGTAATCAAGGAAGATTATAGTGTGGACCCAAGTGAATCTTGGGAGTGGACGTAGGTGTTGGATACACCGAACCACTATAAAATCTTTGTGTTTGCCGTGTCTCATTGACTCTATCTCTATCTCTATCTTATTGATTGCATTTGTATTTACATTGCATTGCCTTCATCACTTAAGCAAACTATTTTAAAAGGCTAATTTTTTAAAGAACCCAATTCACCCCCCCCCCCTCTTGGGTTGTCATCTGGGCCAACAATTGGTATCAGAGCTAGTGCTCATTAGATTTTGATCACACGATCAAGAGCTAAAGATCCAAATGGCAACACAAGTTGGATCATTTGCTGAAGGTCATTCTACGAATAGACCTCCACTGTTTAATGGTTCAAATTATTCATATTGGAAAGCTAGAATGAGGATATTCATTCAAGCTTCTGACTATGAACTATGGGGTGTTATAATTAATGGACCTAGTACACCCACACATGTTATTGATGGCACTATTGTTCCTAAGCCCGAAAGGGACTGGAATGATAATGATAGGAAGATGGCACAGCTTAACGCTAAAGCCATGAATGTATTATATTGCTCCTTAGACGCTAATGAATTTAATAGAATCTCCACATGTAATTCCGCAAAGGAGATTTGGGATAGATTAGAGGTTACCCATGAGGGTACCAACCAAGTAAAAGAATCAAAATTAATATTCTTGTTCATAAATATGAATTGTTTAGCATGGAACAATCTGAAACCATTGCATGCATGTATACTAG
>UESW01002332.1:132527-242324 GCA_900491605.1 Calamus simplicifolius
AAGTTTCTTAATTTCATTGTTAAGATTTTTTTTCTTGAATGAAAGTTAAGTTTTCATTTTTCAAAATTTTGTATTTCTTTTTCAAAACTTTGAAATCACTAACAAGTTCATTAAAAGCATCAAAAATTCATCAAAAGCAAATTCATCGCAAGGGTTTCGGAACTTACCTCATCATTGTCGTCCGCCATAAAGCAAATTTGCAACTTCCTTTTGTTCTTCTTCTTCGGAAGAAGATTCATCGCTGTCACTCCATGTTGCAACATAAGCCTTCTTTTTCTTTTTGTAGGCTTTCTTCAATTGGACATTCATATCTAAAGTGCCCCGGTTTCTTACATTCATAGCAATCAAGGGGTCTTTCTCTTTTTCTTTGTCCTTGTCCTTATTTTTTCCTTTTCTCCTTCCACTTAGCTCCAAATTTTTTCTTGTGGAAGGGTTTCTTTCTCCTCATAATCTTTAAATTTCTTGCTAAGAGAGCAGTCTCATCATCATCATCATCATCATCACTGCTGCTCTCTTCACTTTTGCAGCTTTGAGGGCAATTTTTCTTCTTTTTGTTCCTCCTCTACATGCTGCTTCATGTCAGCTCATGGGTCATAGAGATCCTAGAAGCTCCTCTAAGGGTAAAGTGTTGAGGTCCTTTGGCTTCTTGGATTGCTGTCATTTTTGCTTCCCATGATCTTGGTAATGACCTAAGAATTTTCGAACAAGTTCAGAGTTAGTATATCTTACCAAGACTTTTCAAACCATTTACAATATCAGTAAATCTAGTGTACATGCATGCAATGGTTTCAGATTGTTCCATGCTAAATAATTCATATTTGAACAAGAATATTAATTTTAGATTCTTTACTTGGTTGGTACCCTCATGGGTAACCTCTAATCTATCCCAAATCTCTTTGCGGAATTACATGTAGAGATTCTATTAAATTCATTAGCATCTAAGAGCAATATAAACATTCATGGCTTTAGCATTAAGCTGTGCCATTTCCTATCATTATCATTCCAATCCCTTTCGGGCTTAGGAACAATAGTGCCATCAATAATGTGTGGGTGTACTAGGTCCATTAATTATAACACCCCAAAGCTCATAATCAGAAGCTTGAATGAATATCCTCATTCTAGCTTTCCAATAAGAATAATTTGAACCATTAAAAAGTGGAGGTCTATTCGTAGAATGACCTTCAGCAAATGAACCAACTTGTGTTGCCATTTGGATCTTTAGCTCTTGATCGTGTGATCAAAATCTAATGAGCACTAGCTCTGATACCAATTGTTGGCCCAGATGGCAACCCAAGAGGGGGGGGGTGAATTGGGTTCTTTAAAAAATTTAGCCTTTTAAAATATTTGCTTAGATAATGAAGAAAAATGCAAATAATATAAGTGCAGTGAATAAAGAGATAGAGAAAGAGACAATGAACACGGCAAACACAAAGATTTTATAGTGGTTCGGGTATCCAACACCTACGTCCACTCCCAAGATCACTTGGGTCCACACTATAATCACCCTAGATTACAGCGAGTTGTTTTACAAGCTCACAACTCAAACTTGTTGTTTTCCCGGGATCACAACGAACCCAGCTGGTTTTCAAGGGCTCACCAGCACAAAACCCTAACCCAAGCTAACCAAGCTTGAACCGAGGTAAGACTACCTCCACTAGTTCAATCCCCCAGATTGAACTAGAACAAACAAATAAATATGTTTTTCAAAACAAAGCTCCTTAATGAGCAGATATTCAAATAAAAAGTTTAGAAAAGCCTGATTTGAAGATGGTTGGCTTTTGAGCTTTTCTTCTTTTCTTCTTTTCTTCTTCTCCTTTCTAGGTTGAATCAAGCCTCAGCTCGATTCTTCACAGTTGAAGCAGTTGAGAAGATTGAAAAGCAAGAATGAACTTCTTTCTCCAAGTTGGAAAATCCACAAAAATTTGATTTGAATGCCTTGGATTCCTCTTGAGCTTTTTGGAGTGGAGTGGATTTGAGCTAGAAGGTTTTCCTCTTGAGATTTAGGCTCTCTCTTTTTTGGATTTTTAAAATGGGATTTGTCTATTTCCGATTTTCCTTTCTTTTTTTTTCGTTCTTGTTTTTGAACAATGTCTTCCCTTTTTATAGATTTCTTTCAAACCATTTTTGGAAGAAAACTAGCCGTTGGAGTGTACCTTGTAGCAAAATATATCCGTTAGAAATAAGGTAAAATAGAAATATTACCGTTAGAGCTGATCTGGCAATATGATTTTTCGTTCTAGGTGGGTTGGAGTCGACTCTAACTTTTCTGGAGTCGGCTCTAGCTCGAGGCATTTCAAAACGATATTTCTGAAGTCGTCTCTGACTTTTCTGGGGTCGACAAGAAACTTTTCGGAGTCGACTTAACTTACCCGGAGTCGACTCTAGGTTGGGGCCAGAAAAATTGACTTTCTGCTTCTTCTATGAGAGTCGACTCTAACAGTCTCGGAGTCGACTCTAACGTCCGTGCCAGTTCCGGAGTCGGCTCTGTGATTCTCGAAGTCGACTCTAATGTCTTCAATTCTTACCTAGACATTAGATTCGATCCAGAACACAATGTAACTCCTGATTTGATCATTCAATAGTCTTATAATCTGAAACACTAAATCAAAATCATTAGAGCCTCCAATAGTTATACTCAAGTAGTTTTGTTAATCATCAAAATCATCAATTGGGTCAACAGTATCTTTATCAACCAAACAAAGTACACAAGAGAAATTCTAAAGAAGTTTGGTATGGAATCAATCAAACCCCTCGGAACACCAATGAGTCCTTCATGCAAGCTGGACAAAGATGAAGAAGGTAAGAAGGTTGATCAAAAATATTATCGAGGTATAATCGGATCCCTACTTTACTTAACTGCAAGTAGACCAGACATAATGTTTGATGTTTGCTTATGTGCTAGATTTCAGTCAAAACCTAAAGAATCACATTTAATTGCTGTTAAAAGAATTCTTAGATACCTTAGTGGAACAAAAAATGTAGGTTTATGGTATTCTAGAGACTCAACATTAAATCTGATTGCTTATTCTGATTCTGATTATGCTGGATGTAAGTTAGATAGAAAAAGCACAAGTGGTGCATGCCAATTTTTAGGAAGTAACTTAATCTCATGGTTTAGCAAAAAGCAAAATTCGGTTGCATTATCTACTGCTGAAGCAGAATATGTTGCAGCTGGAAGTTGCTGTGCTCAAATCCTATGGATTAAGAGACAACTTGAAGACTATGGTATCACACTTGATAAGACACCTATAAGATGTGATAACACAAGTGCAATCAATCTAACTAAAAATCCAATTCAACACTCAAGAACAAAGCATATTGAAATTAGATATCACTTTATAAGAGAACATGTTGCCAATAATGAAATTTGTCTTGATTATGTGAATACTGAAGAACAATTGGCAGATATATTTACAAAACCCTTAAGTGAAGAGAGATTTTGTTATCTTAGAGGAGAATTAGGAGTTTGTGATCCTTTGGAATAGTTTTCTGAAACTCTTAAGAACAACTATCTAGATTTCATCAATTTCTTGAAAATCTCGATATTCAATAAGGAAATCTATCTAGATCTTGATTCATTGTTTCCCCAATTGCTAAGGAACATTTATCTAGAATTTGATGATTAATTTGAATAGTTTCAGATCTTGAAACTTGATTTTTTATCTCTGAAACTGTTAGAGTCGACTCTAACAGTTTGTGGAGTCGACACCTTAGTTTTTGATGTTCTGTCTAAGCAATTAGAGCCGACTCGGCTTCTGCAAAGCCGACTCTAATTCGAGCGCTGACAGACTTTCTGGTTCGGAGCCGACACCCAGTTTTCAGGAGTCGACTCTAGGTCGAACTAGGTCAAAAATAAAAAGGCGGAGTCGACCCCAAATCATTCCATCCGTCTCCCAAAACCCCTCCAAGAAGTTCCAAAGCCTTTTCCAACTTCCCCAAAATTCTCAAAGCCTTTGATTAAACATTCCAATCTTCTCAATGGCACCCAAGAGGCGCGGTTTCGTCGGAGGAGCGTCCGTTCCCACGAGACGACGCACGATTCGGAGGCAACCCTCGCCATCCTCCTCTTCGGCCACTCAAGAAGATTCCCTCCTTCACCCTCTTCACCAAAGTAGATCAACTAGCCGGTAAGACTATTACAACTGGAAGGAAGGTCAATTTTGATTTCTTTGAGTCGGAGGGCTTTTCAATAGGAAGATGTTTGAAAGAAATGGGGTGGAAAAGTTTTGTTCATAGATATCCCCACTTATCCAGCCCTAGTGAGAGAGTTTTACAATGATTTGAGTAGAGGAGAAGGCGGTTTAATCAGTATGGTAAGAGGAACAAGAGTTACAATAACGCTGAAATCCTTGGAAATTTGTTGGAAATGCCCACAATTGGTATTATGGAATATCAGCATGAAGATAGAAGTGGTGCATTGTCAAGAATGTTAGGGAGGGATGTAACCGAGTTTGAGGAAATTCTTGCAAATCAATTAAATCTGAAGCTCAGGTTACTACACAACATATGTGGAGAATTTTATTTCCCAAAATTGGTAGATTTGAGTACATCTCGGAGCGAGACATTCTTTTGATGGATTGTATAATAACTGGAAGGCCAGTCAACCTAGCTGGCATGATGATTGGATATATGGCAGAGGCTGCTACAAAGAAAAGATCTACACTGCCATATGGTATGGTTCTGACATTGATTTTAGAAGCCAAGGTGTGCTTATTATGGATAATGAACCCCTAAGGAAATTAAGGCACACTGACTATTATAGTATTTCTACTATTCATCGGATGGGCTTCAAGAAATTAAATGGTATTGGATGAAAGGAGGAGGGAAGAAAGAGCTGAGAGAGATAGAGCTGAAGAGGCCAGAGTAGAAGATATCCCTGGACCATCCACTGCGGGACCATCAGTCCCTGATCCATTCATTGCGGGACCATCTTTAGCTGGACCTTCAGAGGCGGACCGAGCACTGTTTCCTCTCCTCCACATCAGTTACTGCTTCTGGGAGATTCTCTGATGAGCAGATTGGTCAGTTAAGAGCTTTGCTTGCTGAATATGACAGTCAGAGATCTCATGAGATTAATCAATTAAAAGAAGACTTCAATCAGCTAAAAGAAGAACTTAACTCGAGACTTGACATGATTTCCTTTTCCATAAGCAATTCTGTTGAATCCTTTGGTGCTGAACTTCACAAAATCTTTGAAAGGATGGAAGGCATTGCTGATGGCTCGGGATCTTATGTTCATGCAACTGGTCAACTGAAGAAGGACATTGACCTTGCAGTCTCACAGATTGAAGCTTGTCTTGAAAATTTTAAGAAATCTCAAAAAGATGATGTAATGGAAATCATAGGTCACTTGAAGAAAATTGTATTCAAACATATCTGACTTTGATTTTGATAGTTTGTATTTAGGAATTTTTGAGTATCTAATGTATTTCATTTTGGAATGTACATGAATCAACTTATGTAATGTTTCTTACTTATGAATGCAATTACACATTTTCAAATATTGACTGCTTGAATCCCTATGTCTTATTGAACCTACAATTTTTCTCTAATAACTTCTTTATCTAATACTCTCCTTATTGCTGATAACAAAAAAGGGGGAGAGATGGTTGAATATGCAAAGAAAGAAAGACTTGAAATTTTAATGAGAGATGGTTGAATATGCAAAAAGAAAAAAGAAAGGGGGAGAAATGATTGTTTATGCAAAAAGAAAGAAACTTGAACTTTCAATCAGTTCAATTAAAATTTGATTTTTATATATAGGGGGAGCTATTCAATGCAGGGGGAGCTTAACAACAAGCTTAATTGCAATTTTCTGTACATTTAGTTTAAATGTTCATAATTGATGGCTTATATAGAACTCATGCACAATTTTAAAAGTTTACTTTGAATATTGGCATCAAATCCTTCATTAAAAATGTTTTAAGCTTTAAAATGACTATAACCTTTAGTTCGAATGAATTTTTGAATGCATATACTCAAAGTTTTTGTTATCATCAAAAAGGGGGAGATTGTTGACCCAATTGATGATTTTGATGATTAACAAAACTATTTGAGTATAACAATTGAAGGCTCTAATGATTTTGATTAAGTGTTTCAGATTATAAGTCGATTGAATGATCAAAATCAGGAGTTAATCTTGTTCTGGATCGAATCTAATGTCTAGGTAAGATTGCAGACATTAGAGTCGACTCCGAGAATCACAGAGCCGACTCCAGTATCTGGCACGGAAGTTAGAGTCGACTCCGAGACTGTTAGAGCCGACTCTCACAGAAGAAGCAGAACGTTGATTTTTCTGGCCCCGACTTAGAGTCGACTCCGGGTCTGTTAGAGTCGACTCCAGAAAAGTTTCTTGTCGACCCCAGAAAAGTCAGAGACGACTCCAGAAATAACGGATTAAAGTGTTCGAGTTAGAGCCGACTCCAGAAAAGTTAGAGTCGACTCCAACCCACCTGGAACGAAAAATCAAATTGCCAGATCAGCTCTAACGGTAATATTTCTATTTTACTTTATTTCTAACGGATATATTTTGTTACAAGGTACACTCCAACGGATAGTTTTCTTCCAAAAATGGTTGAAAGAAATCTATAAAAAGGGAAGACTATCATTCAAAAAAGAGAAAAAAAAAGGAAAAAGAGAAACAAATAAGAATCCCAATTCAAAAATCCGAAAAAGAGAGAGCCTGAATCTCAAGAGAAAAACCTTCTAGCTCAAATCCACTCCACTCCAAAAAGCTCAAGAGGAATCCAAGGCATTCAAATCAAAGTTTTGGTGGATTTCCCAAATTGGAGAAAGAGGATAAGTTTCTTGCTTTTCAATCTTCTCAACTGCTTCAACTGTGAAGAATCGGAGCTGAGGCTTGATTCAATCCAGCAAGGAGAAGAGGAAAAGAAGAAAGAAGAAAAGCTCAAAAGCCAACCAACTACAAATCAGGCTTTTCTAAACTTTGTTCATTTATTGATTATTTGCTCATTGAGGAGCTTGTATTTGAAAAACTATTTCTTTTGTTTGTGTCTAGTTCAATCTGGGGGATTGAACTAGTGGAGGTAGTCTTACCTCGGTACAAGCTTGGTTAGCTTGTGTTAGGGTTTTTGTGCTGGTGAGCCCGAAAAACCGGCTGGGTTCGTTGTGATCCCGGGAAAACAACAAGTTTGAGTTGTGAGCTTGTAAAACAACTCGCTGTAATCAAGGAAGATTATAGTGTGGACCCAAGTGAATCTTGGGAGTGGACGTAGGTGTTGGATACCCGAACCACTATAAAATCTTTGTGTTTGCCGTGTCTCCTTTATCTCTATCTCTATCTCTATCTTATTGATTATTTTTGTTTTTGCATTGCATTCACTTTCATCACACTAAGCAAACAAATATTTCAAAAGGTTTAAATTTTTTAAAGAAACCCAATTCACCCCCCCCCCCCCCCTCTTGGGTTGTCATCTGGACCAACACATTGTTATTTCCAGAGGTTTGTTCTTATCATTCGGCCTTGGCTGAGATTTTTTGATAAGCGACGCTCTTCGGCTCTAGCTGAGGCTTTTGATAAGGAATGGAGATGCACTTCGGCTTTGGCCGAGGCTTTTACTCTTTAGTACCGGCCGGGGCTTGTAAGCTACCCGAATCCTAACAAAGTTTTGGAGACCATTTGGTCCGGCCGGGGCTTGTAAGCTGCCCGAATCCGAACAAAGTTTTGGAGACCACTTGGTTCGGCCGGGGCTTGTAAGCTGTCCGAATCCAAACAAAGTTTTGGAGACCACTTGGTCTGGTCTGGGCTTGTAAGCTGCTCGAATCCGAACGAGGTTTTGGAGACCACTTAGTCCGGTCGGGGCTTGTAAGCTGCCCGAATCCGAACGAGGTTTTGGAGACCACTTGGTCCAGCCGGGGCTTTGGAGACCACTTGGTCCAGCCGGGGCTTGTAAGCTGTCCGAATCCGAACGAAGTTTTGGAGACCACTTGGTCTGGCCGGGGCTTGTAAGCTGTCCGAATCCGATGAGGTTTTGGAGACCACTTGGTCCGGTCGAGGCTTGTAAGCTGCCTAAATCCGAACGAGGTTTCTTGATATTTTACTTGGCCCTGCCAAGGTACGAAGATTTGATTCGAGGCTGGCCCTGCCGAGGTTCAGAGATTTGACTCAAGGCTCGGCCCTGCCGAGGTACAGAGATTTGATTCGAGGCTCGGCGCTGCCGAGGTTCGAGATTTGACTAAAGGCTCGGCCCTGCCGAGGTTCGGAGATTTGATTTGAGGCTCGGCCCTGCCGAGGTTCGGAGATTTGATTCAAGGCTCGGCCCTGCCGATGTTCGGAGATTTTGGCTCGAGAGATAACTCGGTTGTGCCAAGAATGGATGTATAAGCGACATCTATTTTCTATTACGACCTTTAGAAAAAACGACTGTAGTGGTCGTGCCGCGGAGAATAGAAACAAGATGCCAAAGCTGTAAATGGGGTAAGTCTATAGAGAGCATACTCTACTGGTGATATATGCGGAGGTTGTCCGAACTCCATGTCCGGGGAACGAATTTCTCATCCAAATCCTGGAGCTTGTAGGTGCCGGGTCTGACGACTTCTGCCACTTGATAAGGGCCTTCCCAGTTTGGCGATAGCTTTCCTTGCTCCAGGGGTTTGAAAACGGATGCTTTCCGAAGGACGAGGTCACCGGGCAAGAAGGATTTTCCTTTGACTCTGGAGGCGTGGTAACGAGCCACTCTTTGCTGGTATGCAGCTATTTTGATTTGAGCTTTCTCTCTTATCTCTTCTACCAGGTCAGATTGGTGCGAAGTTGCTTGTCGTTAGCTTCCTCTGAGTAGCTCTCCACTCGCAGAGAAGGGAGTCCTACCTCCACAGGGATGATGGCTTCCGTGCCAAAGGCCATTCGAAACGGAGTCTCGCCGGTGGGGATTCTCTGGGTAGTGCGATAAGCGCATAGGATGTGATGAAGTTCGTCCGCCCTCTGCCTCGGGCTCTGACGAGCCGAACTTTGATCCCTTGAAGCAAGGTCCAATTGGTTACTTCGGCCTCTCCATTGGCTTATGGATGCGCCACCATGTAAGGCGGTGGCAAATCCCATGTTCCTCACAGAAACCTCAAAACTTTGGGTTATCAAACTGCCTGCCATTGTCAGTGATGATTATATGTGGAAGGCCGAAGCGGCAGATAATGGATCTCCACACAAAGTCCCTGGCCCGAGCTTCGGTTATTTGGGCAACTGCCTCAGCCTCCACCCACTTGGTGAAGTAGTCAATGGCGACAAACAAAAATTTTTTATCCCGTGGCGAGGGGGAAAGGGCCAAGAATATCCATCCCCCACTTAGCAAAGGGCCAAGCGAAGGAAATGGGGACTAAACTGGCGGAGGGGAGCCTCTGGATGTTTGAGTATCTCTGACATGAGTCACAAGCTCGGACGAGATCATCAGCATCCTTTTGCATAGTGGGCCAATAGTACCCCTGGCGCAGCACCTTATGGCATAGAGATCGACTCCCCAGATGGTTGCCATAAATTCCTTCATGTACCTCCAGAAGAGCATAATCAGCTTCAGATGGGCGAAGGCACTTGAGCAATGGCATGGAAAAGGATCGCTTATAGAGCTGGTCGTCGACCAACACATAGTGGGCAGCTTGCAATTTCAGCTTTCTTACCTCCTTACGGTCGGCTGGGAGCGACCCTTCTTTGAGATACCTCGAGATGGGGTCAAACCAGGATGGCTCGGTCTCAATCTGCATCACTCGGTCTGCCTCCGTGATGCTAGGCTTTTCCAGGATTTCCAGGGAAAACTTTGTTCGGCACTCATTGATTCCACAGTCGCCAGTCAGGATAATAGATCGGCACAGGCATTCTTGGATCTGGGGATCTGGATAACTTCAAATTCAGAGAAGTGGGAAAGCAAGTCCCGCACATGCTGGAGATACCGAATCATGTTTGGCTCCCGGGCCTCAAACTCGCCCCGCACGTGGCCAGCCACCAACTGAGAGTCAGTGAAGGCATTTAACTTCTTCACTTTGAGGTCACGGGCAATTCAAAGTCCAGCGAGCAGAGCCTCATACTCGGCTTTGTTATTGAAAGCTGGGAAGGAGAAGCGAATGCCATACTCGAAGGTAGCCCCTTCTGGGCTGGTGAGGATAAGGCCAGTGCCTGAGCCACCGGCATTGACGATCCATCAACATGGAGCAGCCACAGGACGTCAGGCTTCGATTGCTCGGGGGAGTCTGGAGTGGAACCATCCTCCAGATAGTACATTAAGGAGGAAGTCAGCTAGAACCTGGGCCTTGATGGCCGGGTGAGGCTGGTATCGGATGTCATGCTCGTTAGTTCGACGGCCCATTTAGCCATCCTTCTTGATATCTCCGGGTGATGAACCACCGCCTTGATGGGTTGGTCGGTGAGAACTATCACAGAATGCGACTGGAAATATGGCCACAGCCTCCGAACCGACGTTACTAGGGCCAAAACCAACTTCTCGATCCAGGTGTACCTTGTCTCGGCATCCTGGAGTAGTTTGCTGACATAGTAGATCGGCTTTTGAGTCTTTTTCTCTTCTCTGATTAAAACTGAGCCAATTACGCCTTCTGAAACTGCCAAGTACAGGAATAGCATCTCTCCCGAGTTGGGGATACTAAGGAGGGTGGAGAGCCGAGATACCTCTTGAGGTCCTTGAATGATTTCTGACACTCGAGAGTCCATTGAAAATTCTTGGCAGATCGGAGAGCTTTAAAGAAGGGAAGGCATCTTTCGGCCGATCGAGCTACGAAGCGGTTGAGGGCTGCGATCCTTCCTGTCAGGCGCTGGACCTCTTTGATAGATGTTGGGGTGTCATTTGCTGAAGGGCTTGAATCTTCTGCAGGTTGCTTCGATGCCTCGCTGAGAAACCATGAAGCCCATAAACTTCCCAGAATTGACACCGAAGGCACACTTCGTTGGATTGAGCTTCATCCGATATTTTTGGAGCGTCGTGAAGCTCTCAGAGAGGTCCTCAATGTGCTGGGATGCTTCTTTGCTTTTGACCAGCATGTCGTCGACATATATCTCCATGTTTCGGCCGATTTGCTCCTTGAAGACCTTGTTGACCAGCTTTGGTAAGTTGCACCTGCATTCTTTAGACCAAAAGGCATGACACGGTAGCAATATGTACCTTGATCGGTTATGAAGGCGGTCTTTTCTTCATCCTCAGGCACCATTCAGATTTGATTGTAACCGGAATAGGCATCCATGAAGGTTAGCATCTGATGCCCTGAAGTAGCATCTACAAGCTGATCGATCCGAGAGAGAGGAAGTTGTCCTTCGGGCAAGCTTTATTGAGGTCGGTGAAGTCGATGCGGATCCGTCATTTGCCATTCGACTTCTTTACCATGATGACATTGACAGCCAGCTTGGATAGTTTACCTCCCGAATGAAGTTTGCCTTAACAAGTTTGTCGACTTCTTCCTTAATGCCTTCTGCCGCTCAGGGGCGAAGCTCCTCTTCTTCTGCTTTATGGGCTGGGACATCTCATCCACATTAAGACGATGGACGAGAACATCTGGGCTGATTCCCGGCATATCGGAAGCTGATCAGGCGAAAACATCAGCATCCCTTCGGAGAAAGTCGATCAGCTCCGTTCGAGGTTTCCCTTTTAGCAGTGACCCAATCTTTATAGTTCGGTCTGGCCTGGCTTCATTCAGCGGCACCTCCTCCAGCTCTTCAGCTGGTTCTCTCCGTTGCTTGGCAAAATCTTTCCGAACATCCAATCCATCAACCTCGGACAATTTGGATTGCAGGCTGGTGATGAAACACTGCCAGCTACAGCTTGGTTTCCCGGACTACCCCCACTCCCCATCCGGTAGGGAACTTCATTGCTAGGTGCGGGATGGAGACAGCGGCTCTAAGGGACATCAGGCCGGGTCTCCCAAAAATTGCATTGTAGGGCGATCGAAGCTTGGTCATCAGAAAATCTGTGTGGACCGTGGCAACAGAAGGCCAAGTTCCTGCACGGACCGTCAAGGTCACGACTCCTTCTGGGGTGATAACATCACCGGTGAACCCCATTAGGGTGAGTCTACAGCTCGGAGATTCTCCATAAGCAGTTTCATCTTCAGAAACACATCGAGATACAAAACATTGACGGAGCTTCCACTATCAATGAGAATTCGATCTACATCATAGTTGTTCAGATCAAGGGATACAACCAACGCATCATCATGCGGGAACTGTATTTTCTGAAGGTCGCTGTCGGAGAAGAGAGCTCATTTGTTTGCGCTTTCTTTGGCGACGAACCTTCTTCATCATTCTGCCCACTCGATAGACTACCAACTACCTCGATCACATTAATGTGACCAGCGACCAGAGGATTCGGAGGAGGAGGTTGCTGAGGCTCAGGTTGAGGATCGCCCCCGTTCCTTGGCTCGGGTGCTTTCCTGAATTGGTCCAGCCTACCCCACTGGATGAGCCTTTCGATCTCGTTCTTCAGCTGCCAGCACTCCTCAGTGTCGTGGCCATGATCCCGATGGTAGCGGCAGTATTTGGTGAGATCTCTCCGGGTAGCATTCCCTCGGAGAGGAGGTGGTCGGGGGAGCTGGCGCTCTATCGCCATGAGGATCTCCGCCCTTGGAGCAGTGAGCGGAGTGAACCGGTTGAACCTCCTTGGCGGGCTCCGGGTGTGGTTCCTTGGCGGGGGCAGAGGAATCCTTTGGCAGCGAGGCGGACTTGGCTGGCGGGCGGATCGGTGCTTGTCCGAGCCCCTGGGCTCCTTTTTCCTTGTCAGCTCAGTACGGGCAGCTCTCCGCTATTCTTCGACTCTGGCATATTTGTCCGCCAGAGCCATCATATCGGAGAGGTTCTGAGGGTAGCTGACCTCCAGCGCCGGTAAAAGTCACTCTCCTTCAATACTTCGCCTGCTAGGGCATACATGGCCACCTCATGATTAAGGTGGTCCACTTCCAACATGGCCATATTAAAACGGTCGAGATATTTCTTCAAGGACTCCCCCTCTCTCTGCTTAACCTCAGAGAGGGAGTCGGATCTCCGCCGTTGACGATGGCTGCTGATGAACTGGCTGATAAAGAGGAGGCTCAGCTCATCGAATGAACTAACGAAACCTGGTTTTAAAGCATTGAACCAGAC
Organism: Calamus simplicifolius; assembly: GCA_900491605.1. Lineage (NCBI taxonomy): Eukaryota > Viridiplantae > Streptophyta > Magnoliopsida > Arecales > Arecaceae > Calamus > Calamus simplicifolius. The sequence continues at coordinate 145,612 of UESW01002332.1, forward strand.
TCGAGCGGATCCCTTGAGGGTGGAGGGGAAGGTGCGGCAGAGGACCGCATCTGATGCCCCATGGAACATCATGATCGATCTGAAGCTGCTGAGGTGGTCATCGGATCGGAGGCCCCATGATAGGGCTCGATGGCGGGCAGCTTCACGTGGGAGGAAATCACTTCCTCCATGATTCCCTTGGAAAAGGGAATGCCCTGCTCCATCTGATGGTGGAGCGGATGGGCCTGCTTGGCGGCATCTAACTCCTGACGCATCTCCCGGAGTTGCTGGCGGATCTCTTCAGGCACAATAGGAGGGGCAGACGATGAGGGAAATGAGACGGTGTCGAGTCGTGGCGAGAGAACACCGGAGAGAGGGATCGGGCCTGCCAAGATCGGGGAAGATCTTTGCCACGGCCTCCTTGGGGGGCTGGCTCAGCTTCCCTAGGGCGGTGAGGAGGGTCCGCGACCCCATGCGGCCGGAGGAGGAGATCGCTAGATGAGTAGGGGCTGCATTCTCCTTAGGAAGATGCGAGGCAGGAGCGGCTGGTCGGGGAGCTTCAAAACGCCCCTGAATCAAGTGGGTTAGAGCCTGGACTTGCTGGACCAGTAAGGCAAACTGGTCCTGGGTCATTGGGGCCACCGGTGGCGATGGAGTCTCAACTGGCGGCGGTGGTGGCGCTACACTGCTCATCGGATCAGGTCTTTGGGAGGCGACCTGATCCCGGGCTTCGGAGGTAGCCTTTCTTCGATTGTCATGGGAGGAGTTCTCTTTCAAATCGAGATCCTTGTCTCCTGAATCACAAGTTTATGGGACTTGAGGGCCCTTCCTCTAGCGCCATTTTGTTGCTGCTGAAATCTGTCCTCCGACTCGAGCGCGATCGGGCTCCCTCCTGGGCGGACCTGCAAAACAGTCCTCACGCGAGAGGCGTTGGGGGTGGCCCTCCACGGAAGACCCTCCGATGCTCAAGTCAGTGGGGATCGGAAATCAACAAATAAGAGGAGAAGGCTCTCGCTGAAGAGTCTCTCCAAGAGTGGCCTTTGAGAGCTCTGAGCAGAGTGCTAATGGCGGAAAATGGGGAAAGTCAAGGAAGAAAGAGAGTGTGCCAGTGAGCAAGTGCGCATACCTGAGGAGTCGGCAACGACTCTATTTATAGAGGATCACCTGATTCCCTGGGGGCGTCGTGGGTCCAAAAGTCGTTAGGATTTGAATCCAGTTTGTTATGAGGTCAGTAAGATTCGCATCTTGTTGGTTAGAGGATCGACGGCTGGGAGAGCTGGTTGACGTCTCAAGATTTGGCGGGTATATAGGCTCCAGGGCTCTAGGCCACTCTCACGGGTCCTAGGCCACTCTCAGATATGATTTCTGTTTGGAATTTTACAGATTTGAACTCCCCTGCACTGAATTCGCAGAGGTCCTTGAGTGCCCGGGTCTAGCCAGGGCATAATGATGACTCGGCTGATGAGGTACAGTCGGATAGCTCGACGGACTGAGAGAGATGATATAGCTCGGCGAGGCTGAGAGATGATATAGCTCGACTGAGGCCGATGATATAGCTCGGCTGAGGGGATGATATAGCTCGAATGAGGCCGATGGATGATATAGCTCGGCTGAAACCGAGAGATGATATAGCTCGGCTGAAACCGAGAGATGTGATGCGTGCCTTAGGAATCCTTAGCTCGGTGAGGAGCTAAGGCGCCCCGATCCACTAAGGCTGACTTGTCTCTAGCGGGTATTGTTCAGCACGTGAGAGTCAGGGTTGATCCTAGCCCCCTTACACGATTATTTATGCAATGACAATTTTACCCCTCAACAATACACAATCGTATGTATGTACAATTAATCATCGTATGTTTTGCATCAAAAGACAAGGCCGATAATTTAAAATTCAGATAGTTTTAAATTTTAAACACTTAAAGTTATTTAAATGAGAAAAGAATACAACATTCAGGCTAATACTTGAAATTAATTTCAATTTTTTTAAAAAATCAAAATTCTTCATATTATCTATTAGAAAAACCAATCGGTTTTTAAATTTAGAAGATGAGAGATGAAGAGAAAGAGATCGCTTAAAGAAAAAGGAAATGGAGATTTAAATTTAGAAGACAAAAAAAGCTTCCAAATAATAACACTAATATTTAAATTATGTTTATTAAAAAGCAGTTACAAAGGGCATGAAAAAATTGAAACGATTTTAATGCTTCAGGTCATTGAATTAATCAAAATAAAAACCAATCGGTTCACAATATTTTCACCAGATCACTTATACAACCGGTCAAATTAAAGAACCAGACCAGGGACCCGCTTTACCAATTTATTCTTCGAACCAGCTAATCCAGTAGGCCGCATAAGTCGGTTTCAATCTTAAATATGTGCATGGGCTAACCCACAAACTTTGATTTTTTTTTTTTTTTTTTCTTTCCCTCATTTAAAGCAACATGCAAAATTTGAACCTGGGTGAACAACCAATGTTTTGAAAACCAGACCAGCTGGTCCAATGAAACCGGTCATCAATTCAATCCAGTTTTATTATTAAAGTTGACTTTTATATGATCTAGTAAAAATTGAAAAAACCCATTGAACCAACCGGATTTTAACCAATCCAACCCGATTTTTAGATTTTTTAATTTTTATTTAAATTATATTTATATTTTATTATTTTATATTATTAAATTAAAATTTAATTATAATATTATTCAATCCGATCAAACCGGTTCATCCGATCGAACCGATTGATCGATAACCTAAATGTTAAGCCGATTCATTGTCCAATCCAATTTTCAAAACATTGCAACAACCACCTCTACTCATTGTAGAAGAATACAACACATATATAAATTATCTAGATTAACAAGTTACAAGGAAAACCCAAAGAGGAAAATGGCAAAATTTGCTGGATATCAGCCAAACACGCCATTGGATAGATCAGTTTCTGTAAAATTAAGTAGTAATAGTCCTTTCTCGACTAATAAAGCACTAGAAACCAGGTTGCAGCATGTTAAACTTAAAACCAAGTACCTGCCAGAAAGCCCGAGGTTTAGTGATTAATTGAAGGCCATGTGGCTCTTGTTCACAGATGGTTAGAGTCAGCAGCACACCAATGAGAAATCTAATGTGCAGCAGCAACGTTATCCAATTGATTGCATAGAAATTCTCAAGATCTGAGGGGGGGGGAAAGCTGAGGCATTGGAGCCTAAATGTACAAGTGATTCTAGTTCCGACACAAAAGAAGCTGATCAAAAGAAAAGAATAGACAAACCTCTCTAGATATTGCTTATTCCATTGAGGTTTATTTTGAAAAAATTGGCTATGCTATGACAATAAAGGCTATGATGAGAGGGAAGAAAAAATGATGAACGAAATTTTACAGAGGAGACTTGAAGGAAAAAAAAGGAGGTTGTAATCAATGCTTCAGAAAAATGAACCATTCTCAGAAGGGAAGTTTGTAACTGCAGCAACTACTCGTGAATGTTGCATTGTTGCAAGAAAGGGTTATCGTAATTGAGAAACTTATTCCAGTAACCTCTGTACTTCGCAATAGCAATCTCAAGCCATGGCTTCATGTTTCCATCAAAATGAATGACTGCTGCCTTCTCAACTTCCCTCCTTGATATGCTAGAGTCACGACCAAGCCCAAGCACATGCCACCGCCGATCCAGAGCAACTGTTCGGTTGTAGAAGATCAGCTGACCCAGTGGCAGGCTTCCTGCCTTCCATAACTCCCGTGTCTTTCCCTGTAGAATCATAAAATATTTGAAATTGAGCCAACCAAAATTTATTATAATAGGTAAATGCACATCTAAATTCCAGTCATTAATCAAAAGTTTATGGACTATTCTTAAATGGTGCCTTTCTTATTAAAGTAAATTTACTTATAAAATCAAACTGAATTAATGTATACTGAATGGAAAACTTTACACACCCCCTCTAAATCCGAGCTGGAAGAAATTCTATTTCACAAAGCCTCAGATCATGTCCAGACACAAATAGCATTTAAATGGAAAATGATACTGAATAGAACAAGCAAATTGATATTATATTTAAATGGAAAATGCATATTTTAGAAAATAAATGTTGGTATCAATTAATTAGCCAAATAATCACAGCAAACGATTCCCCAAGCCCATAAAACCAAATTATATTTAGCTCATTCCTTCTGTCCCAGAAGGATGTCAAAGCACCATGGATCTTTCAAACAGATTAACTAAAATTTCAGGTGCCCAGTCCACTAATGGTTGAAAAGAATTTTTATAGAATTGGAATCACAGGAAAATTAAACAAGTCATAAACGTACCAATTTCTTAACCTCAATCACTGCAACTCTGTAAGCCTGTAAAATTTCAACTAGTTTCTGACCTATCACAGCATATATTTCCACTGACAGATAATAGATTATCACTTCAAATTCAGGCCAATAATTTAATTTAATTTCCTTTCAGTGCAACACAAGAAGTTGCAAGTGTTGCCCTGATAGCTTTTGCGAAGATATATTGCTCGTTGCAGAGAAACAAAAAAAAAAAAGCCCCACAGCATGTGCTCATATAATACTTGATTTCGTAGAAAAGAAAGAAAAAGAAGCAAAGCATACAGAGAAGTATGCCCTTACCATTTGAAGCCAATGATGGTAGATCTTGCTCAAACCTTGTCTTCGCCACTCTTTTAGATCAAATATATTCATTCCAAATGCCCATGGACATGCCTTAGCATCAAAACTACTTGCTATCATTGAATCTGAAAAGTTAACAAGCATTTCCAACTGACTAAATGCTTCTCCTTCCCTACATGTCTCAACAGCCCCATTTATTTTACCCTTCATATTGATACCCCACAAGTCTCTAAGATCTCTCTGCACGACCACATCATGATCCAAAAGTAAAACTTTATCTAGGGAAGGGAAGATCTCTGGCAAATAGAAACGAAGGTGATTGAGTGCTGAAGTGTATCTTAGGCCATTTACACCAGGCTGCTTAAACATTGAACTGAAGTCAGCAGGTAACCATTTAAAATCATCCAAGCTTTGTATCTGAATTGTAGCTAGACCAGGAGGGTTCAGTGAAAACCACATCATCATTGCTGGAAAATTGAGTGAATCAGTCATCACATGAAAGACAATTTTTTCTGGATCCTACAAAAGAGGTAAATAGAATTAAAATTTCCAGAAAATGCATGAGGAAAATTAAGAAATGGAAACAATGGACACAAGCCCGTCCTATTATGTTGCTGATATACGGCAGCATACTATGTCAAGCTTACAAATTTGTTGATGTTTAGTGGATTAGACGAAGGCTGGCAGCAAGATGAAGATGACAATCTTCCAGAGTGCAATTAAAGAGCAAAACCATTATATCAATGAAAAAAGGATCGATTTCAACCATTGAATCACCCAGACGTAATCTTAATAACTTTAGACTTTGAATACACAACACATGATTAAAGAAAGCCAGAAAATGAAAAAGAAAAATATCAATTTTAACATTTCAAACAGTTAAATAGAGATGTTGGTTTAATTTCAGTAGTTCATAATATGCACAAACTTAACCTCATATATAGAAGATAACATTCAAGTTCAAATAAGATAGTTGAGTTAATCATGTCCTCTACTCCATAGTAGCTATGAGACAAGATGATGTGTATGATGATTAGTGGTTAACCAAAGTGAAACATGGTAATCGCCACGGGCACTTAATGAATGGGTGGAGAACTTCCTTCCCCCTTGCTAATTACCAAGGACTTCATTGCCACTAATGGCGAAGAAAAGGTCTACCATCACACACGGCCTCCCCTGGGAATTAAGATTACAAAGGTTCCATATTCATTATAACAGGTGAAGGCCTTGGGAGTCATTCAAGAGCACAAGTTTTACAGAGTAATTATGGCTATTTCACTTCTCTAAGGTAGACTACAAGAGTCTACAAGAAGCACTAAATCTTGTAAGAAAATTTAGGCATGTGTAGCACACGGAAGCACAAAAGACAGTTCTAGTAAAATTTTGTCAAGGTGGCAACAGGTTTACAGTTTGAGAAAGAGCTACAAGCAAGCCGCCAATATATAATGGAGAAAAAAGAATTTCACACGTTTATTTGGAAGTAAGCAATTCAAACATGATTTAAGACCATATACCTCTTCATGTGTTGAAAGAAAGGAGTATTTTAGGATAAATGAGATTGATTTTGAGTTGGAATTCAGAGTCCGGGTTGTTTGTGTCCCAGACCAATATATATATAAGGGAAGAAACGATTCCGTTTTGGGATAAGCGAGACAAGTTAATTATGGCTATTGAATTTCAAGTTTTAATTACTCAGTATAATTACAAAGGATCCCTGCACTTGAAACCAAAGGGAGAAGTATCAAAACATGGTTATATTATGGGTCACAACATCTTGAGTTGGGTTTTCCTCATACATTAGAATTAATACCAGCCTAATTTGATAGCAAGTCATTGTTCCTTAGCTCATATACATCAGCAGATCAATCCTAGAAACCCAACCAACCCACTTTCTGATTTCAATAGCTACCCTTTTGACCCGACCCTTCTTGTTTGTCAAGCTACAGAATGAAATGAGATTTCAATACATATGGCATCAAAAACAAAATCTCACAAACAGTTTAATTGCATTTCAACAATTTGCAATACTAAAACAAAGTATTTTTAGTGAATTCAATAATAATAATATCATAACATTTCTACCACAGTGACCCATCATATCTGGGTGTCCCAACTATGCTAACCTATTTACTTAGCTAATACATAGTGCTTGACCTAAAAATGAAAAATGCCTACTCATAAACCTGTTTCAACAAATCAGATTGTGTCAATTTAACCAGCCTGATTCCAAAATGCTATCTCTCAGCTAGAATCTTAGTCATGCTTGTTGGCAGATATGACTTCCAATATCTAAAGGATGCATCATCCAAGCTTTTATAAAGTCAAGCAGACCATGCACCAATAGCTGATTAGTGAAGAATTACAAAGAAAAGGATTTAACAGTGACCCAAGATCCAGCAACTACATCTGAAGAGATACACTTCCATCACTCACAATTAAGAACTTGCTAGCTATTTTGCTGATGGAGCTACAATTATGTATTAATAGCCATTACGATAGATCTAGTACTGGATATGTATAATATTCTTGATAGTTTTAGAGAAGAGTAGGGCAATTGTGGTTTTTTTTTAAATATTATATTTTTTTAACAATTGATATTATAATGTATAGAAAATATCAAAGCAAGGTATGTCTTTTTGGTTTTACTCTTTGTTGAATGTTTTAAGATTTATAGAAAAGATATATAGTAAGGTTCATGTACTCTTAGGTGGCTGTTATTGTAAGAGATCTCTCTACCTCAATCCAGAGCCATAGAATATTTGAACTAAATAAAAAATATATAGCCTCTTAATAAAAGATTAATGCTTTTATATATAGACTTTAATATAGAGAGAAAACAGTTATTTTCTAAATACCCCACAATTAAATACCCGCAATTTAATATATAGCATTAACGGATTCACTGATAACTACGTTATAACAGCTGTTTTTTAACATTGCTTCAGAAATGAAAAGGGTTATTTATATAAATAAATCATGGGACCGGGACCGTCTCACATTCACGGACTGCCCCAGTTTAATTTCTTCCTGTCCACCAGTGCCTCCCTCGCTGCATTAAATGACATCAATCATATGTGCAATTTTATAACTGCTTGAGCAAAATCTACATCTTGCTTTCACAATGTCATTTTAATGGCTTATAAATTCAATCATATGGCTTGCACGCTGTGGAAAACAATTTAATTGTATAATGAGACTGAATGTAGCATTGAGCACAACACTAACGAATTAGATTCTACATATCACAAAGATATATCTAACATGACCAATTTTGGCAACTTAATGGATGTTGATGTTCCAAACATGCATTTTATTTGCAATATTTGTAAATCATACCACGTGGATAAAATATGGCATTGCTTAGATTAGAATTATATACATCATTAAATCCAGCAAGCCTTATCTCTTGTAGAATTCTGGCAAAAAAGCATCAAACATATCAACTTATATAAATAATGGTTTGTAAATCAATCATTATATTTATACATTTTCAAAAGTGGAATTCTTGTATCCAACTAATAGACCAGACTCTTTCGATAAGCCCAACAACACATGGCACCTAACAACTTTCTAGGGTTATAATTTCATGATGCATTATCACTAAAGCTTAAAAAATTGCAGCTATAACTGCATGTGAGCCAATCTTGTTATGAAAATAAAGATTAGGGGCAAAAGTTTAACACTTAATTCAACCAATAAGCTCAATCTAGGAGTTTTAGTTTCCAAATGAAATATTCATCCTTGCCACCTTATCCATAGTACCATCTTCCCTATTACTTAAAACTTCAAGATCAACCCTCTCATCCTAGTTTGGGCAAACATGGCAGAGTTTTTCAATCTATCTAGTTGAATTGTAAAACCCATCCAAATTTGGGCCAAGACAGCCTCATAAAAATAATTGCTAGACCAACCAAGAACGTATAATAATATAAATCCATCTCCCATCTGACTTCTCTCAACCTTGACAACTCAATCTTCCCACCCTTCAATTACATCTTCCCACCTTCCTCTCGTTCATTTCCCACCACCTTCCCCACCCCTCTTCCCCTTCTTCATCGACACCCCACTTCTTCCTCCCTCACTCCTTCCTCACTTAGTTGCTCATTGTTCCTTTCTCTCCAACTTGAAGGTAAGCTCCAAACTCCCTCCTCTTGTCTCTATATGTGTCTGTGTCTGCGTCTCCCTCGGCATTGCTGCATGCTACACAGCCACTGCCTCCTCTCTGCCAATATAAACTCTCTCGCTCACCATAGCTAATGATAAAGTTGAGCTGGATTGGTACTGGGAACTCTCTCACTCAGCATTGCTAGTGATAAAGTTGAGCTGGGTTGTTACTGGGCCTGGAACCTAGCAGCAAGGCATACTTGAGGCCACTTGCAGGTTCTTGATGTTAAACGTTGGGCCAGAACCAAACATAGTAGTGATAAAGTTGAGCTGGATTCGTACTGGGAACTCTCTCACTCACCATAGCTAGTGATAAATATAAGCTGGATTGTTACTGGGCCTGCAACCCAGCAGCAAGGTATACTGGAGGCCAACTTGCAGGTTCTCGATGTTAAACCTTGGGCCAGTCCCAAACATAGCATGACCTCGTATCTACTCAAGTCTAATCCATATTTAGCTTTGCTTCCTCCGGGTTTACAAGTAGGTGTAATGGACTAAGCCCCAAACACGCCCAACTTGGGACCACCAAATGAAAAAAAAAAGTTAGGGGTCAACTTTAGGTCAAGAGGCTATATTTTATTCTTCCAAAATAGGGCCAAATTGGGCCGAGTCAGACAAAATGAGCCAAATAGACCTGGATTCAGACCTAATGATCAAATGGGAAAAGTTCATAACAGTGACCATATCCCACAACCCTGACCGAATCAGAATAGAGCTTTTTAAACTCACAGCTTCAACCACATGACAACATTCTCATCCAAGTTCCCAAAATGTCATACACAGGTGGCAATCTAGATGGATTAGGTCATGTTCCGGTTGAGAATATGAAATAAGATTTTGAATTACTAGTTGAACTAGCAGGGATTCTAAATGCCAATAAAAGCATATGGTTGCCAAACATTGGATGTATACATGGAGAAATAAAGATAAATGCTTAAATATACAAGATGAATGATTTAATGCATGTGTTCCAAACCATAATTTTAATAACTCACACAACCATTTTCTGACTACAAGTGCATAGCATTATGACTCAAGAATCATTTTCACAAAATATGTGCAGCATAAAGTAGACAAAGTTCTCACCTTAGACTTGGAGATGGTAGAGTTCACAACTACTGCACATGCTAGAATATTGTCTGAGAAAATAGCATAATGATAGAGATTTGGTTCCTGCACTTTATGTCTATGGAGCAACTCATGATCCCCCGGCTGCATGGCAAAATACTCTGTAGTAAGCCGCATTGATAAGCAGTGAAGCCCTTTGGGGAGGGTCCTGCTAGCAAGATGAGTCAGATATGAAACTTGTTTCCGCTGTGCTCTTAGCTGCTCTTCAGAATTGTATGCCATGGCACGTAGCTTTGATGCCACAGCAGGGCAATTCGGATAAGCCTTCTGGGCTTTAGACAAAGTTTCTGCCATCTCTCTAATTTTCTGCAAAGAGCTGGACAGATTCTTTGATGTCAATTAAAGGCAGTGATACATTTCTACAAATCATCTATCTGTTTCAAAATTATCAGCTCTGAAGCACATATTTTCCTTATAAAAGATGATATTGCTGAAACCTATTCCCTAAGGCATGAATACATACTTGTTAGACAAGGCTGAATCATTGCTGGCTTGACTAAGTACTCTTTCCATCGCTTTTATCTTTTGCTTCAAATCTCGTACGAGATTGGACTTGCTTTGTGGTGAAGCAAACAACAGGTAAGCCCTAGCCATGATTATCTGATCTTCTATCTGCCATATCTTATCACTTGCCCCTGGTTGATGGTGGGCACCCACATGGTGCTCTCCAGAAGTTGTGTGGTTAGATGGCCCCTGCTTCTGTATCCAATGTACAGAACATAACAATCATGAAATTTTTATTTATGCTAGGACACTTTGGCACTTACAAAGCCCAAACTAAACCTGAGAAGATGATATGATTATCTAATCTAGCGATGAATGCATTTTTTTTCTTAATTAGTAGACCTCATATTGTTATCACCACAATAAAAACAGTACAATTAACTAATGATATTTATATTACTCCTAAAAGCAAAAGGAGCCAATTTTGGTCATCCACATGGAAATGTCAAACCATAATATGCCATGCCAATGCATACCCCTGCACCAAGCATACTGTACTAATACCAAATTGACTCAATACGAGATGTGTATGACCACATACCAGGCCTACCAATATGGAATTAATGTGGTACCAATATGGGGTATGGTACGACGATGGACCTTGCGTCTAACATATCCTTGGCCTTTATTTATAGGAATTGTTTTGTTTAATTATAGAGTTAATGTGGGTTTTGTTGTAAAATTGATCGGTAAACAAATTTACCTTTAATTAAACAATCAATAGCTTTTACTTTATACACTTCGTAAAATCGACTTCAAGACTCGTATAAGTACGTGGCGATTTGATATGATATGGTACACACTCCATATCAAAATAATATGCTATTTTTTTCACTCTTAACTATACGATAGGTGATACAAGTTAGTACCAAGCGGTTTGAGTTGGTACATTGCTACCAAGCAGTACGAGATGATTCAAAGTAGTTCTATTCATACCAAATCAAAATTTAGTATCGGTACAGTACTGTATAGTTGATATGACAAACATTGCCTTTATAGGCTACTATAAAAAAAATGTATGGCCCAATATATGAGACTGACCATTACAATGTTTGAAGAGTATCAAATATACATAACTTAGGGCATATTTGGGTTAGCATTTCACCTCAGCTGTTGGCCGACAACCACTTAAAGGTGCCCAAGAGCCAATCCAAACAGAGCCTTATCCTCGTATGGGGAGCAGTTATTTCGTATTTCAAATCCATAGCTCTAGGTCACAATGAATTGACCTTACTATTGTGCCAAATCCCAGTCTAATACAATACTATGTTTCATCATAAAATTAATAATGGAGTAATTTATAAAGTTAGTGAGTCAAACATTTCTGTCATTAGATGTATTAAAGGACTTTTTAATGCAATTATTTAGGAATAACAAATAATGTTGCTAGAAGAAATCCTATTCATTCGACTACCTTGAAAATCCTATCTATCCTTGAGATTTTGTGAACCTGAAACTAGGTAGAGATTGGGACACAATGAGAACAAGAATGGTTAATAGGTCGAAGATTTAAATCAACAATCTATCTAGTGATCCAACCATAAACCCTGGCTTCTAGTTTCCTCACCGCCCGCTACAAATTTAAATACAATTTACTTCTTCCTTCATCTCCATCAACATCACTTTAATTTGATTTTTTTTTTAATGACAAGATTCAAGTTCTCACTATATTTAGTCCTTATTTTTCACGTCAAGATGTAATCTCATGTACTTTCAATTTGTTTCCTTGATCAACATCTGCATTCCCCCTTCCTTTCTGATAATGTTGATGGTTTTTTTAAAATTTTTTGATGGGTGATCATTTTTATGTTGCACAATGTTGATTGTGGTATAGTTTCTCATCTTATTTTTTTGGGTATATTTAACATTATTGATTTTAGTTATCAGTTGTAGTTTCTCATCTTATTTTTTTGGGTATATTTAACATTATTGATTTTAGTTATCAGTTGTTGTCAGATGTTTATTTTGACTATGGTCTTTTGTCTATATACAGAAGTTCAGGGGCTGATGCGATGCTTAGTGTAATTCCTTTTTTCCAAGTGTGAGGGTTGCGACAAGGATTTCATTTTCCCAAAGCAGGTCTATTTGCCCATCCGGATAACATCCACTTACAATGACATCTTTTGAAGTTTGTTGTTCTATACTTTATAAAACTTGCAGTGTACTTGATGCAAGTTATTTACAGTAGGTTGTCAAATTGTGAATTTTTCATGAGTTTGTTGAAAAGGTCATTATGAAGTAATTATATCTTGTCTAAGATCATACCAATACAGCATATATTAAACATTCTCAAACCTTCTCAAGTTGGTCGTGCTTGACTCATTCATTGCCGTTGAATACTATAAGCATTTTATCAATTAAATTTATTTTACTTATGTAAAATACCGATATAAGAACTAAAACCATGGCTGGAATAGTATAAGCATGACCTTTATCGATAATACACAAAAGATTAAGAATTGCGTTAAGAGAGTCGTACATTGCTACCAGAAGAAGAAGCTGTGTCTTTCTGCTGCTTATTTTTGCCACCTCGACATTATCAAACTGTGAGCCTTTAGCAAAAGTGAAGGGGGAAGAAAAAACAATATCATGCCCATAAATCAACATGGATTAGATAATACACACACAAAGAGCGACTATTAATTCAAGTTGTACCTCGACTGTTTACCGGATCACGATGATCCCTATCCTTGTAAACAATTCCAGTAGGTTCTTTCACTCCTTCATCAAATTCCTAAATCTCAGGCAAAAATATATGAAGTAAATAATCGCCTGAGAAACAGGCTAAAAGCAAGAGAATATAAGCGAAAAAAGAAAAGAAAAGAAACCTGCTTGAGCGTCAAAGCATCGGAAGGGCGCCCCTGCATTCAGAACCAGCTTTTAAAAAAAAACCAATAAAAATAGCAATCAAGAACAAGAAAACCCGCCATACGAGGGATAAATTCTTCACGACAATGGGGAAATAACTGAATAACTCCTTCCGTGCTGCTTCAACAAATCCAGGAAACAAGAATCAGATCTCTTGGAACGACTTTCCTTCAAGAAACCTCAAAAGAAACAACGAATGGAATCGATCTAGAATTACAGTGACTGGTCGGGAGATCGGCCGAGAACTCGGAGAGGAGGTAGAGGGGGACGAGGAAGGAGAGGCTGAGGAGGGCGAGGATGATGTTCCTCGGGCGCCGGATGCTGATGATCCTCATCGGGAAGAACAACGGCAGCGGGCGGGTCTCTCGGCGTTCCTTCTCCTCTCGCCGCTGCTGCCACGACGGGCATTGGGAAGAATATAGGATTGGGTTAGGGCTTCGAAAGGACGATCATGGCGGAATAGAAAGGGGAGGAAGGAACCAGGGGGGATCTCTCCTGTTCTCCGCGCTCCTCTTTCTTGCTTTGTTTTTTCTTCTTTTATTTTGGAATTCTACCTCTCCTGTCCTTGGGAGTGGTAAAGTGGGCGATGAAAATGGTCCCGCCGGCGAGAAGGCGCATTTATTGTATTTTTTTGCTTTTTTTTATTTAAAATATTATTATTTATTTATCCTCCTGTGGTAGGGTTGATCGGAATGAATGAAGAAACTTGAGAAGGATCAGCTATATGACGGCATGATTAGAACTCTAGGAGGAGATGAAAAAAAAGAAGAACGCGTGTATTTCTAATATTAGAAGGTATTCGTGTCGGAGTACTATGCGGTGCTCTTTGTATTGTGTCTTCTAATTCTTATATCCGATCTTACAACAGAAATCCGGAGGACAACGCCACAACGGCACGATCAGCTTCCGAGGAAATTCTCACGATCAGCTTCAGCGTTTGCGAATAGCATTTAAACGAATATAAATACGACACGTACTCCAAGATTTGGCCGACCGGCGCAACTCGCAAGAGCTTCCGTGCCGAAGCTTGGCTCGGAACTCGGATGCTTTTCCTCGGCGGATGGCGACAGGGGAGGGATGGCGTGCGCGGGACCTGGTAGCCGCAAGCGGTTTCGTCCGTCAGATCATGGGTGGACGGTCGAGATCGCTAGGAAAAGAGAAGCGGATCGCTTTCCAGGAGGATCCGGTGGGATCACGTGGGGATGTGTACTTTTCCGTGATCGCCGCAGGCTTGCAACGTGATATGTGTATGAACTGGAGAACTCACGTGGATTGTCTGGATCTTTCTCCCGTGAATGGCAACACTAACCCTAAGTTTGGATGATGAAAAAAAAAAATATAATATATATATTTTTTTTTTTAGAAAAAAAAATAGAAAAAAAAAATTAGAGAAAAAAATAAGAAAAAAAATGATGGACTCCATAAAATTTTTTTTTTTTACTGAAATAAGAAAATTTCGGAGAGAAACTCAAAAGTGCTCTTTTTTTTTCATTCCAATATTATCTTTCCAAAAAAAAACAATCCATCCATTTTTTTTAATCATTATAATAAGGATATTATTGTCATTATAAATTATTAACTTTCTCTTATCTCTATAACAGAAGGAGAGAAAATATTTTCTCTTCAATTTTCTTTTCTCTCACTTTTCTCTTCTTCCAATTTTCTTTCTTTCCATTTTTCTCTCCATCCAAATAGAACATAAAAGCAACAAAAAAAAAAACATGATTGGATAAATTTTTGTGCATGGGTGCGAGGTTGTTCCCTTTGCAATCATCTCTCCATGTAAGTCGCATGTGGTCCGTTCCCTTGCCCTTCCCAAAGCATATCTTTTCGTATCATTATATATATATATATAGACTATCACGAGTGCTATTCATAGGTTTGATCATAATTATTAAAATCAGACTTAACCAATTGATTGAACTGATTAAATCAGGATCTAAAAGTTAAATCGATCCGATTATAACATAAAATTAAATGCATAAGTGATTCGAAATAATCCGATTAACCTATTTGATTTATCTATGAATCAATCATCCAATTTGAATCAAATAGAATCACAAAATTTATTATCATATTAATTTTAATTTTTTTATTAAAAATTAATTTTTATAAATATAAATATATTTTTATATTAAAATAATTAATCAATTATTTAATTAATAATTTAATGATTGAATCAGTAATCCAATGATCTGAACTCTTAATCGGGTTAATGTTCAGATCAGATCTGACAACAATGAATTAAACCATGGGTGCTCGCTGTGATGGCCTATCCTCCAGCTTTATCTTCTACTAGCCTCCATGCTTCCCTTCCCTTGAGAGCACGCAGGCAAGAATTGATGGATCTGTACTTATTTTAATTTTTTTAATTATATTTATGTTACAAAACAAATATAAAATGTTTTAAAAGTAGGCAAGCGTCCTTGAAAAAACGTGATGAATCCTAAGTACCATTGAATGAGCTTACATCCTAAAATAAATCTGATCCTTTTAGCTGGCGATGGTTTCAGCTTTATGGGGAGACAAAATGTTCGCGGTGCACAGTGATACAGGATGTTCAGTGAGGCTCTGACGCCAATGACAAGAGATGTTGCCACTTATCCACTGAACGAAGAGAGGAAAGAAAAAATAAAAACACGATGCTTACTGGAAGAAAAGATGGCGTTAGTAACTGATATCAAGGGTGTGTTTGATACGGTGGATAAGAAAATTTTTTTAGATATTTTTTTTTTTTTAAATGCTATAGCTACAGAAGATAGCACTGAAAAAGTTTAATCAGAAGGGATAACTCATGTTTAACCATGGGTTATTCCCTGAACTTATTCCTTAGGAACTCAGGAATAACTAAAGTTATCCCTTGATGGCAGAATAGTAATTTTAAAAAGATGCTTATCCCTTCAGCTATCCTCTGGATAAATACTATCCTGTACGTTTATCCAAAAATAGTCAAAAAAAACTATCAAATACAGCCTAAAAAAACACGATACTATGTGTTCATTCGAGCCCATATATAGCTCATATCAATTTAAATCCATATGTCAACACAGGCGTCTATATGCTGCACATAAGATGGTTGGAGATAACGTCACGTTTCCATTGAATAAAAGAAACAAAGAAAAAATCGTCACCAAATAAAAATCACTTTGTTGTTATTTTTTTTTTAAAAAAAAAAAAAAGGAAAGAGGGCTAAGCCGATTCGTAGTTAGGTCTCATGTGGTTTCATTCCCCGACAAAGAATATTTCATGCATAATGCTAAATTTTTGCAGTCATTCTTCATCCGATGAGTTAATCAATTTAACCTCATTCAAATGCTAGCAATCAAGTTTCATGCTTCAAAAATTAATCTTAAAATTATTCAAATCGATCATAACGTCATTTTTCGAATATGAAATCTTCTGATGATGTGAAAAAGGTTCTAACCATCGTGCCACCGCCTGAGCGGTTGTTATTATTATTATTATAGCAACCGGTGCAATGCACCACATACCAACATGTGGCCGGAGAGATGTACTCCTACCGGCAAGGGATCGCACTAAATTTTTCTGCACGAAAAACGCCAAAAGTCTTGAATAATAAAAAAAAAAATTTATGTACATCCCCCTTCCTTCGAACGCATAGCTATCGGGAAGCCAATGCTGCGGCTGATTACGTTGCTTCTGCTGTTGCTCGCAATTCTGGCCGATGGATTTGGCATCCTGGGATACCTTGTCCTGTATTACTATAGTAAATTTTGTACTCAGATGCTTCGGGTTTGATTCGCGCCAGAGTGATGTGATCGTCCGGTTATAATAAAAAAAAAAAAAAAAACAAACATCGTTTCACGAGGTCTCGCACCCAGCAAGCAAACAAACCTAGGTGCACTCGGACAACTGGCGGATTGCACCAAAGTTCCGTCCTAATGCACGACAGCGAAAGGTAAGTGGTAACCAAAACTAAGATTCCCTTGATCTCCATTTCCTTTATTATTATGATTAGATAATTTAGATTGGACTTCTCAGTTGTATTTAGATATTCAATTAGCAAATAAATACTTGCGTAAGTCTTATATATTTTTTATATTTTTTCTTTTAAATTTATTCATGTATATATAAATAATTGGATAGGGTTTTCCTTCCCTGCTTTCTAAAGAGAGAGGTCATTTGGCGGCGCTCCTGTCTTTCTTGTGCTCCTATCAGGGATCTAGTTGACTGTTTCCGTTCTCGGATTTCGGGGTTGGACGATGTTGCATGGATCTGACGTTTGCCTATCCACCCCAGGATCCGGCTTTTCTTGTGGAAGCTTCGTGGAACCGCCTTCCTACCTGCGCTCTTCTGGCTGGCCATGGTCTCCTCATGTCGTCTCTCTGCCCAATCTGTGGGCTTGAGGATGAGTCGGTAGATCATGTTATTTTTACTTGCTCTCGAGCTATGAGGATATGGCAGCAGATGCAGCTCACCCCGTGGGTGTCTGAGGACGGACCCATTCGGCTATCTTTCTTGCACGCCATTCATCTTGCTGCTCAGAGGGGTCTGGGTGCCCAGTGTGCTGTCTCAGCTTACTTGGCTTATCATATTTGGCTCACTAGGAATCAGATGGTTTTCTCTGATGAGACTGCTTCATTATTATTATCAGAAAGGCTAAGGAGTATGGCCGCTCTTCCCTTGCTGTTCACTCTGTTCGAAGCTGCCTTGGCAGCGCACCGTTCTACGGTCTTTGTTTCTTGGGAGCCCCCACCCCCGGGTTATGTCAAAGTGAACTTTGATGGCTCTGTCTCCGATCGTATCGTTGGGTCCGGTTTTGTATTAGGGGTTCGGAGGGAGAGCTTCTTGCTGCCGGTGGCCATGGTTCCCTGGATTTATCGGTCCCGATGGCGGAGCTTCAGGCGGCTTGGGCTGGAATCAGTTATGCCGTTCGTTATTTGGCCTCGGACAGATTGATTATTGAGGGAGATTCTCTCACTGTTATTCGTTGGATTCGTCGGGATGGGGGTCCTCATTCCATCAATCCCATCCTTCGTGCAATCTGGGATTCTCTCCGGACTACAACTGCGCCTCTGATTCGTCATGTTTATAGGGAAGCCAATGCGGCAGCTGATTAGGTTGCAAATCTCACAGCTCGCCATTCAGACCCATGGGAATGGCATATGGGTGATCCATGCCTCTTATTTTGTAGCAAATTATGTATTCTGATTTCTCGGGCTTGACTCACGTCAGACTGGTGTGATCGTCCGTTTGTAACA
Source organism: Calamus simplicifolius (assembly GCA_900491605.1). Lineage (NCBI taxonomy): Eukaryota > Viridiplantae > Streptophyta > Magnoliopsida > Arecales > Arecaceae > Calamus > Calamus simplicifolius. Next base: position 164,083 of record UESW01002332.1, read on the forward strand.
AAAAAAAAAAAAAGAGAGGTCAGTGGTTGTGATTAAACATGCTGCCATCATAGACATATTGCACGTGATATTTTCTATGAATAGCCATGATTTATTAAATTAAAAAAAGCAAAATTCTTGGTTTATTATAGATAAGTATTTTTTTAAACAAAATCTAAACAAAATTCTCTTTATATGATTTTTGACCGATAGGACTCCTTATTAGAGTCACGTTAAGAAAATAAAAAAATAGAAATATGACATAATAGCCTTGCATTATGGGGTTCTAATTGGGTCCATGAGCTAGTAAGAGAAAAAATTTTATATATCGAAAGCAATGCAACTCATGCACATCGATCCTGATTATTGATATGTGGACGCATGTCAAGAATAAAAATATATTTTTATTTTTTACATATACATGTGCATGTGCCACACGCCAATCATTAGATACAGTGCAGTGCAGCAAGATTTTTTTATAAATAAAAATGTTAAGCAGACTCTCAAATTGGCTTTGTGTCCGTGTAAGTGCTTGTGTCATCATCAATTGGGTCGCAGCACATCCTATATAAGCGCGCAATTAATACGCACGTTCGATATGAATCTTTGTGCATCAGAGACGATGCATAGACTTTTCGTATCGGATACAATTTGATGGACACTTCCTGACATGGCAGACTAAAGCCGAAAAAAGATAAAAATGTTGTCTCGATAAACAAAAACAGCTGCTTGAGAAGGTATTTTCGTTCAATTCCCAAAGTATTCTCTATAATATTAATAGACAAAAATATTAGTTTTCAAAAGTATTTTAATCTTCTGGTTCAGAAAACCTATTTATTTTTTTCAATGGTTATAAACAACTAGTCAAAAATTATTTCGATCATTTGAAAATCTTCTAGGTCCCAATCCTTCTTTCTCGTACAACACCAAATCGTAAGCTTTCTAAACCTTTATAAGACTCTCTTAGGCATTAAAAAGTAATCCTCCCTTCTCATCTTCTTTCAAATTCTTTTAAACTGCCTTAATTTGTTCTTACCTTCTAATTAGCTATCTTTATCTATTTTTACTCTCTACTCTTACTCTTTATCTTCTATGGTTGACAATGTTTGGTTTGGATATCAGAAAAGACAAATGACTACGATGGAACGTGCTAATAACAAGTCTTAAAAACAATAAGTATACATAATTTATTTTATTTGATTTCTTTAAAATTAATTTTAAAATAATAAAAAATAATAATAACAAATAATTTATTTAGCAAGTTGAACTTCGGTCCTAATTATGTCAGATAAAAATTAAAAGATTAAAGAAGTTTTTCTTCAAACGGATTAATGATGAGCACGAATAAGACGATACAACTACGCCAAACCATTTGTTCATCATAAAAAAGTGTATATTTTTTTTAAAAAAATAATATTTAAAATATTATTATATGGATCGATATACCGATCAACATATTGGTTGGTACGATGGCCCGTAGGCTGACCAGATCACGCTAGGTCGATCCGGTTGTCGCCTTTACCAGTGGGAAAGGGCAACACGTAACGCATGTTTTATAAAATATTTCATGCGCATGGGTGTGAAGCCTTTTCTACTTTGGCAATCATCTCTACGTTTTGATCCGGGTAGGTGGGAAGTTTCGTCTCCTTTCAGATCCATCTCTCAACCAAATCCATTCCTCTCGTCATGAGGTAGGAAAAAAGAAGAATTCAAATATTTTCATTTTAAAAAAAAATAATGTCTTTATTTAAAAGATACAAATTTCAAAGAATGATTAGTAATCCCATATCATATTTTAAATATGATAATACCACCTACAGCCATTGCTATATTTTAATATAATAACGCCTACTGTAATTGCTTTGCAGTTAATCAAATTCCAAGTAACGCCTTGCTTTTTTTTTTTTTTTGGAAGGATGATCACACAATCCTAATGTGAGTCAGTCCAAAAATATAGAGTATAAGATTTGCTTAAGAACGAGAGATCATCCTGATTCCATATCCAAAATCCTGCATGATAGACCACAGAAGCCGCCATCCAATCCGCTACAGAATTAGATTCTCGATAGATATGCCGAATGTGGACTCTATGAGCTTCCTGAAGAACAGTCCAAATGTCGAGGAGAAGAAAATTGATGGGAACTTGACTGCAGCATCCCATTCGAAGCCACTAGATGACAGTTAGAGAATCCCCCTCAATGAAAAGGCTCTGAGCATAAAGAATCCGTGCAGCATAGGAAATACCCGCCCAAGCTGTATAAAGCTCAGCCATAGGGACAGAAGAATCTAGGATGCCAAAAGTGCTCACGATAGCAAAGCTCCATCGATCGAATAATAAAAGCTGAACCTGCTAGTCTTTCCCAGACACTTTCATCAAAGTTGATTTTTACAAACCCTGGAGGGGGCTCCCAAGCGATGAAAATCGTATGCCGGTTTGCTACCGAAGCAGCAAAGCCCCAATGGCCAGGGATGTCAAAATTAGAACCAGTGAGATGAAGTGCACATTCCGTAGACAGAGATCTGACTTTCCGCACAAACCTATGAGAAGACATAGCATCATCAGTGAAGGTAAGCAGGTTCCGCGACAACGAGATCTGATAGGCAGTAACTGCCCAAAGAGCACTCTGCTGTCGGATGGTCCTTCGAAGATCATCAAGGAACAGAGACCGCGAAGAACCCGTGACATCCACACTGCAGTTATAACCCATCCTCAACTAGATCCAGTTCAGTTTGGGGCAGATGAAAATGGTATGGTCAGTAATCTCCTCCTGCCCACACAACGAGCATGTTGCCTCAATGGGCAGTCCCCTCCTAGACAGCATGGAGCAAGTAGGGAGACAGACTCACATAATCTTCCATATGAATAACTAAACCCTGGGATGAATGGGGAGCTTCCAGATTTAAACAACATCCCTTGTGCCCTGAGGCTGCGGTCTATACACCTTCATAAGGTCCCTAGTGGGAGCCCTAGAAAGACAAGATCTTTGCCATAACCTCGTATCAGGTATGTGCCTCGGGATGAGTGGTATAGATAGAATCCGCTGAGAAAGCTTGTCCCCAAATAAATTGGTCACCATGGGGGTATTCCAGAAGAGAGATCCTAAGTGAATGGATCCTTCACCTTCAGGCTAATCGGAACATCAGTGCTGATAAAAGTAGGCCATCGAGAAAGGGGGAGATCAAAATCCAAATATCCTGAACAACATCAACCGAAAATCCATCGCCGATCATCCACGAGATGATGTTCAGTATAGTCGGAGCATATCGATGCACCTCCTTCCAAAAGAAAGAATACCCGCGAATAGGCTGATAGTCCATAGAAGGAGTCCAGTCACCATATCTAGCATGCATAAAGGAGCTCCATAGGTAGTGCGGATCAAAAATAAACCGCAAAGCATGTCGAGCCAGCAGAGCCTCTATCCCGACAATCAGTGACTGAATACCAAGACCACCTTCATGAAGTGGCATACAAACCAAATCCCATGCCTGAAGATGAATATCGTGACCATCTTGCATAAAAGCCCACAGAAAGTCCCTAAAACATTCCTCTATCCTCCGAAGGCAAGTAATCGGGATAGCAGCATTAGATAGTAGATGCAAAGGAAGGGAGGTAAGGACCGAGCGGATAAAAGTGATCCTCGCCATTATGGATAAATCAGTAACCTACCAACCATCAATGCGGTCGTGAATTGTCACCCTATATTGGATCTAGGGGTGGCAACCCACAGCATTCCTGGCATGCAAGGCGTCCCAAAATATAACATTAAATATAAGGAGGGGTAATAACTATATATCATCCAATTTAAATGGTTCTTAATACAAACCATAATCATATGTTTTAGGCTACATGCCAAAATACATAATTCAATGGGGTTACAACAAAATATTATATCTAAGTCACTCTAATAGCTGCTCCAACTACCCCATATCCCTATCTTCAGTTCTGTGGCTCTGAAAACATTGTGAGATTTAAATGAGCTCACACTGAATAAGTAAGCCAACTATAATATAATGTAATTACTTCAAGCTTTTATCAACTCAAATTTTCATAATAAACATCTGCCAAGCTTCCATGTTTCAAATATATTTTATCATATTATCAAGCATGCATCATATGCTCAAAAAATTTTGGAAGCAATTGCTATATATAGCATTTCAAGAATATACAATTTCAGGATAAAACCACTGTACCACTGTAAATAGCATGTAAATATGTATTTTTATACTAATGTCCCATGGTCATACACTATGTACACAGAACACCCCCCTCGGGTGTAACACCCCCTTCGGGTGTATCCTCCATAAATATCCCCTGGGAGTCAGGGTCCTGGAATCAGTGTCATGAACTCACATCCTGCCATATTTGGCTACAACACACCCCAAAAGTCTGTTCTCCATATACCCCCTATGGAGATGGGTCCCGGTGCCATGTGGCATAATATTGCCATATCCTGTCATAGCATACCTCCCGGGTGTGTGTTCTCCATATACCTCCCTATGAAGTTGGGTCCCGGTGCCAAGTGAGTCATGCAACATATCACATCATATTATATCATAGCGGACCATGGTGGGATATTATCATATACATAAAGTATCATTTTCATGTCACATTTACCAAATAGCATGTATCATTGCAAAAATGCAATCCATATACTTTTCATAATTACAGTGAATTAAACATGTCAAATACACACACACACACACACACACATATATATATATATATATATATATATATATATATATATATATATATATATACCGTTAACAATTTCAAAGGTCACGCCAATTGATCAGTTGTCCACATAGACACCCAATTATTTGCAAAATATAATAAATAATAAACTAATCATAGTAAATGCTTATTTGCAAATAAGAGTACCAATACTATTTTCTCATTTTTCAAATAATGCAATATATATTAATATAGCATTTAAATACGTAATTTTCATATTTTAATAATTTATGAAAATTATGATAAATGACTTACTTACCTCCTGGCGCTAATTCAAAAATGTAATTCGGCTATTTAAGCACCTAGATACCTACAGCATCAATTTCTCAATTTTTAGTCCCCAAAAATAACATATCAAAATAGCCTTTAACTCTACCCAGTTTTATCCCGGGCCAACTTGGGGTTTAAATATCTCCCAATATATAAGCCCGAATGGGAAAATAAAAATACCTCCAGAAACTAGAATCAACACTGATTCGGGGCATATTTTTATTTTTTTATTTTTGACCCAATACGGGGTCCAAATCGTGGCCCAAAAATTGCTCATGAGCCGGCCTAGCAAGTCCCAAAAGGAGAACGGCCCAACAGGGCCCGCTCCCCTTTCTTCCCCGCCCCCCCTGTTTCATTCGAAACAGGGGAAGCACGTGCCGGCGGCTAGGGCCACCGCCGGCCACTTCCTGGAGGGGCCCGGCCGCCGTCAACCGGCCCGGAGCCGGCCGCCGCAGCAGCCGAGCTCCTCCCCCTCTATCCCTCTCTCAATCTCTCTCTTTTTCTCCTGTCACTCATCTACGGTTGTCACCCGTGCCGGTGGCTCGGCCGGCCGGACCCTCATCGGACGGTCGCCCGCCGCCGGTGAGGACCCATGGCCACCACCCAGGCCCGGCGAGGCATCGGGCACTCCGCCGAGCCCAAACCAAGCCGTGAATCGGCTTGGTTCCGCCTCCCCTATCTCTCTCATTCTCTCTGTCTCTCTGTCTCAATCTCTCTTACCTTGGTTGAGAGTGGGGGGGGGGGGGGAGGAGAATGGAGGAGGAGGGGTGCTCCCCCCCTCCTTAAATCATGGCGAGGGGAGGGCCATCCCCTCCCCTGTACCCGTGTGAAGGGAGCGCGTCGGCGCTCCCTTTCCTTGACTGGCTGCGGCGCCCCCCTGCCACGGCTGTCAACAATGGCGGAGGAAGGGGGCAGCGCCCCCCTTCCTCCGTCAACAATGGTGGATCCTCACATGGTGAGGATCCGCGGAGGGAGCAGGGCTCATATTCTTTCCTTCTTATAAAAATTTTGGCCTCGAAATTGGTGCACCTCAAATAACATTTAGAATCCAAAGCTTTGATCATATGATTAATCTTCTTTCCATTTACATATGCTAAGATACAAACATATATGGATATTTCTTTTTCACTTCCTCCTCAAGCTCCCAAATAGCTTCCCTCTCAGAATGGTTACTCCACTGAACCTTGACATAGGGAATGCTACACCGTCTTAAGACTTGATCATTGCGGTCCACAATACGCATAGGATGCTCTTCATATGTTAGATCCTTCCTTAACTGAATGGGCTTAAACTGTATCACATGGCTGGGGTCAGAAATGTACTTTTTCAACATAGATACATGAAATACATTGTATACCCCAGAGAGCATTGGAGGTAATGCCAGGCTATAAGCCACCTCCCCTACTTTGCTCAGAATCTCAAATGGCCCAATGTATCGTGGACTCAGTTTACCTTTAATCCCAAATCTCATCACATTTTTGGTTGGTGATATCTTCAGAAAGACATGGTCTCCAACCTGAAATTCTAGCTCCCTTCTTCTCACATCAGCATAGCTCTTCTGTCGGCTCTGAGCTGTGTGGAGTCATTTTTTGATTAACTACACCTTCTCTACTGTCTGCCGAATCAGTTCGGGGCCCAACAATCTTCTCTCCCCACATCATCCCAACATAAGGGAGATCTGCATTTTCTACCATACAAGGCCTCAAATGGAGCCATCTGGATATTGTCCTGGTAACTATTATTATAAGCAAATTCCACTAAAGACAAGTGGTTATCCCAAGCACTATCCAAGTCCATCACACAGGCTCGCAACATGTCCTCCAGGGTCTATGGTCCTCTCATACTGCTCATCTGTCTGAGGATGGAAGGTTGTGCTGAAGTTCAATTTGGTCCCCAGAGCTCTATGAAGACTCTTCCAGAATTGGGACACAAACTAGTATCCCGATCTGATACAATAGACACGAAATACCATGAAGCCTCACAATTTGCTCAATATACATGATGGCCAATCTTTCACTGGAAATCCCAACTTTGAATGGCAGGAAATGGGCTAACTTCGTCAATCTATCCACAATGACCCATATTGCATCGTTGCTTCTAGGGGTCTTAGGCAGACCAGTCACGAAGTCCATAGTGATTTTCTCCCATTTTCACTGTGGAATCATCAAGGACTGAAGGGGACCCACAGGCCTTTGATGCTCAGCCTTCACTTGCTGACATACTAAACATTTGGCCACATACTGAGCAATCTCTCTTTTCATTCCCTTCCACCAAAAGTTTTCTTTTAGGTCTCTGTACATCTTGGTGCCTCATGGATGCATTGTATAGGGAGAATAGTGGCCTCCCTCGGAATCTCTGCTCTTAGATCCACCACATTTGGCACACAGAGCCTACAATCAAATCTCAGAGATCCATCCTCCATTATAGCAAACTCATTTTGAACCCCTGACTTCATGGCTTCTATAATCTTTTGCAGGTCCAAGTCTTCCTTCTGGGAAGACTTGATCCGATCAATCAGGGTGGGTTGGAGTACAAGTGCTGCTACCTGTCCATCGGACCGTGTACTCGCAATCCAACCTCCAACTTCTTAAGGTCCCTCTGGATGTGAGGCTGAGAAGTGATCATAAAAGCTAACTCCGAGGAGGACTTTCTGCTCAAGGCATCAGCTACCACATTGCCTTCCCTGGGTGATAGTGCAGGTTCAGGTCATAATCTTTTAATAGCTCCATCCACCTCCTCTGCCTTAAGTTTAACTCCTTCTGAGTGAAGATGTATTTCAGACTTTTGTGGTCTGTATACACATCAGATGCCTCTCCATATAGATAATGCCGCCAAATCTTCAAGGCAAAATTCACAGCGGCCAACTCCAGGTCATGGGTAGGATAATTTTGCTCGTATGGCTTTAACTGCGTGGAGGCATAAGCTATCACCTTCTCATTTTGCATCAGAACACATCCCAATCCCTTCCGAGAAGCATCCGTGAATAGGGTGAATCCTCCAGATCCTGACGGAAGGGTAAGGACGGGGGCTGATACTTGGCATTGCTTCAGCTCCTGAAAACTTCTCTCATACTCCTCAGTCCAGTCAAACTTTACTTGCTTTTGGGTCAAGCGAGTCAGGGGTAGAGCAATGCGAGAGAAGCCTTCCATAAATCTGCGATAATATCCAGCCAGCCCCATGAAGCTTCTCACTTCAGATACATTGGAAGGCCTACACCAGTTAACAACTGCCTCAATCTTCTTCGGGTCCACAGATATGCCATCTTTAGATATTATATGACCCAAGAATGATACTTGGCTCAACCAGAAGTTACACTTCTACAACTTGGCATAAAGCTTTTTCTCCCGAAGAGTTTGTAGAACAATCTTCAGGTGGTCCACATGCTCCTCCTGGCTTTTGGAATACACCACGATGTCATCAATGAACACCACCTGTCTAAGTTTGGCTTAAAGATTCTATTCATCAAGTCCATGAATGCTGCCGGGGCATTAGTCAACCCAAACGGCATCACCAAGAACTCGTAGTGGCCATACCTAGTTCTAATGTTGTCTTAAGCACATCCCCAGCCTTGACCTTGAGTTGATGGTATCCTGACCGAAGATCAATCTTCGAGAATACCCGAGCTCCTTGGAGTTGATCAAATAGATCATCAATCCTTGGCAAATGATACTTGTTCCACACTGTTACCCTATTGATTTCTCGGTAATCAATGCAAGCCGAAGACTTTCATCTTTCTTTTTGACAAATAATACTGGAGCACCCCAAGGAGATACACTAGGTATGATGAATCCCCGGTCAAGGAGCTCCTGCAATTGGCTCTTCAACTCTTTTAGTTCAGCTGGGGCCATACGGTACGACGCCTTGGATATAGGTCCAGTGCCAGGGGCCAAATCAATAGTGAACTCAACCTCTCAATCTGAGGGTAATTCGGTCAAATCATCAGGGAATATATCAGGAAATTCCTGAGCCACTGGAATATTCTCCAACTTGACCTCATCTTACTGAAGATCTTTGACCACAGCAAGAAAACCTTGGCCACCCTTCTTCAAATACTTTGCGACCTGCAGTGCTGACATGAACACCGAGGCCAGATGCTCCTGACTTCCAATAAAACTGAATTCAGATTAATTAGAAATTTTGAAGATTACCATCTTCTGAAACAGTCTACTGTAGCATGATAGGAGGCCAACCAGTCCATCCCAAGGATAACATCAAAGGATTTTAGCGGGAGGACGATTAGATCGAGCTTCAATCTCCTATCCCCCATGTTAATCAGGCAAGATCTGCATATGAGTCTACCCTCATAACATCACCATTTGGGAGAGCAATGTGCAACTCCTGCTCTAGAGGAACGGGTGTCAAAGATTCATCCTTGGCGAGATATGTGCTAGATACAAATGAATGCGTGGCACCCAGATTTACTAAGAATTGAGCATAAGTGTCGCCTACTTTAAGTATACCTGTCACAACGGAGTTAGAAGCGGCAGCATCCTGCTGTGTGATAGTAAAGACCCTTCCCTGGGTCCTAGGCTGCTGCTGCTGGCCTCTACCCTGATCCGCATGAGGCTGCTAATCCCTCCGAAGGAGACAAGTGACCATCTTGTGACCCACCTGCCCACATATGAAGCAGGCACCAGTCGTCCCGCAGCACCACTTGCCCGGGTGGGAGTTTCTGCATTGAGGGCAACGGGTTTCCATACTCTTCAGTCCTGAGGGGGCCTGATAAGGACCTTTCTTCTTGGCCTGACCTGAAGACTGGCCAGAAGGAGACCCCTTCTTCTTCCTTTGTTGCTGCTCCCACTGCTTAAGGACCACACCCATATCCCTCTCAATCACTAGGGCCTTGTTTACCATGGCACTAAATGTGGAGAGTTCGAAGGCATTGACTGCCTACATCAGTCTGGGCCTCAGTCCCTCGGTGAACTGAATGATCTTGGCTCTCTCAGTGGCCGCTATGTCTGGAGCAAACCGAGCCAACCGGGTAAACTCGGCTTTATACTGCGCCACAGAGAGATTTCCTTGCTCTAGTTTGACAAACTCCGACTGCATTTGCCTTTGCACACTATTGAGGAAGTATTTGTCATAGAAGACTTTCTTAAACTCTTCCCAGGAAATAGCTCGTACATCCATTCGCTGCTCCACAAGTAGCCACCAATCATATGCCTCCCAATGAAGGAGGTAGGTAGCAAATCTGATTCGCTCCTCCTCTTGGCTACCATGAGCTGCAAAGGCTTTCTCCATCTCCCTCATCCATTTTTCAGTATCGGCAGGGTTAGTAGATCCATAAAAAGGAGCAGGGGCCAAGCTCTTGAACTCAGCAAAGCTCCGACACCCTCCCGCCAGGGCTGGGATGGAGCCGACTGAGCAGGCTGCAGAGCGGGAGAGGCAGGCCGAGCAGGCTGAATTTGCTGAATCTGTTACTGCATGTCTTGCATAGCCTGCGACATTCCTGCAAGAGCCTGAAGCAACTGGGCCTAAAATTGTGGTTGATTATTGTCAGCCAAATTAACGGAACCAGAGCCTCCAGAAGCTTGCTGGTCTCCCTGCTGGCCAGAGTCACCAGCCTGGGAGTTCCTAATAAGCCGCAGACTCCTAGTGCGACCTGGCATTCTTAACTCTTGCCAGAGTTAGGTTCCAGTCAATATCCTTGTAAACCACTAAAATTCAGGCTTTCAAAATATATTACTTGAAATTTTTAATAAAGTTATCACCCTCCCAATGTTATCCTAATGCTCTGCCTAGTGTCATCTTGTGTTTGTCCCTAAGGTCAAACTTAGGCTCTGATACCACATAAGCTGTCATGCCCCAGACCCTATATTGGATCTAGGGGTGGCAATCCGTCGCATGCCTGACATGCAAGGCGTCCCAAAATATAACATTTAATACAAGGAGGGGTAATAACTATATATCCAATTTAAATGGTTCTTAATACAAACCATAATCATATGTTTTAGGCTACATGCCAAAATATATAATTCAATGGGGTTACAACAAAATATTGGATCTAAGTCACTCTGATAGCGCTCCAACTACCCCATATCCCCATCTTCAGTTTATGGCTCTGAAAAACATTGTGAGATTTAAATGAGCTCACACTCAATAAGTAAGCCAACTATAATATAATGTAATTACTTCAAGCTTTTATCAACTCAAATTTTTCATAATAAACATCTGCCAAGCTTCCATGTTTCAAATATATTTTACCATGTTATCAAACTTGCATCATATGCTCAAAATAATTTTGGAAGCAATTGTTATATATAGCATTTCAAGAATATACAATTTCAGGATAAAACCATTGTACCACTGTAAATAGCATGTAAATATGCATTTTTATACTAATGTCCTATGGCCACACACTATGTACACAGAACACCCCCTCGGGTGTAATACCCCCTTCGGGTGTATCCTCCATAAATATCCCCTGGGAGTCAGGGTCCTGGAACCAGTGTCATGAACTCACATCTACCATATCCGACTATAACACACCCCAAGAGTGTGTTCTCCATATACCCCCTATGGAGATGGGTCCCGATGCCATGTGGCATAATATTGCCATATCCTGTCACAGCACACCTTCCGAGTGTGTGTTCTCCATATACCCCCTATGGAGTTGGGTCCCGGTGCCAAGTGAGTTATGCAACATATCACATCATATCATATCATAGCGGACCATGGTGGGATATTATCATATACACAAAGTATCATTTTCATGTCACATTTGCCAAATAGCATGTATCATTGCAAAAATGCAATCCATATACTTTTCATAATTACAGTGACTTAAACATGTCAAATACACATATATATTTATAAAACCTTTAATAATTTCAAAGGTCACGCCAATTGATCAGTTGTCCACATAGACACCCAATTATTTGCAAAATATAATAAATAATAAACTAATCATAGTAAATGCTCATTTGCAAATAAGAGTACCAATCCTATTTTCTTATTTTTCAAATAATGCAATATATATTAATATAGCATTTAAATACATAATTTTTATATTTTAATAATTTATAAAAATTATGATAAATGACTTACTTACCTCCTGGCGCTAATCCAAAAATGTAATTCGGCTATTTAAGCACCTGAGTACCTACAGCATCAATTTCCAATTTTTAGTCCCAAAAATAGCATATCAAAATAGTCTTTAACTCTACGCAGTTTAATTTTGGGGCCAACTTGGGGCTTGAATATCTCCCAATATATAAGCCCGAATGGAAAAATAAAAATACCCCCAGAAACTAGAATCAACACTGATTCGGGGCATATTTTTATTTTTTCATTTTTGGCCCAATAAGGGATCCAAATTATGGCCCAAAAATTACTCGTGAGCCGACCCAGCAGGGCCCAAAAGGAGAACAGCCCAACATGGCCCATGGCCCGCTCCCCTTTCTCCCCCGCCTCCCCTATTTCGTCTGAAATAGGGGAAGCGTGTGCTGGCGGCCAGGGCCGCCGCCGGCCACTTCCCGGAGGGGCCCGGCCACCGTCGACCGGCCCAGAGCCGGCCGCCGCCGCGACCGAGCTCCTCCCCCTCTCTCCCTCTCTCAATCTCTCTTTTTCTCCTGTCACTCGTCCGCGGCTGTTACCCATGCCGGTGGCTCGGCCGGCCACCACAGCCGGCCGGACCCTCACCAGACGGTCGCTCGCCGCCGATGAGGTCCCATGGCCGCCGCCCAGGCCCGGCGAGGCATCAGGCACTCTGCCGGGCCCGAACCAAGCCGTGAACCGGCTTGGTTCCGCCTCCCCTATCTCTCTCATTCTCTCTTCTCTCTCTCAATCTCTCTTACCTTGGTCGGGAGTGGGGGGAGGAGAATGGAGGAGGAGGGGTGCTCCTCCCTCCTTAAATCATGGCAAGTGGAGGGCCATCCCCTCTCCTGTACTCGTGTGAAGGGGGCGCGTCGATGCTCCCTTTCCGTGACTGGCTGCGGCGCTCCCTTGCCGCGGCCGTCAACAATGGCGAAGGAAGGGGGCGATGTCCTCCTTTCTCCGTTAACAATGACGGATCCTCACATGGTGAGGATCCACGGAGGGAGCAGGGCTCACACAAATACATTGCTCGATGCTAGTGTAATCACTAATGCGAGGACATCTTTCCAAAATAGGGATCCCCAAGTGATGGGAGGATCATAGGTTAGACAGGTTAGACTGGAATGTTGCACACCTACACGAGTGGGTGGCTTAAAGTGATGGGAGGATCAGGTTAGACTGGAATGGTGCACCTTAGGGATGAAGTCACCGCATGAATAGACTTATGCTTAACTTCTTCTCTCTATCTTATTTACTTTCAAAATCATGCATATTATTAATTTGAAATTGTAAAATTAGCAATGTCTAGAAATTATTTTCCAAGAATGTAAGAATGAAAAGTTTTTTATCATGATATTCGCTAGTATTTTCTTGTTGATATCATAATAAATTTTAATTCTATTATGAAGTCTTTTTTGAAAAGCGACTTAAATTACTTGTTATTCTAAATTTAAAAATGCTATTTGAAATTTGTTTAAAAAATAAAAGCGATATTATTTTTTTCTACTTTGAAAACTATGTAAATTAGTAGTCCAAGCTTTCTTTTAGATTCAATTTTTTTCTTTAAAACTTGGTGCAAAAATCACATTAAATCAAAATTAAGTTAGAATCCTTTTTCACTACTTTAAAATTGTGAAAATTTTGAAAAAGATTTCAATTTTTTTAAAAAATCCCATTGCTCTAATAATTATGCAATGTAAAATAAGACCATAATTGCTCTTCTTTGTTTTTAAATTCAAATTAAAATTTAAAACTAGAATACTTCAAAACATATTTAATATTATATTTGAAACCTCCACTAATAATATTTATTATAATTAAAGAACTTTACGATTTTAAAATTTTAAATTTAAACTTTTACTAATATACCTGTTGGGTTTTCAGGCTAAAAAATATGGATCAAATCCAAGTTTTATACAGCGGAATCAATAATTTTTGTATACTAGATGCAACCTTGAAGACCCCTTAGGGCCAGGATCCCTGAGGGACAAAGAAGATAATCAAATTGAAATAAAATAAATATGAAACTCTCATGAACCTAAGTTCTTTATCGAAGGAGATTGCTGATGAAACCAAAATCCTTGCTACCACTAGCCGCCCAAGTGTGCGGCCTCTAACGATGATCCACACAGAGTCCTTGGATGTAGTCCTTCTAGGATTGGTTGACAACCTTTTTAACAAAGGGGTGCTAGAATGATAGTTCAAGATTAGGAACTCTTAGGAAGGAAGAATCTGAATTCTTGGGCGTGAAAGAAAGAGGAGGAAACGAATGTGACTTCTTGGCATGAAGCAGAATTTATCTTAGGAGGTCATTTGTTGAATGGCCGAATTTTAAGGAACCTTTTTATTCAAAATTTTTCTACAGCCATCAAATATGGTATGGGGCTTTAATAAGCCACGTTCAACTAGCCAAAGATCAGATAAAATTAATTTTTTAAAATCAAACTTAGTTGCAAAGTTGTTCGGAGTTTAAATTTCAGCCAATCAAAATTCAGCATATGGCAGTTTCTAGAAACTATGCAACTAAATTAGTTTGTGATAAAACCGATCAGATCTTCATATTTTTTAATTCAAATTTAATCTAATTTGAATTTCACAAGTCACATTTGAAATTCAGATCAAATCTGAATTCAAATTTGTACCTATAACAAGCCAACTAAATCCTAACCATATGATCTCATATCCATATAATCTCACATGGCATATCCTTCTTCATCACGTGGTGATGGATCACACCCATCAGATGGGCATGAATCTATGTGCCACATGGCTCAATCCAGGCCACTAATTTGGGTGCTATGCGGTTTCAACATTGGGTGCATCAAATGAACTCAATTTAATCATAATTCTCTAATTGGATCATACAAAAATTAATTTGAGTCATTGATCACATGGATCATGTCCAATTGGGTGTCCAAATATGGTCATCTAATATGCATTTCAGATGTGCATCATATGTACATCTTATGCAAAGTAAAAAAGTCCTTCCTCTATGATGAATCTTTATTCATCAATCCAAATCAATTCAATTTCTATTAAGATTAGGTCAAACCCAATCCTAATTGACTTGGAAAAGTGGTCATCTAATCTGAATTAAGTCCAACTTAATTTCTATTTTAACTCATCCAAAAACTTCTTAATGTGTGTGACTCATTGGCCTCCCGATACGTTGGCAACATCATGAATCAATCTGACCCAGATGTTGACCTAGTCAACCCTTTGACTTGATCAACCTATTCATAATTATAAATCTTGAGTGGACTCTAGCAAAGCATCATGATTACCCAATTATCGTAGAGTTATGCTAACGTGGTTATCGACATTACTTGTCCATAATCAGATACCATATGATTCAATTCAGTCGTCACATATCCCAAATCAGTCAATAGCATGAAAGTGTCAACCCTATAACTGATCTTGTTTACTTGATCTCAGGAAAGACTAACTCATATGAATTAGAACTCCAAAACCATTTCGGATTCTAACTCAACCTTGCAAAGATTTTGAGTCTAATCAATCCATCAAGTGGCAGTAGGATATAACCTTCTCTATATTAAGGAGACGAATTCTATCTTGATCAATCACCACCTCTACGTGTTTCATGTCATACCCAATCATCACCATATTTGCCACTCATGGCTAGAGCGACATTTGTATATTGTCAAAGTATGACATTCCACACATGAGGTGCAGTGAATACCTCAAGTCAAAGGATCACTCGCACAATCATCTTCAGAGATCAACCATTGACACTATATAGAATATTTATATGGAATCTCTGTGTGGGTCAATCAATGCATCATTACAATAATGGGTATCCACACACCTATCCAAGTATCTTCATACTTCATCTTGCTAGCTGCTCACCATAAGGATGAGGATATACAATGTGTGCCAGTCTCACAGCGTTCAATGGTGTCCAGTTCCGTCTACACATCAACTAAAAAATTTAAAGAATCAAACCATAACGTGCAATTTGAATCTCATAAATCATAATCTCTATTACAAATTCCATATGCATGGTTCACATTCTTTTGGACTTTATCTCATAGATAAATATATTAAATATATATAATAAAGGACATCTAGATAGATAAAGAAACTACTTTATTTGATTTGTATTCATAGAATCTATACATATATAGCATTCAATTCGATTGGATTTAGAGCATACACTAACAATACTTTATTAAAATTTAATTTTTATATTTAAAAATTATGAAACCTATATATTAAAATATATTTTAAGCAGCTGGATTTATTGCTTAGTTCATAATTACTATTGATTCCTTTAAATTTTAAATTTTAGGCTTAATGCATTTAAATTCAAATTCCAATGCACAAAGCCATTAATTAATTGCTTATACACTTGAGAACCAAACCCTTACAAAACCGACTTATCAATTAAAACTTTATAAATTGCTTTTATAGAAGATCATAATGCCATTAGACCCAATAAAATTTAATAGATCACTCTTTAGTAGGTAGTAAAGCCAAGTTAAATACCAACACATTACTTTAAGTCTAATCAAAATTAATTCAAACCTTGAGAGAAAAACTTTCATAATTAGTCAAATAAAAATTCTTAGAAGACTTAGATTTGATTGAAGTAGAGAATATATATCAAATGAGATAATCCTTTTTTTCTAAGAACATTGATCATTCATGAGGTAACTTTTTACTCCCCACAGTCCATTGGTGTAGCAAAAAGAAAAAAACAAAAACTTTAATGGACATAGGTATTTCAATGTTAACCAATTCATGTACACCTAAGAACTTGTAGTTATGAACAAGAATTAATGATGTTAGTAACTTAATGAATATTTTGAAGATATTCTCCTCTGGCCTCATTTTAAAAAGTTTATAGTTACAAAAAAAATGCTAATTTTGGACCCCTTTACTTGATTAATGGCCTCATGATTACCTCAAGTTTATTTCAAATTTCTTTTGAGGTCTCACATATTGAGATCCTATTATATTCACTAACATCTATTGCATAATACAAGGCATTCATAGTTTTACATTTATTAAAGAGTCCTAATGCCCTTTTTTATCAAGCTTAATTTCCTTATTAGGAATTGTATAACCATTCATAACCTTAGTAAGGGCCTCATATCCGTTTACTATGATCTTCTATATATCAAAGACAATGGATTGGATGAAAAATTTTAACCTAGCTTTCCAATAAAAACAATTACTCCCATTGACTAAGTGATGCCTATAGGTAGAGTACCCCTTACTAAACGATGAGAATCCTAATGTTGCCATTTCTTTATTCCTTGATGGTTAGGTTAATGAACTTGGGGACCTCACTATGATGTCAATTGAGAGCCTAAGGACAATTCAAGGGGAGGAAGGGATTGGGTTTCTAACAATCTAAACTAACTTCTAGTCTAACAAGATGTAACAAAAAATAAATAAATTACATACTACAAGATATATATATATATATATGTGTGTGTGATAAGGGTATTCAAAATAAATATAATTAAGTGCAAGAAAGTAAAGGCAATAAGTAAATAAGAAAAAAATATAATGATTCAGCATTCCTTATCAATATCCACTTACCAAGTCTTCTATCTGAGAATTTCACTAATCCAATATTCTTAACTATATGAAAGCCGAACCCTCACACATTCTCTTTGCCAAGCTAAGAAGTAATCTTCATAAACTTTTACTTTAGTTTCAAACCTCAAATGGTATAGATTTACTAATAAGGATCTAAACTTAGAAGTTGAATAAAGTGCACTAAATGCTCAAAAGACTATTTCTAAATGATTTTCTATTAAATGCTAACCTAATTTTTTATGCTCAAGCAAGCCATAACTCATGAAGAACAAAGAAAATATGGTCATTAGGCTCAAGAACAGCTCTAGTTGTTGTGTGAAAATATGATAAGAGACCTTATGGTCGATCGTCAACTTTAGCTTGATTGATCATTGCCCTATCCTGCAACAGTTAATTACCAAGCCAGGCAGTTCTCTAGTACAGTCTCCTTTGGCCAACTGTACTCAAATCTGATTGACCATGCACTCTTAGTTTTAGATTTTTATGATTATTTTTCATTAATTTGATTTAAAACCTAGTCTAATTCATTTTTTAATGGATTTTAAGCTTTGTGTGCTTACTTTCTTACTAAGTTTTACAATGTGCTGATAGAAAAAAAAATCATATTAAACTTTTGCCTTTGGACTTCAATATGTTGGTCATTCTTTGAGTTTGCCTATATCCATTTTTGACTTCCATCTTTAAGTAAGATTCAAGCTTCTACCAAATCAAGTGTGTCCTAAATGCGAATTCACCATTTGAGATTAAGCGGACTTACACACTTGTCTTAGTCATTACGAATACAAATATACTATTAGTCTCTCTTGTTATCTTCAAAACACATGTTATTGAACCCTAAGATTCATTAGATATAAAGTATTGAATATGAGAGAGATCATTGATTATGAGTGTATTAACAATCTATTACTCATCAACTAACAAAAGAGAAAAAATTGAAGAAATGAAATAAGGGTGGAATAGCTAGTCCACTTATTCCTTTATGTTTTCATCTTTATTCCTAACTTATTTCAATCATTTTCTTCACCAAAAAAAATAGAATGATCGAGTAGAAGGATGTGAATAGAGAGCAGCTAACCTATATGGAAGCCAGGGTCACCAAATCGAGGCATCAATGCTGCATCACAACATGTGATTCTAATGGTTTTCATTGGATTAAACAAGAGGCGAGGATAGGAAAAAATAGGGAGGCCACAGGAACGACCCATTCAGTCAGCTCACTGGTCTGACATGCCTTGATGAGCCTTTGTGTCATGCTCCAGACCCTATATTAGATCTAGAGGTGGCAACCCGCCGCATGCCTAGCATGCAAGGCATCCCGAAATATAACATTTAATACAAGAAGGGATAATAACCATATATCATCCAAATTCAAATTGTTCATAATACAAACCATAATCATAGTTTTAGGCTACATGCCCAAAATACATAATTCAATGGGACTACAACAAAGTATTAGATCTAGGTTACTCTGATAGCCGCTCCAACTACCCCATATTCCCATCTTCAGTTCTGTGGCTCTGAAAAACATTGTGAGATTTAAATGAGCTCACACTCAATAAGTAAGCCACTATATATAATATAATCACTTCATACTTTTATCAACTCAAATTTTTTATAATAAACATCTGCCAAGCTTCCATATTTCAAATACATTTTACCATGTTATCAAACATGCATCATTTGCTCGAAATAATTTTGGAAGCAATTGCTATATATAGTATTTCAAGAATATACAATATAAGGATAAAACCACTATACCACTGTAAATAGCATGTAAAAATGTATTTTTATACTAATGTCCCATGGTCACACACTATGTACATAGAATACCCCCCTCAGGTGTAACACCCCCCTCAGGTATATCCTCCATAAATATCCCCTGGGAGTCAGGGTTCTAGAACTAGTGTCATGAACTCAAATCCTGTCATATCCGGCTACAACACACCCCAAGAGTGTGCTCTCCATATACCCCTCTATGGAGATGGGTCCCGGTGCCATGTGGCATAATATTGCCATATCCTGTCAGCACACCTCCTGGGTGTGTGTTCTCCATATACCCCCCTTATGGAGTTGGGTCTCGGTGCCAAGTNTCATTTATCCATTGATTCTTCTTTTTATTAAAATGAAGAGTATTCCACATATGAAGTCTTGATGGCTCCTCTCCAGTAACAGGATCTCTCTGAAAAGAAACAATAATAATTTAAAACAATAATTTAAGACAATAATCTAATACAATTATCAATGTATCAATGGAATAATCTAATACAATTATCAATTGTTAACAAATAATCATTAAATTAACCCGGATTAAACCCAGATCTTTTCAGTTCAAGTTGGACAAATGAATTTAAACACGACTGTAAATCGAATTCGACGGACCGAATTAGGATTGAACACGGCTCTAGTTGCACCCCCCCCCCCCCCCCCATCAACATCTCATCTCCTTTGGAGGCTTTAGGATGACTAAACATTTCAGGGTTCTGGCCAAATTTTCTCACACACCACTCAATGTCATCATACAAAAATCATTTAAAAAAAAAACGATATGGATACGAGATAGAAGACCATTCAACATGAACCACAGCCAGCATAACGGCATCACCAAAGGTAGTGCCTCCAAGTGTATGGATCAGACACAATCTGAATTGGCCAAGTTCAAACGACGGACACCAAGCTTACGATTGCAATCTGGGAGACACAGGCCATGAGCCATAACCTGGAGAGACACCAGCATCGGCAGATCATGTTCAAACAGCAGTGCCCTATAACACAATACATGATCCGTTTGGACCCAAAATCCCTTGCATTCAATGTTAACTGACAGGTGTTGGAAGCAATATTCACATGCCTGGAATGGGTAATTCTGCTTTCAGCTTGAATGGTTATCCTTCTACACAAAGGTTATGGCACACTACTTAAGCACAATTTCATTACATGGATTTGGTACTTTGTTATATAATTTATCATTTATGTGTCTAATATGAAATAGATTAAATGTTGTTCAAAGAGTTGATCATGCTACTGTTTGTTCCATGTTATTTTCATTGGCAGTTTATCTGATAATTTATTGTGCTTAATGTTTCCAGTCACACAAACTATGATTATGATCATGTGAATGGCACAGAGGCCAACACGATGGTGAGCTTGCCTTTCTTATCTTCCATTACTTGTATAGACGTGTATCAGGATTTTTATATAATAACTTCTGCTTGCTGCATACCATCATCAACTAGTGTGCAAATAGCATTTACTACTGCAGACAGGGTGTCTCTCTTGTTGTGCCTTTCCATGTGGAAGTATTCGTGGAGGCCAAGGAACCTGACCTGCTTCATTTTTTGTGTCAATGTTGTGGTTTAGTCACAAAAGCATTGCAGTTACCCAAAAGGTCTAAATTTGAAAAGATAATATTAGGTTTATTTACCATAAGATATTTGGTACTTCTTTCCTCTTCTGAATATTAGCTACCAGTGTTATGGAGGAAAATTCAACTGTTTCACAGAACATCCTTGCCAGTAGTTGTTTCCTTTGGCAAATTTATATATCTTTACTTCTCTCCACCACAGTCAACAAGATCTTTTTCTTGCAACAGTAATTTATGTCAAAATTGATTTAAATCGAGTACCAGGAAATACAAAAG
Source organism: Calamus simplicifolius (assembly GCA_900491605.1). NCBI lineage: Eukaryota > Viridiplantae > Streptophyta > Magnoliopsida > Arecales > Arecaceae > Calamus > Calamus simplicifolius. The sequence continues at coordinate 185,307 of UESW01002332.1, forward strand.
ATGGCACTAATTTATGTCAAAATTCTGACAGGAGTAGGAAAACATAAATAGAAGTTGCTATTAGAGGTTCCTAGGTAGCTAATACGCTGAAGGAGTTTGCCTTTGCTGATGTAGAAAGATAGAATGTTGATTGTGATTGATTGGACTTGAATGTTAAGGCATGTTTCTTGAAGTGGCCCACCGATCGATGTAGTTCAGGTTTGAGTTAAGTTTAGATTTAGACAGTTGTAGTTCTTTGGGCATTATTTTTAGTTAGTTTATTGTTATTCTTAGGAGTTTTGTGTTAAAGTCTGTTAGTACAGACCAGGATTTTCTATTTTCAGTAGATTTTCATACTTTTGGATCTGTGTTTATGGTCAGTTTTTGAGTCATTCTGAGTAGTAATGTCATTGAACTATAAAAGTATTAAACTCATTAGGATCGTGATTTCAAGGGATTTTAACTTTCAATCATTTTGATCCCTGAGGTGAATTAAGCTAAAATTGGGGTTCCATTAGAACCCACAGATGTGATCATGAAGGATTGCAAAGAGCGGTAAGCCTCTGAAATATGATACGGAGGCTGAAAAAATGGTACATAGCGCTAGTGATAAGGGAAGGTTTCCCCACTCTCTTATAACTGTGGCAGAGCCTCAGTATTCAAAGAGTGAAAGATTGGACTAACCAACCACAGGTCTGGAATTTATAGGAGGGATATCAAGTAGAGTCTCCTTCAGACTCACTGACTGGTGCATTGAGATAATTTTTCATGAGATCTCTTTATCTATGAATCATAACCCTTCATAAATCATCAATCTCACTTCAAGATCTACTCCAGCCCATGAAGTGTTCAACCTTTGATTTCTCTCTTTGACAGAATGACTATTTGCATGATGAGAAGAATGAACTGCAGATACATGAAGAGATCCAAATCATCCATGAAACGATTACATAGATAAAGCACCCTGAGCTAGAGGAACTCAGTTGGCAAGCTGAGACTAAGCTACATGGGTTGGTGGATCACAGTAAAATTACTTTAGTACCCTTATCTCAAATGCAAGTTGCATATTAGTCAAAGAGTATAAATATTATATTGTTATAATGTTGTAATATGATATATGGTTGTTCTTATGGTTCAAATTTGTGGCGTTCAAATTTGTTCTATAATACAAAAATAAAATTTTCACGTAATCTAAACCAATTCATGGCATATTCAAACATAAAGAAACAAACCTACAACCAACATAAAACAACCATTGTCAATCAATAAGATACGCAGGCATTACAACACGATGACAAATTCAGACCAACTAGACCCATGCATCGAATACCTAGGTTCATGCTTAGAATATAAAAGCACTAGATTCACAGTATTCCTTACCATATCATAAGAGTGAGCCGGTATAGACTTCGATCCAGTGAGAGCAGCATATGGCTGCAATTCCCGATTAGATTTATTTGTTTCTGATTTTTTCTACATCAAAGAATTAATGATATATGAGTTTATAAAAAATATAAACTATTAAAATATTTGTATGGATGTATTTACCTTATAATCATCTGAATAAAAGTAATCACATAGAAAGTCCCAGTCACTCTGCGAGACACGAGATGGCTTATTTTGTTTTGCTAAGCTCACACTTGTGTCCCCACCGTGACTAATGAAGTGGATATGAAGCCGATATCTAAATTCTCGATAAACTTTATTCATTTGAAACTCAATACCTTTTTTAATATGATCTAAATTCATATCAAGATCGAACTTCTCCTGCAAGTATATATATATAAATTATAAAAGTTATAAGGTATATTAAGTACATTAAACGTAATCTAAAGTAATCTAATACAATTATACTGACCTGAAGTCGATCGATCATAGGTGCTTTCTGTGCATCAGTGATCTCACTCCACTTTCTGACCGCAAGTGGTGCCATGTCACGTACAACCACTCCTATCTCGATCAGAAACTCAGAGCGAAACTCACCCAATGGTCGTCCAACCTCAGGTGGCAGAAGAATAGGCAACTTCTGTCCACGACGCGTATCAATCAGATGTGCGGACTTGTATCCGCGAGCAGGACCTCGTCCCTTCTTCTTTGATGATGTAGCTGCAAAACATAATGAACTAAATTAGTGCAAAATAACATAAAGAAACATAGCCAAATAATATAAGTTTAAAATAGAGTTATTACCTGATGCGCCGACAGATGACCCCTCTGTCAGAGCTGGAATGTTAGGATAATCATCTCGCCTCGATGTAGCAGGAGTATCTCTCGAAGACATCTGCAAACAAACATACAAACTAGAATTAACAAATAAGAAAGTATAAGAACATATAGTTATAATAAGTTTAAAAAAAATGAATGCTACCAAATTAATCACTGTCATCACTAATATGCTCATTTTCTTCATCATCCTCCATATCAGAACTATGTATAGATCCCTCACTGTCATAATCAGCTAGTGTGTCGTCCTCCTCAACATCGTCGCATATAAAGTCTTCTTGACCGACATCACTATGACCTCTAATGTTTTCTTGAGTTGCAACTATTTCAGCATCAGTGTCCGTACGCCGAGATGTTATTAAGTCCATGTTAGGTTGCTCACATGTGAATCGAAGAGCTGCTGAATCATCTTCTTGATATACTTCTTCCTGAACATCATCATCTTTTTTGGAATATCCCACAAATGACGATGACTAACCTTGTATACCACTTTCCAATTAGAATTGTTCTTCAAATCATCCAAGTAGAAAACCTTTTCAGCTTGTGATGCTAAAATGAATGGCTCATGTTTGTACCATTCCGAACTTATATTTATACTTGTAATATTATAATGTTGTTGCATTCTCCTGTGCTTTGGTTCAGTTTCAAACCATTTGCACTTGAACATTATCGCCTTACAACCTTTAACAAAATGAAATTCAAGGACCTCTAATAATATACCGTAAAAGGTAATTTCTTCTCCTAGATGAGTAGAGGGAACACAAATGCCACTATTCTGTGTTTTATGGCCGACATCCCGAGTAACAGTGATAAATTTAACGCCGTTCACCACACAGCCAGTATACGAGAACACACGACTGTCGGGACCAATAGCCAATGAATAAAGCTCATCAGTAGCTTCAGATGCCCCAGCAAAATGCTTATTTAACATCTGGATAAACCAAACATCAACGTCATTTGAAATAAAGACATGATATATTAATTGACAATATAAATGAATTTACGGGCTTACTTCATTTTTAAACCACTCCAAAAATCTTTCCTTTTGTAATTGGTCCAATTGTTCCGGTCCAGTTGGATTTAGCTGATCAATGTGTTGGCTATAGAGAACATTACGCTAATGAGCACTATAGAAAATTGCATGATATGAAGAAATAATTTTACAAGTATACTTACTTGAGAAATGGTTGCACCTCTGGACAATTATTGATGAGGTACCAATGTACTTGTTTTAAAGTTTTATCATCTAAATGCACCATTCTTTCTTTTCCAAGAGGCCGCCAACGAGTTGCAAATATATTTAATTGCTTGTCCAAATGGCTATCCGAATCAAAATTTCGTTCCGGACGATTGAATTTTGTTTCTATGCCTCGAAGATACATTGAACAAAATGTTAGAGACTCATTGACAACATAAGCTTCTGCAATTGAACCTTCCGGACGAGCCTTATTACGTACGTATTGTTTATACGTACCAAGTGCCCTTTCAAAAGGATACATCCATCTACTTTGAACAGGTCCGGCAAGTAAGGCCTCGTAAGGCAAATGAATTGATAAGTGCACCATAACGTCAAAAAATGCTGGTGGGAAAATTCGTTCAAGCTTACATAAGATCACCACAATCTGCTCTTGTAACAACTCCAAATCCCTAACATACAATGTCCTTGAACAAAGTTGTTGGAAGAAATTAGAAAGCTCAATTAAAGTACTACTCTCATGTTTCTGCAAGAATGGTTGAATGCCAATAGGTAACAATCTTTGAAGTAGTATATGACAATCATGTCTTCAAGCCGGATATCTTTCCATCACCTTCATTTACGCACCTTGAAATATTGGAAGTAGTTTAAGTTCATCCACTATTGGCCTTAAAAATATATCCATATCCCTTCCTGGAGATTTAGGACCGGGGATAAGCAACGACATCATAAAGAATGTCTCTTTCATATATTTCCATGGAGGCAAGTTATAAGGTACTAAAATGATGGGCCACATACTGTATGCATTACTCATGTTCCCAAATGGATTGAATCCGTCAGTAGCAAGACCTAACCTTACATTTCTTGGTTCACTGGCAAAATTAGGATACTTTTGATCAAAATCTTTCCATGCTTCTCCATCTGCTGGATGCCGTAACACCCCATCTGTGATCGGTCGCTTATCATAGTGCCACCTCATATCTTCAGCTGTATATCTTGAGGCATATAGACGTTTCAAACAAGGTGTGAGTGGAAAATACCGCATAACTTTATAAGGTATCTTCTTACCTTTGTCTTTAACCAGTTGGTACCTAGGCTCGTTGCATACCGGACATTTTTCTAAATAGGCATTCTCCTTCCAAAAGATAGCACAATCATGCTTGCATACATGTATGTTCTCGTAGCCTAAACCCAACTCATTCATCTTCTTTTTGGCCTCATAGTGCGAAGATGGTATTCTAGTACCATTCGGAAATGCCTCTTTTAATAGTTCAAGCAACATATTGAAAGACTTATTTGTCCACCGATTGAGGACCTTAATGTGCATTAACTTCACTAAGAATGTCAAAGAAGAAAACTTTTCACATCCAGGATAAAGCTCGAATTCCACCTCATTGAAAAGATCATCCAATTTCTTACTGTGATCTGTCCTTTCATGGTCAGAAATCATCGGATTGTCATCATCATTGCCAACCTCAGTGTGAGCACCACTTGGGCCAGCGATGTCCTGCAATGCTTCGACCATCTCATCTTGTTCCCTTTCTGGGTCATCATCTTCATTCTCATTTTCATCTGAGACATTGCTTCCAAACTGTTCTCCATGAAAATACCACGTCTGATACGTCTTCGAGAAACCCTTTAACATACAGTGTAATTTAACTAAATCAGGCTTATGCCATTTGCCATTATAACACCGCACACAAGGACAACGTATCTTCCCTTCTTCATTAACATGAAGCCTTGCCTTTTCTATGAACTTCTTAATACCGGCATCATATTCTGGACAATTTTGTTTCTTATGTATCCAACTCTTATCAATCGGCATCGTTGATGACGTACAACAGCTGTTTGTTGCAAAGATATGTTAGTGATAAAATTTCCCTTTTTTATTCAGTAAATTGTCCTACTATAACATCATGAATCCAAACAGTTAGTATGCTGAATTTTCTTAAAATCAAAGGCATAAAAAACATAGCAATTTAACTCATCTAAGCCTTTTCCCAACATAATAATATCTAGCAGGGTATCATAATCTCTCCATGTTCAGCAACCAAATACAAGAAGTTATGAATGCAGTCTTTAGATGCAGGGAAACACTTGCAAACACAAATGCAGCATTCTAATTGCAACTATGGTAAATATGTCTAACCAATATGTTGCAATAGAATTAATCATCTACTAGCCATCTATTGTAAATATGTCTAACCACATAACCTGATAACTAGCTACCTAGGAAATAAGAGAAGATTTGAAAATACAGATAGGCATGCTACCTAAAGGTAATGTTAGTCCAGCCTCTATGACAGCTTCAAGGATGGATGTTGGGTCTCCAGTCACAACTAGTTGCCTAGGAACTCCAACTTTACCTGCAACAAGACAACCACAATGGAAAAATTAAAAGTAAGAAGCTGCACAAATGAAACTATGCATATATGAATAAAATAGATAATCATTTAGATTTCTTTACAACATCTTCACACATAAATGGATCTTATGCGGATGCTTGCTCTCACAGGACACCGGTCTAATAGCAGATTTACCACATGATTCTGAGGCCCCAAGGTTGTAAAATGCATCATCCGGTTAATTTCAACTGTGGTAGCTCACCAATCGCATGGTGGCTTACCTGGTTCTTTCATACACTTTGCATGGGGCATATGGATAATGATAACATAGGAATATGAGGCAAGTAGTCTGGCCCACAGCCCATTAATATTAAAATAGAAAGCAAAATGATAAAATAGAGGGATTAAATAAGTTTGCTAACCCAATGCATCGCATAGGTTTTATGAATTGCACTTAGAAATTAGTGTAATACTTTAAAGATGCTGAATCTTGTCCAGCAACTCTCATCCATAATCTGCATCTCATTACATTTGCCATGGTTGTAGTCTAAACATGTATGCACGCGCACAAACACCCAAGTAAACTGAAAGCACATGAATAGCAGGAGTAAAATCATGAACAGAACAGGGAATTGACAAATTGTATTAGACTGAGTGTAACCATGGCATGATCTGTCTTCATTACAAGCACTAATATATCATAAGACAAGATTTTTTTAAAAAAAGAAATGGTGTCCATGCTTAGTGATAAATATCTGATGCACAGAATATCTGAAAGTTTCAAGCAATAACACGGATTACAAAAGCCTCTGATATTTAACACGAGCTCCAAAATGCTTATATTATCCTTCATAACTACATGCAAAACAAATATCAGAAGTTTGTGAACCTCTCAACAATGTTTCCATTAATTTGGTGGTCAAGTAATAATATAGAATACACATTCTGAATGCATAGATAATTACAATATCACGTATCATAAAAAAAAAAAGGGGAGAAAATAACGGAATAGAAGATAATAATAAATTAAAGTAATAACAAGGAGGATTGAGTTCTTTAAAAATGTTGATGTGCCATTCGAAATAAACTTTGTTTCCATATATATTTCGCCCCTTCCCAGGGGACCCAAAATCCCCACTGTTTAAAAGCCCTCATCTCGATTCTCATTTAAATTCTAGTGATATAGACTATTGTTCTTTCGTAAGAAAGGCAGGGGAAACACTGCTCCGTTGGCAAGACTCTTTTTTTTGTTTTTTTTCCCCCCTCCTCTCATCATGCTATAATTAGGTATTGATAGATACAAAATTTATCCATCATCAACAACATAAGACTTTTAAATCGGCCCAAAATGAGGTGTAAAAAGCATAAAATTCCATTAAATAAATACCCCAAATTAAGCTTCGAGGGAGGCACACTGACATCAGATACATAGCAAATCTGTGAATTAAATACATTTAAAAAGCACCCAATTTTCCTCCCATAAGTCATGGCCTTAATTATATTTGCGAAGAATTGATGCCTCGGCTCCTCGTCCTTTCCAAGCCTTTCGTTCGCATAGTTTGAAGAGATAAAATCACTTGGTAATCTTCTCGGGTTGGTGGGGTGGCCGGAGACCCAAACGCCCAGCAGTATGAGCCCGATGCCGGAGAGGAAGAGAAGAGAGAGGGCAAAGTGGTAGTAGGCGGTCAGGAGGCCTTTTGATGGTGGGTCCAAGGTACAGAAGGCCAGAACCACACAAGCCAGGAAGAACCCCAGCTGGAAGGCGAGCATCCGGGAAAGCCTCGCTCTCCCTCCGGCGCCGTCGTCGGAAATCCAAATGCCCAGCAGCATGAGCCCGATGCCGGAGAGGAAGAGAAGAGAGAGGACAAAGTGGTAGGCGGTCAGGAGGCCTTTTGATGGTGGGTCCAAGGTACAGAAGGCCAGAGCCATAGAAGCGGGTCCGGGTATGGATCCGGCGGTGGGTCTGGATACGGTGAGGGAGGAGGTGCAAACGGTGGAGTATGGTTCTGGCTACGGATCTGGCTACGGTGAGGGAGGAGGTGCAAACCCTAAATCCCCCCGGCGGTCTCTCTCTCCCCGCCCCCTCCCCAAATCATCAGAACCAAAGAAATCGGAAACAAAAATCCAATGAAACAAGCCTGCCCTTATACTCACCTTGTTCGCAGGCGGAGAGGAGCTCGGAGGCTGACGGGAGAGAGCGAAGGAAGACAGAAGACGGCGGGAGGAGGGTTTCACAGAAAAAAAATCGCGCGAGGGGAAGACGGAAGACGGCGGGAGGAGAGTTTCACAAAAAAAATCGCGCGAGGGTTAGAGGATTAAGGGGACCTTATTACGGCGAAAATCACTTTCGTCGTAATAAGATCTGGTATTAGAGATATTTTTCACGATATTACGATGAATTTTTAAATTCATCGTAATACATATATTTATTACGACGAGTTTTTAAACTCGTCGTAATAAATCTTTTAATTACGGTGAAAATATATTTCGCCGTAATTAAAAGAGAGATTAAAAAAAAATCAAAAACAGAAAATAAAATGTGGACTTATTACGACGAGTTTTTAAACTCGCCGTAATAAGTCTTATAATTACGGCGAAAATATATTTCACCGTAATAAAAAGTAAAAAATTAAAAAAATAAAATCGTAAAATAAAATGTGATTTATTACGACGAGTTTTTAAACTCGCCGTAATAAATCTTTTAATTACGGCGAAAATATATTTCGCCGTAATTAAAAGAGAGAAAAAAAAAAAATCAAAAACAAAAATAAATGTGGACTTATTACGACAATTTTTAAACTCGCCGTAATAATCTTTTAATTACGGCGAAAATTATTTCGCCGTAATAAAAAGTAAAAAATTAAAAAAATAAAATCAAAAATAAATTGTGATTATTACGACGATTTTTAAATTCGTCGTAATAATCTTTTAATTACGGCGAAAATTATTTCGCCGTAATAAAAGTAAAAAAATTAAAAAAATAAAATCAAAAATAAATTGTGAACTTATTACGACGAATTTTTAAATTCGTCGTAATAAATCTTTTAATTACGGCGAAAATATATTTCGCCGTAATAAAAGAGAGAAAAAAAAAATCAAAAACGAAAATAAAATGTGGACTTATTACGGAAGTTTAAAAAACCGTAATAAGTCTTTTAATTACGGCGAAAATATATTTCGCCGTAATAAAAAAAAGAAAAATTAAAAAAATAAAACATAAAATAAAATGTGGACTTATTACGACGAGTTTTTAAACTCGCCGTAATAAGTCTTTTAATTACGGCGAAAATATATTTCGTCGTAATAAAAAGTAAGAAAAATTAAAAAAATCAAAATCGTAAAATAAAATATGGACTTATTACGACGAGTTTTAAACTCGCCGTAATAAATCTTTTAATTACGGCGAAATATATTTCGCCGTAATAACATGTTTTTATGACGAATTTAATTTTTAGTTCGCCGTTATAAATAAACCTATAACGACGAAAATATTTCACCATAATAGGTTCGCCACAAATACCATAATTTTTTGTAGTGTTTGTTCTTTTTGTATCTTAACAATATCAATAGAGAAACGAAGACGCGATGCAATGAGGATGGAGCCAATGCTTTTGGAGAGGGATGGGCATGTATATTGGAAGCTAGACGGATATGGCAGTGGATCAAACATTGTGCTTCAAGGTTGCTTTTCTCCTCCAGTCAAGTAGTTCTTTGTTCTATTATCATAGATTAGAAGTATTCCCTTTTAGTGCATATGTTTTCTACCTTGTTGCTAGATATTGGGAGCTGGGACTCGGTTTCACCAGAAGATAAGTGGTTTGCATTTGATGAAGTGGAAGGAAACATAGTTGAGAGACACATTACTTCTTTGAGGTACAGAAGCACCTCCTTATGCATTTACAACTTTGTCTTGGTTCTTGACTTTTATTATTTACTTGAATCATGATTTTGGTGATGTTTAGACCAAATTATCTTAAAGGTTTTATCCAGACATTTTAATCTGCATCAACTCAAGCATAGACTAAAATCCACTTGGTCATTATATGTTTCATATGCACCAAGGCATTCATTTTTCCATTGAATTGCCCCACAATGGAATTAGGTTGGCAATGCTTGATTGACCATCCAGCCAAATAATTGTCAAACTCTGGATAGACAATCAGAAACTATTCTTTGGATTTTCTCTCTTAAAACTCTTTCAAAGATCTTAAACATCAAAAATCAAAATGCATCCTCCTTCACAGCTAGCTAAACTATGGATTCAGAAGCTGCAGTGAATCCTTCGATATTTTACCTATCTCAAAACCTGGTTTGGCACTAAATGACTTGACAAAATTCAAAGTAAAAGTCAAACAGCTACTAAATAGCAAAGATTTGAAACACATAAAAACCATGCAGGACTTAGTTTCCAAATTCATGTCCACTCCAACCAAGTTGCAACAATTTCAGAGGCGAACAAGCCCTGTCAAACATGAGAAAAGTAGGCACTTCTTGCTTCTTTGTCCTGGTAAACTTCCTTCCATAGAAGAAAATCAGTCTGCTGCAAATGTCTAATAGTTCTAAAACAACTTTATGTCTGATTTCCAAGACCTATCTTGCCAAAATTTTGTCATACTAAAGTCTCCACCTAGAACTCAATGCTCTTCGAAACAATCTGACTGGATATATTTCATGTATTAAGGCCAATCTATCAGCTGATTAAAATGGCTCAAACATATTAGACAGTATTCATTGAGCTCACGTACTTCAAGAATTTCAGCTACACCAGAAACAGAAACTTTCCCACTCACCTAATCCACACGTATACTCAACCCATTGATCAAAGTGATAGATATTTTTGCAAACAGATGAAACGTAGAAGAACAAAAGATAGGGAAGATGAAAAGTCCAATATGTAATTGATCTGGCATATTGGACATACCCTTATGGCATAGCCAATACATCATAGATAATTCTAGAACAACATTAATTGTACCTAATACCAAACTACAACCTGGACATTAAAACTACAGTAATAAATCCACACAGTTCATGCATATGCATTTAATTCTCAAAATTAACTTTTAATACTCTCTCTTAATTTTGAGACATCTGATACTCCAAGCTTTTCACGAAAATAGAGAAACATTTCGGTTGACAGTGACTTCATGAAGATGTCTGCTACTTGGTCTCCAATCTTGCAGAAGGCCAACACATTTCAGCTGTAAAAAACTAGATTCTTGGTCATCGCAATGCCAGACATATTGTCACAGAAGAGTATAGTTGGTGAGGATTCTTCATGCTTCATATCTTTGAGTATTCTTCTTAGCCAAACAACTTCACAAGCTGCTCCACAAGCTGATATATACTCAGTCTCAGCAGAAGACATCGCCATAGTATTTTGCTTCTTTGATGACCAAGGAATAGGCTTTGCTCCTATGAAGAAAACATAGCCTAAAGTACTTTTGCGATCGTCAATCGAACCTGCCGAATCGCTATCAGAAAAGCCATGCAATTTATTATCTTTCTCAGCTTGAAAAACAACCCCATAATTCTTAGTCCCTTGCACATATCTCAGAATATGCTTAGCAGCAGCAAAATAAAGTTAGCTAGGCTCACTCATAAATTTTGAAACAATACTAACAGCATAAACAAGATTAGGTCTTGTATTTGTGAGATAAATGAGTGAGCCAACAAGCTTCCTGTAGATAGTCTCATCAACCTTCTTAGCTCCATCATTTTTTGAAAGCTTTTCATTGACTACCATAGGAGTACAAGAATCTTTACAGCAAGTCATGTTGAACTTCTTCATCAAATCAGCAGCATATTTTTCTTGAGAAATAAATATTCTTCCATTTTCTTGCTTCACTTTCATCCCAAGAAAATATCTCATAAGCCCGAGATCTATCATCTCGAATTGGCTCATCATGGCTTTTTTAAAATCTTCAATCATCAAGAGATTATTGCCCATATATATCAAATCATCAATGTAAAGGCAAGCAAAAAGGAATTCTATTGAACCTTTTGTCTTCACATACAATGATGGCTCATTTGGATTTCTTTGGAATCATTTTTCTGAAAATAGTTGTCAATCTTGCTATTCCATGCTTGTGGGGCTTGCTCTAACCCGTAGAGAAACTTTTGAAGTTGATACACTTTGTTTTCTTGGCCCATAGCTGCATATCCTTGTGGCTGCTAAAAATATACTTCTTCTTTAATTTCTTCATTTAAAAATGCTGATTTTAAATATACCTCTTGCAAAGAACGAGTCTTTCTTGGTGGTGAGTCAGTTGTAGTTGTAGTTGAAATTGAATGACATGCAGATAATGAAGAGCCTGGATTTGGATTTTGTTGGTTTGGAGAAATCAAATGATTGACTTCATTTGGTTGAAGAGGTGTCACTTGATAATCCAGCTCTGTCTTTCCATTCCCATGCACTTCCTTCATCAAAAATTACATCCCTTGAAATGATCAGCTCTTGAGTGTTGGGATTGTGCAACCTGTAGACTTTGGAGTGATCACTGTAGCCAATGAAGATACATCTTTCTCCATTTTCATCAAACTTCTCTCTGTTAGAGGAAGAATGTGATAATAAGCCAAACAACCAAAGATCTTAAGATGATCAATCGTTGGTTTTCTTTGGAACCATGCTTCATAAGGGGTCATGTGTTGGATAGCCTTTGTTGGAGATCTATTTAGAAGATATACAGTTGTATTTACAACTTCTGCCCAATAAGTATTTTGCAAACCTTTGGCTTTCAACATGCTTCGAGCGACTTCTACAATGCTTCGATTTTTTTGCTCTGCAATGCCATTTTGTTGTGGACTTTGGATAGCCTTTGTTGGAGAACGTTCTAGAATGGCTTTGAAATGAATTCTCCTCCATGATCTGTTCTCAAGTCGTTAATGATCTGTCCACTTTCTCCTTCAACATGAGCCATAAATTGAAGAAATATAGAGAAAGCTTTCGATTTTTGCTCAAGAAAATAAACCCACATCATCCTTGAATAATCATCAACAAAAAAGAAAAAAGTATCTTCTATTATTCAAAGGAGTTCTAGTCGGACCACAAATATCGACATGTAATAATTCAAGGGGAGCTTTAGCTCTCCATGAAAATTTAGAAAATGGCTTTTTGTGAATTTTTCCATAAACACAACCTTCACAAACTCTCCCCCCAATATCAAGAGAAGGTACCCCAATAATCATGCCTTTTTTATTCAACAATTTAAGACTCTCGAAATTTAAATGCCCATATCTCATATGCCAAAGCATTGACTCATCTATGACTTCTGACATTAAAACAAGATTTTTTTTTATGAGACATATGCATTGGAAACACTCTATTTGATGCCATAGGCACTGTAGTAATTATTTGATCCCTTTTCTTATCAATAATTGTGCATTTATCTCTATCAAATGTGATCATATAACCCTTTTCAACTAGCTAGCCCACACTTAATAGATTTTGAGACAATTTAGGGATATAAAGTACATCTTTAAAAAGTTCAGAAGTATCTCCCTTTGTTTCCGTAGTAATGTCACATTTGCCTTCCACCTTCACGTATTTTCCATCTCCAAGCTTCACATTGGATTTAAATGAATCATCCAAGTGAACAAAACTAGTCTTCATTCTTGTCATATGGCGACTGCACCCGCTATCGAGGTACCATGTATCTTGATCTTCTTGCATACTTGTGCAAAAGTAGAACAGTTGTTCTAAAGAATCATCATTTTTGATGAAGTTGGCATGATTTTTCTGTTTCTTCGGGCAATTGATGAGAGGATGATTAGAGTCTTTGTAGTGGCTGCATGGTCTAAACCAGCAATCTTTGCTTTCATGATTACTCCTTTTGCATATATGGCACCGGCTGAGACTTTTATTGCTGCTAGAGTTGAATTTATTGGGCTGGTTTTTCTTCCAGTCTATGCCTTTCGATCCACCTTTTCAATTTTAATTCCGGTGCTGATACTTCGATATTCTTGGCCTTTCTTCGTTCTTGTTCCCTGTCACAGTCATCTTGGATTGGAGGGCTTGCTCTAATGGTTCCTCCACATATCTAGCCATTCTATACTCATGAGCTTCAAGGGAACCCATTAGTTCATACATGGTAAGTTTAGACAAGTCTTTAGATTCCTCAATCACCGTTACAACATGTTGAAATTTCTGGGGTAAGACCCTCAAAATTTTATCAACTATTTTCTTCTCTTCTATATTATCACCACAACTTCTAATCAAATTAACTATTTCAGCAACTTTTGAGAAAAAATCATGTACCCTTTTCAGTTTCTTTCATGGAAAGATTGTCAAAATTAGTCCATAGGGTCCGGAGCTTGATGGCAGTGACTTTCTCAGAACCTTGGAATTCTTTTTGCAGAACTTTCCAAGCATCTTTTGCCTTCTTTATGCCAAAAATTCTTGGAAATGTTGACTTACTCAGCCCCTGTTGGATGTACCGCAAAGCATTGGCATCTTTTTTTATGTTATCTTTGTATTGCTTTTGTTGAGCATTTGTCCATAACGAAGTGGTTTCCACTGGTGGTTTGTCATAGCTTTCTTCAATCACATCCCAGAGATCTTGTGAGATGAAGAATGTCTCCATCTGGCTGCTCCAATAATTATAGTGCTCTCCATCAAAAATTGGTACTTGACTAGGAGAGTATTGGAAGAGTGTTTGGTTTTGTTGCCATATGGAAGCAAGAGCAAGAAATGGGATATGAAGAAGCCTAATGCTCTGATACCACTGATTGATATTTTTACAAACAGAGAAAATGCAAAAGAACAAAAGATAGGGGAGATGAAAAGTCTGATAATTGATCTGGCATATTGGACACACACTTATGGCATAGCCAAAACATCATAGATAATTCTAGAACAACATTAATTGTACCTAATACCAAACTACAACCTGAACATTAAAACTAGAGTAATAGATCCACACAGTTCATGCATATGCATTTAATTCTCAAAATTAACTTTTAACACAAACAAACCACTCAACAACCCCTCGCATCCTTCCATGATTACTAATTAGGCTAGCTGAATGCAGTTGAACCTGATCAAACAACAATAACAGTTTGCAGCATTGGCTTAAACCAGATCTTTAATAAATTGCCAGGAAAAAATTGAAATAACTCTTCCTCTGTTCTATTAGATACATATTTCTTTATGGATCATTGCAAGGGTCTAAAATTGTGAATGTGCATCAATTATGTATTAAAAAATTGTTGGGTAGTTATATAAGATCAAAAAATCTAAATAATACTTTCTATCTAGTCTAGGCCTTGGGTTGTGATAATTATGCTTATATTTTTTTAATGTCAGATGTTTGTCTAAGTAACAGATCACATTTTTGTCACTTTTGCATGTTTTGCCATATTTACTTCCATTTGCTCTCATTGACACAGAAAATACATTTGTACCTTCTTATCCATCCTCACTTATGGCCAAGTTAGTAATGTGGGACTTCTGATATATGTTTAGGAAGCAAAGATCAAAAAGGGTTAAAAGATCAAAAGAAGAATCGCTGGACGAATGAAGTGAAAAGACTGAATGTGATTATTCTACCAATCATATATCTTCAAATTGCTCAGTTGAAGGTATTCTACAACTCCAGATTGCTTCACTGGAGATAGTTAAGTGAAATAAAATTACAGGGACTGGTGCAACTGTGGAGCGTGGTGGCCAATTACAATTCTAGTTAACAACCAATTAATCCTTCTGCAAGTCCATTGCCAACATTTTGGTCACCAGTTGGCACATATCTCCTCAATGCATTCACTTGGGAAACCAGAATTATCCCTAAAACATGAAAAAATAAATGAAGGCCAGCCTCCTAGTGATGAAAATTCAGGCTGGGTGAATTATGGCTTGCGTAGCGATGACGCCATTTGTTTAGCAATCAAAATTCTAGGTTCAAGCCTTATGGTTCATCTCCAAGAATTTGGACTTTGATATTATAATGCAGGTGGTCTACCTCTCCTTTCTTCTCTCTCTCTCTCTCTCTATAAATCTATGTCCATGCATCAAACATCTCATGCACACAGAACCGCGGGGGAAGAAGCTAAAGCTAAGACCTTTTTACAATTTCATATGGATCAAATGTCAGGTGATTGGTAAGATAGGGACAACGATGGCTGATGATTTCATCAACATGCCAAATAATTCTTTCTAGTTGGATGACGACTCGAGGTAAGATCAACAACCCAACTATCATAAAATGTCTTAATCTCTTTAAAGATTTCATCTTTTTATTAAAAAAATAAATCACATCTATAACAGCTAAATGAAGGAAATTATGAATAGTAAAAAATGAAAAACTAATTTTTTGCAGCATATTCTTGTTAGACGACATGTCACTGCGCTGGACCTTAACCTTGCTGACGTGGAGCCGCCGCTGCTCCATGGCTTGACAGATTTGGCCCCCACCCCCTCTTCCTTTTTTTCCTTTTTTCTTCATTCGCAAAAGAAAGGGCAAGTGTATTGCAATTTTTGTTGCCATAATTTTTGGATGTTCAGAAAAAAGTAATTTCTTTTGCTTTTTTTCCTTTTTAGAAAACCTCATTGATTTTTTCTGAGTCAAAAGGTGTGTATTTTGGAGTTGGGTTTTGCTGTAGGGTTGGCTACTTTGCTTTAAAAGAAGAGAAATTTTCTAATATTTTATTTTACAAATTGCAAAGGAGAGAGATGGTTTGCAATTCTTGTATTATTTATTTTCATAAAAAAAATAATATCTAGTGCCTGTTGATTTGGATCTCACTTGTTGGTGGATGGCATAACTTTTGTATCTGAGTGGATAAATTTATTTGAGATAACTTCTAACACGAAACTTTAATTATGGTGTGTTGTTCTTCGTGTCTCTAGTTGTTAGAATGCGGTGCTAACCATGTAGACCTAATTTACATGGTTTATCCCATATCTGTGTGTAAAGCATTTTTGGCCATGAAATGAGCTTCATATCACTATATAAATCCATTAGATCAAGGTTTGATTTTATAAACCTATTTGCGCCTAGTTGCAGTCTTTCCAAAAGATAAATTAACCAAAACCCATATATCAGTTTTGTCTAAAGCCTGCAATTTCTCATCCATTATTTTCCACCAAATAAGATTAGTACTAGTCTTACGATAAGATTCAGATTTATGTAAATAAATATGAGTAGAGAAGCAATTAAAAATTATGAATACATATAGAGGGTTGCCTTAGCCAAGTAGATTGAGGCACGGGAAGGGATGGAGTAGTGGTGGAAGAACTAAGGTGATGAGAGGAATCACTTGTAAGTTCATCCAATGAAGAAGATATCTCAGGAATAGTCATGGATATTCAGGAGAGTCGAACAGATTTATATTGGAGTCATCAAGAAATAGTTCTATAAAAGAGTCAATGAAGAATGAAAGAGCTGTGATGGTAGATAAATAAAAGGTTGATAGGGAAGAAAATATTTGATGTTTACAAAACATAATAAGTCAAGAAATATGAAGCTGATTGGAGATAGGATTGTAATATTGATATCCTTTTTATTTGACCCCATTCCCAAGATAATGGCACTATCTAATGCAAGGCTCTAATTTAGTGTGTTCATAAGGTTGGAAAAGAACAAAGTATGTACAACTAATAACATTAAAGTAACTATAATCAGGAGGTCTTTCATACAAACTCTCAAATGAGATTGATCATTAAGGGTCCTAGAAGGTAGACATTAATTGTATAGACAACTGTAACCCCAGAAGCATTAAAGATACATTGCAAAAATGAGCAAAGCACAAAAACTATCCAAAATATGCCAAAATTTTTGTTCAATACACCTATTTTATTATGATGTACTCAGATAAAAACATTAACAAAATATCCTCATGTTGATGAAAAATTAAGGGATACTTTGTCATTATATTCTATGGTGTTATTGAAATGTAAAACCTTGATAGTACAATAAAACTAGGTTTTTATTATATTAGCTAATGTTTTAATAAATTTAAGGCAACTTAGATCCATTATGAAATAAGATAAAGCCATGCAAAATGAGAATTGTCATCAACAAAGATGATTAGGAATGGCAACGGCCCGGGGATGGCCCAGGGTAGCTTATACCAGTCTCCATCCCCGTTAGGAAAAACATTCATGTTACTCGCCCCGTTAAGCCGTTATAGTTAATGGGGTAGGGACGAAGATATCCGGCGGGTAAACAAGTACCAATTGGGTATCCATTTGATCATTTACATAAATTAATAAAATTATTTTATTAAATTTATAATTTTTTAAAAAATTAAAAAATACTAATTAAAAAATCTAATAAAGCTTTTCTTCATCTAATTTCTTTTGACAGCAGTTACAAATTGCTTTCAAACTCTCATCGATCATTTTTCATTCAAAATGGTTCCAAACTTTCGATCATAAAGACCTTGTTGGAAAATAGAGTATGTTTTGTGTTTCAACTGAAGTCAAAGAATTTTTAATGGAGTCATCTAATGTGTTAGATGTATCAATATCATCTTTTGGTTGTTCTCAATTGGTCTTCATCTTATCCTAAAAAATTAATATTATCATTAAACACATAAGCTAATATACATATCAATAAATTTATGTATATTATTTATTTTTAATTTTTAATTTTTAATATATTAAAAATATATATATATTTAAAATTTAAATACATTATATTAAAGCTAACGGGACGGGGATGGATAAACGAAGATGGGGTGAAGAATATCATCCATGGACTGTTTACCCATTTAGCCGTTAATGAGTAATCCTCGTTACCCATTAAGCTGTTTAGACCGAGGATTCATCGATCTATTAAAAATGGTACCGATTGGGTAAATGGCCAAAAGAAAAAAATTGTCATCCCTAAAGATGATAAATACTTTGCTCCTCTTCCCTCAGGTGATCAAATTGTAGCATAAGGAGATGGCCTCCAAACATCAAAATAGATTAAATTAAAAGGTATCGAAGATAAGGAATTACTTTTGTTAAATGGTAAGATTTTTTTGCAAGTTGACATAATACACAATCAGCATGTACGACTATTTATACATGACCAAATTGACTACTAAAAACTAAGAAATATAAATGACACAATGAAACATTCCCCAATCATGAATGCCAAAGACCAGGGATAAGTTGGTTGTCATTACATGACTCATGAATATTATGTTGGGCCTGGTGTGGTGCTATCAAGGCCCAGGTGGGCTAACTTGTATTGGGCTAGGTTTGAGTCCAAGGGTTGAGATTAAATCAAGTCACGGGTGTACACGGGCTTGGGGATTAGTTTAATCTCATTGGTTTAGTCCATGGGAGTTTTTTGTTGAGTCTGGGCCTGGCCCACTTCGTGGATGTATTTAAACTCTAGTCTCTAGGGTTTGGATGGAATAGAGAACAGATTCTTTTCTCCCAAAAATTCCCTTCTCTCATCATAGGGCGGCAGCCCTTTCTTTCTCCTCCCCATCTTCCTCCTTTTCAAGAAGTAAACCTAACAGGATTAGAAATCCTTAGTTCTAGTTCTTGTTGAACGGGGAATCCCATTGCTATTCATCAAGGTCTAAACCTAACAGGATTAGAAATCCTTAGTTCTAGTTCTTGTTGAACGGGGAATCCCATTGCTATTCATCAAGGTCTAAACCTAACAGGATTAGAAATCCTTAGTTCTAGTTCTTGTTCAACGGGGAATCCCATTGCTATTCATCAAGGTCTAAACCCTAACAAGTGGTATCAGAGCCTGGTTCAAGGAGTAATCTGGAGGCCTTCAAGGAGTTGAAATAATTTCAACAAAATCTCGTCAAGGTACTTCTCTATTTTATAAAATTTATTTTTGTGCTATTTTTGAAATTGGCCATGGGGAGTAGCATAAAATTAGAGGTTGAGAAGTTTGATGGGAAGGGAAGTTTCTCCATGTGGAAAGTCCAGGTAGAGGACCTCCTTGTGCAGCAGGGTTTAGATCTGGTTTTGGAGGAAAGGCCAGATGGGATGACAGACAAGCAGTGGATTTCATTGGAGAAGAAGACATGTTCAATGATCAGGGGCTGTCTGGCGGATTCAGTCCTCTATTCAGTGCTGGAGGAGAAGACCCCGAAGGGACTCTGGACGAAGTTGCACACCCTCTATATGGGAAAGAATATGTGCAACAAGTTGATGTTGAAGAAGCGCCTCTACAGCCTTCGGATGTCAGAAGGTGGAGATGTGCTGGGTCACATCCAGATATTCGACCAGATGAGCAATGAACTTCTGAATGTTGGGGTCAAGATGGAGGAAGAAGATAAAGCACTTTTGCTTTTATGTTCAATGCCCACGTCTTATGACTCATTGGTCACAACACTGCTCTATGGGAAGGAGACATTAATTTATGAAGATATTGTCTCGGTGCTTCGGACGAATGAGCAGAGGGAGAAGATGACCAAGGAAGCTGTTCCCCAGGAGGGTCTATCTGTTGGGGAAAGGACAGGCAGAGGTAGGGGCAGGGACAGAAGTAAGTCTGGAGGACGATCAAAGTCCAGGAAAGGCAAGAGAGAGCTGAAGTGCTATAAGTGTGGAGAGGTAGGACATTTTAAGAAGAATTATCCTAAGTGGAAAAATCAGAAGGGAGAAAAAAGGATCTGAGTCTGTGAGTACAGTTGTAGATCAGAAGGTGGAGGATGATCTCTTGGTTGTATCAGATGATCACAGGCACAGCACAGAGATGTGGACCTTGGATTCAGCCTGTTCTCATCATTACACTCCCAATCGGTCGTGGTTCAGTACTTACACAGAGGTTGAGGAGGGGAATGTGACTCTTGGAGATAATCACCCTTGCAAGGTGGCAGGTATTGGCACAGTGAGGGTGAGGATGTTTGATGGTATGGTGCGCACTCTTACTAGTGTGAAGCATGTTCCAGAACTCAAGAAGAATCTGGTATCACTGGGGTACTTGGAGCGGACTGGATACAGCTTCAACAGTCGTGCCAGGAGTGGAGTTCTGAACATCTCCAATGGAGCCATGGTGGTGATGAGAGGGAGGAGGCTGGAAAATAATCTATACAAGATGGAGGGCTCTGTGATGACTGTGAAATCTGAGGTGGCAGATGTGGAGCAAGATCCCCGGGATGTGTACAGGATGTGGCATTACCGCCTGGGCCACATGGGAGATAAGGGGATGAAAGAACTGAGCAAGAGAGGTCTGCTTCTAGACTTGAGTAGCGGAGATATGGAGATCTGTGAGCCTTGTCAGATGGAAAAGCAGAGGAGAGTATAGTTCTCAGTCAGCACAGCTAGGAGTGCTGAACCCCTGGAGTTAGTACATACAGATGTCTGGGGACCAGCCCCAGTTTCTGCAAGGAATGGGGCCAGATACTTTATGACCCTGATAGATGATTTCTTAAGGAAGCTGTGGATCTACTTTATGAAGGAGAAATCAGAGGTCTTCACCAAGTTCAAAATCTGGAAGGCTGAGGTGGAGAAGGAGCAGGGTAAAAGTGTGAAGTGTCTAAGGTCTGATAATGGCGGGGAATACACCAGCAGGGATTTCCAGATTTTTTGTGAGGAGTGGGGCATCAGAAGGCACTTCTCGGTGATGGGAACTCCTCAACAGAATGGGGTGGCTGAGAGGATGAACAGAACACTATTAGAAAAGGCAAGATGCTTAAGGCTGCAGGCAGGGCTTCCAAAGATGTTCTGGGTTGACGCAGTAGATGCAGCTAGCTACTTGGTCAATCGGTCACCGTACACCAGGTTAGATGGAGACATTCCAGAGGAGATATGGTCTGGAAGGAAGACAAGCCTAAACCATCTAAGGGTGTTAGGATGCACAGCATATGTGCATGTTGGAGCTGGGGAGCGGAGTAAGTTGGATGCCAGGTCTAAGAAGATGGTGTTCCTAGGCTACCCGCGAGGAGTCAAGGGGTATCGGCTATGGGACCCCTTGGAGAAGAAGGTTGTCATCAGCAGAGATGTAACCTTTGATGAGAGCTCAATCCTCCAGAACAGAAGTGGCATGGATGCACAGCAGGTACTACAGGAGGTAGAACACGGTAACACTAGTCAGACAACCTCCTATACAGTTGTGCCATTTGCTAGTGGACCAGGAAGATTTGAGATTCAGGTGGAGAGGACTGACAGAGGGGGTAGAAGCCAGGGAGTTCAGCAGGATGCAGCTGGACAGGGGACTGATACTGGGATCGCACAGCAAAGGCCCAGGAGGAACGTGCGACCACCAGTTCGATACAGCTTTGAGGATTCGTTGTCATATGCCCTGGTGACAGCGAATGGAGACCCTTTCACCTATGAGGAGGCTATGAAAAGTCAGGATAGAGATAGGTGGATCCATGCTATGGCAGAGGAAATGCAGTCTCTTCACAGCAATAATACGTGGCAGGTGGTCCAGCTGCCACAAGGAAAGAAACCCATTGGTTGTAAATGGGTTTATCAGCGCAAGGAAGGAGCTTCAAACAAGAGGGTATCAGGTATAAGGCAAGATTAGTGGCCAAAGGATACTCTCAGAAAGAAGGCATCGATTATGGTGAGATATTTTCTCCAGTTGTCAGGCACACTTCCATCAGACTATTATTGAGTATTGTAGCAGCTCAGGACTTGGAGCTGGAGCAGATGGATGTGAAGACAGCATTCCTCCATGGTCATTTGGAGGAGAGCATCTACATGGAGCAGCCACCAGGGTTTAGAGAACCAAGATCAGATGGGAAAGTCTGTTTGCTGAAGAAATCTCTGTATGGGCTGAAGCAGTCGCCGAGGCAGTGGTACAAGAGATTTGACACTTATGTTAGGAGCATTGGACTTTTCAGGTGTGAGTATGATTCTTGCGTGTATGTTAAATCTCTGGATTATGGGTCTAGGATGTACTTACTCTTGTATGTAGATGACATGCTGATAGCATGCAAGAGTGAGAAGGCTGTACAGGAACTGAAGATATCTTTGTCTCGGGAGTTTGAGATGAAGGATCTGGGGCCAGCCAGGAAGATCCTATGGATGGAAATCATCAGAGATAGATCCAAAGGTGTGCTGCATCTGAGTCAGGGTGGCTACATTAAAAAGATTCTGGAGCGATATGGGATGAAGGATGCCAAACCGACAGCACTACCTTTGGCAGCACATTTTTCCTTATCGAAGACCATGTCACCACAGACTGAGGTGGAGGCTCAGGAGATGGAGAAGGTACCATATGCTTCTGGTGTTGGGAGCCTTATGTATGCCATGGTATGTTGTAGGCCAGACATAGCCCATGCAGTGAGCCAGGTGAGCAGGTTCATGGCGCAGCCTGGTAGGGAGCACTGGCGAGCACTGAAGGGAATCTTCAGGTACTTGGTAGGTACAGTTGGGGTTGGTATTTGCTATGGACAGCAAGAAGATGCTGAGAGATCCAACTTATCCAAGGAGGCTCGTGGGCAGTTATATGGGTATGTGGATGCAGACTTTGGTGGAGATGTGGACACTAGGAGATCCACAACAGGCTTTGTGTTCAGCCTGTTTGGTGGTCCAGTATCGTGGAGATCATGTCTGCAGCCCATCACAGCCTTATCTACCACGGAGGCAGAATACATAGGTATCACGAGGCAGCAAAGGAAGCTCTTTGGCTGAAGGGCTTGATGCTGGAGATAGGACTTGATCAGAAGGTTGTCCAGGTGCATAGTGACAGCCAGAGTGCTCTGATGCTTGCGCAGAATGCAGTCTATCATGCCAGGACGAAGCACATTGACCTCAGATACCACAGGATCAGAGAGCTGGTGGAAGATGGTGAGGTGGAGCTGGTGAAGGTACACACCAAAGAAAATCCAGCAGATGCACTGACTAAGGTTCTTCCACGGGACAGTTTTCAAAAGTGTATTTCGTTGTTAAAGCTGATGGACACAGTGGACGTGCTGAGGCCTTGAAAGCACCAAGGTGGAGATTGTTGGGCCTAGTGTGGTGCTATCAAGGCCCAGGTGGGCTAACTTGTATTGGGCTGGGTTTGAGTCCAAGGGTTGAGATTAAATCAAGTCACGGGTGTACACGGGCTTGGGGATTAGTTTAATCTCATTGGTTTAGTCCATGGGAGTTTTTTGTTGAGTCTGGGCCTGGCCCACTTCGTGGATGTATTTAAACTCTAGTCTCTAGGGTTTGGATGGAATAGAGAACAGATTCTTTCTCCCAAAAATTCCCTTCTCTCATCATAGGGCGGCAGCCCTTTCTTTCTCCTCCCCATCTTCCTCCTTTTCAAGAAGTAAACCTAACAGGATTAGAAATCCTTAGTTCTAGTTCTTGTTGAACGGGGAATCTCATTGCTATTCATCAAGGTCTAAACCTAACAGGATTAGAAATCCTTAGTTCTAGTTCTTGTTGAACGGGGAATCCCATTGCTATTCATCAAGGTCTAAACCTAACAGGATTAGAAATCCTTAGTTCTAGTTCTTGTTCAACGGGGAATCCCATTGCTATTCATCAAGGTCTAAACCCTAACATATTATTTTCTTGAATTTTATGTAAGTTTTCTAAACATTTTATTTTTAAAGATATTTTTAAAATGGCATGATTTAGTAGATTGATCTAGTGATTGTAGCAGTGAGTCGATGACCCAACTACGTAGCCAAGTTAGTTTCCTATCTAGATATATTAAGTATGATGATTAGGATAGGACAACAAATAAGTTGTGGTGGGTCAAGGCATGCTCGATCCTGACTTAGACCCAAATCATTAGCTAGCTAGATTGGATCATATTGATCCCATGAAAAATATTTTAGATTTAATTGGTCGTTTGGATTTGATTAGGGTCAAGTATGACATTGACCAAATCTGCAACGTTCGTATTTAGATTTAGTTTATAATTTGGGTTAGGCATTTGGTTATTACCTAAACATAATATAGCTATCTCTTTATAACTTAATTTATAATATGCAATATTTAAATATAAATTATTAAAAAAATTTAATAAAGCTAGCTAAAGCACTACTAACCTAAATATGAATTTTAATTCTATATTTTTTTAATTTATTTAATATAATAATCCAATCAACCTCAAAATTTTGAATTTTAAAGAATATATATTATTATATTTGGGAACATTGTAAATGTTAAATAAATAATAAATATTTACATATAATTAAATTAGGTTAAATGAGAAAAATGAGGCTATTGGAATGAACAAATAAGAATTAATTTAAGTGAATTGATGAATTAGAAGAGATACACATAAGAAGAAGGAAAATGAGTATCGCATGATCAGGAGTTTTGTGTCAGTTTAGCTTGTGTAGGGATATCTTTCTCTGCTCAAATTAGACATGCATGATATATGGACTTGATTGGATTGATTTAGGTTAGATATTTTAAAACCTTGACCCAACCTTGTTTCCAATTCAGACCAAAATTTTTGACCTTGAATCAATTCATATGTTCTCAAAAATAGATTAGACTAGATAGGGTCACTAGTGGGCTGACCCATTTGCATCTGTATCTTGGGTGAAAAAAATGTAGAATAAACCTTTTTAAGTATAAATGGTTATATAGCTGCATGCATGATAGTAATTGTACTTATGAGGTGACTTTTTTGAGATAAGAATAGGTGTGATACATCAATTACTTCTCGGTTTTCTATTATATATATATATATATATATATATATATATATATATATATATTCAACTCCATGATGGTAAGTGAAAAATTACTTTCAAGTCACATAATCATAAAAAAATCTATTCTTGAATCCTTGTCTATTCTTAAATTAAATTCATAATAAGTTATGATGTCCTTGAATTAAAATATTCTTTGTACCCCTCAAGTTCTATCAAAGAAAAAAATTGATACCGAAATACTTCAATCCATTGTAAATAAGTTTATTGACCAATATATTTAGGAAATTAGTAAGCAATGACTGCTAAATCAAGTTTGAGTGGTTGAATAGGGTGTTAGTCTAATGATGAGTTAGTGATTTGATTTTGTTGGCACACAATTTTGGCGGAGTTTTATTTTTGGCCCTTTTAAAATTTGGAAAAGGAAATAGATTGGAGGACCTTTTCGAATTTCCAAAAAGGAAGTTTCTAGGTCCCAATTCAAAAAATTACATATTTACTCTTGAACAAAAAAAATAACAAAAAAAGCAAATGATGTAAATTATCACTTTCCCCTCAATAAAAAAATACATGGTTACCATTAAGAGAGAAAACATGGGGTAAACCAATTTATGTATTGGATAAAAATCTTTTTATTTACTAAAAAACTTCAAGCATTTATTATCCAAAAATTATAAAGAATTAACAATCAATGCGCTCATTAAAAAGTCTAAATCAAATGAATTTGGACCAATTAAATGGTAAGAAGGTTTCAATGAGACTAAAATAAATTAATTGTGGGTTAAATTTATGTCAAATACTTTCGTAAGACTAACCGATTAGGATGGAGATAATCAATCAAGATATATGTGCTCAACCAAAATCATAACAAAAATAAGCAGGACCTTTAGGTTGTCAAAACTAGCTAAATATCAGCTAGGTGAGGATCTATGAAAAATCTTCTATTGATATACTCATTTAATCATCAAATACACTTACTTAGACCCTAGTCCTCATGAAATGCACCCTTCTCTAGAAAGAAGACCAAGGGGAGTGAACATGCTTGTTTGGCCTATCATTTGTATTTATGTTTGTGTTAATTTGTATTGCATTTGAACTACAACATTGCATCACATTGGATACAAATACTTGGTTGTTGACTTACATTTAGTGCAAAATTGATATGCATTAAAATTTTAACAAAAAATTTGTAAATAAAAAATAGATAAGCACCTGTACTTTGGAGACTTTGGAATTGGAGAAGGAGATGATTTTAAAATTTTATTAATTTAGGGTAATTTAAAAAGCGTAATAGAATAACTTAAAAGATTAAGGATAATGTTGGATTTCCAAGTTTGGAGGAGATCATTACCATGAAAAGAAAATAATTTTCATCTCACATTATATCTGCCAGGATATGTTGGGTTCTCTTTATTGGTATCTTGTCTAGCGCGAGATGTAATTTTAGTATTGCATTATGATGGGAATTTCAGTTTTTAAATAGGTGGGGTTATGTTTGGGCTCCAAACAGACCATCTATGTGATGCAGACAACAAAAAACTCTAGTTATCCTAAATTAATCTCTATATTTTCATAAATAGACTTGATCGGGCTAAGTTACTACTTGATCGACCCATTTGCATCCATAACTTGGGGTCATACCTTATTATTAAAATATTTTTTAAACTGTATTTCATAAATGATATCCAATAATCATTTTTTTAGTTGTATTTAATAAAAAGGATATCTATAGTATTTGCTGCCTAACTTAATATTTAAGGTATGAATGATAACTACCGTTGCACCTATATCCTTAATAAAAGTTATATGGCTATAATTAAAAGAGAAAACATAGGGTAACATATATATATTCTGCATATGGGATATTAAGACCTTTCTATTTAATAAAACACTTTCAAAAGGTAGAAAAAATAAGTCCATTTGTTTATTAAAAGCAAAAAATTAAATGAGTTTGGACCAATTAAATAGGTCAGAACGTGTGGGTGAGACCAAAATAGATTGATTTTGAGTGAGGATCATGTCAAGCATTTCATCGTTAGGTTAGCTTGAATTACGCCCGCAGATTATCAAGCAAAACCGAAACCAAAACCAAAACCAAAATCCAAAACAAAACAAAACCAAAACCATAACCGCCACCGACGCGACCCATCGATTGTCAAAACTAGCTGAATACCAGCGAGTTGGCGACCCACGGAAAATTTTGTCCTGATACACTCGTTTAACCACCATATTCACTAGCTTGACCCTAGTCCTCATGCGATGCACGCTGGTCTGGAGATGAGAACAAGGGAAGCGAACGGAACGCCACCACATTCCTCCAAATAACGTTCATCAAACAACCACGGGGCACCATTTGAACTTGGAACAGAAGAAGAACATAACCCCCACCTCGATCCAGGACATCGCCTCTCCAAATCCCACAACCTTTCAATCGCCACTAGCGTCGCCGTCTTCTATAATCTCCACTAGCTAGCTCCATGGCCACCACTCCGAGCTCCAACACTGGAAACGCCGGCAACATGGAGACCACCAAGAGGAGGCGGGCTACGTCCGAGGAGTCGAAGTACTGCCATCAGGTAAATATTCTTCGGAAAAGGCTCGAGGTTTACCACTTTCATTGCCTCCTTTTTCTTTTTCTGAAAACTTGGTTCGTTGCAGTGCCGTCGGAAGAGGGACGCGATGGCTTTATGCAAACAGATGAAGAAGGGCAAGCCGTGCAACATGAAGTTCTGCGCCGCATGCCTCGATAACAGGTCGTCAGTCTTTCTGATTTTCTCTTGCTTTTTTTTTCCCTGAAAAGTTCCGCTCCTGCCCCATCTTGTGATTATTTTTTGGATTCATTGAGTTGAGGCTAATGGCGTTGATTTGCTCGGTTTAGATATGCGGAAAAGTTAGCGGAGGTCATGGCGTTGGAGAACTGGGCCTGCCCCAAATGCCGTGAGCTCTGCAACTGACCAGATTTCTGGCCAACACTGCCGAGGCGGCAGGGTTTTCTCCTGTTTCTGAGTTGCTGCAGAACAGAAGATCTGAAGTCGCCGAAGCTACCAATGTGAGTTTTTAATGTTCTATTGATTCTTTTTTTTTTCTCTCTCTCTCTATATATATTGACCGATTGCTTCTTGTTTTGAAACTGCCATGTCGAGCAGGAGGATGCAACAACCTTGATTGGTAGTAGTGGTGCAAGTCGAGCACCGACCGCCGACGTGTCTGGCCATGCCAAAGCCGGACCTTCTCAACGGATGCAATCGCCTCGCAGACCCTCCAATGATCAGACGGATGACGGCAGCAACGAGAAGGAGGGAAACGAGTGCCTTGGCCAACATAGGAATCCTGAGATTGTTCTGCCTCAAGGCACTCCATTGACCAATATCATTGGAGTCGAGATGCCGGTGGAGGACTTTGGACATGCCTTGCAGTTCCTAGAGTTCTGCAATGCATTTTCCAAGGTATGATCTCTGATGCTTTTACTGGGATTGTTCTGATGTCAAGTATTTGGGCTTCTGATGTCCACTATATTTTTTCTTGGCGATAATCTGCCAAGCAAATTGCGTTTTTTGTTAGCTGCTGCGTCACGGCATACTGATCTAATTCTCTACTTCGTTACTTCCAACATATTGTAGCCTGATGTTCAGATCTCTGTGATATATTTTTGAACATGATGGTATTCAGGTTCTTGACATAAAGGAAGGGGAACCCGAGTTCATCATTCAAGAACTCACAGGAGACTCCGGTTGCCCCAAAGAAAAATCGCCGAGCGTCCACCTCCACATCAAGCTGTTCTCTCTCATCCAAGAGGACAAGGGAGAAGAGTATGCCGCCCTGCTTTCCTTCTCGCATCAAATATTTCTTTTCACTAGCTGTTTATTCTTTAGACCATTATGGCAGTTTACTGATTTCTCTTGTTGGCTTTTGCCAGGCCTCCATCATTCTCCAGCAGCGAAGATTCATGGTTCCAAGCTGTCGGCAGATTGATCGGCGAATCTCGGTATCGCTCGTCGGAGTTCTCCTTGCTAAACAAGGGCCTCCAGGGATACGATGATTTCGGTCCATCAACGAAGCTTAGAGTCTTGAACTTTCTCTGCGACGAGGCTCTTGGCACCATGTAAGCGTTAATATTATTTCGTTTCTTAGATAACGTATCCTTGACATGCTCTAATCGATTATCTCTGTCCAGGGCACTGAGGAACTGGATTTACGAAGAAAATTCGAAATTTGATTCCAGAAAAAAGGAGGCCAAACAAAAAGTTGCTGCGGCTAAAAGAAAGGTTTTTGGTTCAGTTGCCATGGCTGTTCTGTTATTCACTTCTCAGCCAGGACTTCCCACTGGATTGTTTATTAGAATGCCGTTTGTGTGCAGGAACAAGATCTGGAGGAGAGGCTCAAGGATGAAATAGCCAAGGATTCGCTGGCCTTCAGGGAAGGAGCCCCTCCTTCGGCTTCCGAGCATGACAGTCTTATTTCTACGATAGAAAACAGGACTGAGAAGGCGACAGCTCATGCAGAGTTGATAGAATCGATGGAACTTTCAGCTAAGAGTATGTCTTAGATCGCATCTCTTTTGTTTACTGGTTTCTTCGGAATTACATATGTTTCCTTCACGAGTTGCCTTTTTTGCATCGAAGATGAGCTTCGTTAATTATATACCCTTGTTCTTTGTTATCTAAAAAATATTTTGAGCTTCAGCTTCAAAACTGTATCTAGCATTCGAGGAGTTGGCTGATGAAACATCTAGTCCGTTCAATTTTATTCCCTGATGTTGTATGCTGTAATAATCATGACCATATCAATGAATGGGATTTTTTTTCATGACTTCTTGTTTTGCTTCGTTTCCTATGCTTTGAGAAAGAAGCATTATAGCCTTTATTTTGCTTGTTTTGCTTTGGTTAGCAATGTAGAGAAGGTAGAGCCCTAGGGCCTTTAGGTAGTGTTTGATAGAAAAAACATTATTCATGTTTAAGTGTACGGGATAGAGTTTATCCCTTGGCTATCCCTAGAGGTATCCTTTGGCTATCCCATTGATTATATCAAATGCAAAAAGGTAAATCCATAGGATAACTTTTTTTACTTTTGTTTGGAGGGATAACCAGCTATTCCTGCATTTTCTAGAGAATAAATTGACGGGATAACCTATGGTTAACCATGGATTATCCCTTTGGTTAACTTTATTCCCCGCTATCCCTTATAGTTATGGCTTTGGGAATAAAAGGGGATATTCCCTGACTATCCCCTCTTATTCCCTATTTCAAATACTACCTAAGAGAAGGTTCCTAAGACTTAGAACGAAAAGAAAAGAAAAGAAAAAATTTGAAAGTTACCTTTTTGATGACCAAAGGAAGTTTATCTCAAGTTGGACTCTTTGCAAAGCGTGGTTCTAAGTAAGTCTCAACATCAGAAGAAATTCAGCCCTAGTAGAAAATTCGTTCCTAATTAATAGGCTAATTTTGTATAAAATGAGAATATTATTACATGAGAGACTCGGTTAGACTTAGGTAGAGTGATAGTTATAAAGGAGAATTTGGATCCCAGATTAAGGTTTTCGCTCATCGCATTAACATCTAATTCTCCCATATATCATCACTAGAAATGTAAGCCTTGCCTACGATATTCGAACCTACGAATTTAAAATCGTAGGCAAAAGAAATCTTTGCCTACAATTTTTGCAAAAGAAATCTTTTCTTATGATTTTTTAAAAATCATAGGCAAAGATTCCGTTATAAAAAAATTTATAATACATAAAAAAATATTTTTTATTTTGAAAATACTTTTCCTACAACAAAATCCAAAATCGTAGGGAATGGCCTCCTAAGGAAAAACCTTTGCTTACAATTTTAGTGAAAAACATAGGGATTAAATCAACAAATTTTGGGAGGCAAAATCACCCGTCAATATTTTTCTGAAAAAGTCTAGGGAAAACCCTTTTTCTGCGACTTTCATGAAAATCGTAGGGAAAGGCTCTAGACCTTTCCCAAGTCGTGTGGAGATGCGGAAGCGAGATGATATCCCTACTGAAATTTCTGCAGCAGAATTTTGGATCTTGATCCTGGTAATCTTTCCAGATTGATTAGCAACTAGGATTTTCCTTGGTTTCTTACGCCCCAAGATTGTAAGAGAGGGTCGTGGCCTCTCTTCT
Source organism: Calamus simplicifolius (assembly GCA_900491605.1). Lineage (NCBI taxonomy): Eukaryota > Viridiplantae > Streptophyta > Magnoliopsida > Arecales > Arecaceae > Calamus > Calamus simplicifolius. The sequence continues at coordinate 216,682 of UESW01002332.1, forward strand.
TCCTCACGTGAACCTTTAGATCTGATCCAGAAAATCAAGAGACGTTACCCAAGAAGAAGGTGCTGCTAGGGTTTCTTCCTTCTCCTTCTTTGAGAGAGGCGGTTCCAAGAAGATGGCTAGGGCAGAGATGGCAGCAATAAAACCCTTGAAAAGGAGAGGGATAGCTTATTCTAGGGAGAAAAGGATTTTTTTTTTCATTCATCTATAATGATCATCATTACATGACTATATATAACCCATCCCCATGACGGCCACCAAAATAAAACCAGCACCACACATGAACCAGTGCCTTATTATATGGATAATAAACCCTAAAAAACTCTCTTGGACCAACCCACACCTTGAGCCCAAACCCAGCCCAATGATAGACTAGTCCCCTCAAGACCCAACAACCTGGGCCTTAACCCTGTGGAGCCTACAAACCTTTACCCTAGGATTTAAGCTTTGGAGTACCACACCAGGCTCTACAATCTCCACCTTGGTGCTTCAAAGCTGCTAAAAAATCTGCACATTCTCTCAGACCCATCAGTGTCACACATGAGAGAAAGCTATCCCATGGAAGAGTTTTCATAAGTGCATCTGCCTGGTTCTTCTTTGTATGAACTTTTACCAGCTCCACTTCACCTTCTTCCACCAATTCTCTGATCCTATGATACCTCACATCTATATGCTTTGTACGTGCATGATAGATTGGGTTCTGAGCTAACTGCAGGGCACTCTGACTATCACTGTGTAACAATACTATACCTTGCTTCACCCCCATTTCCATGATGAGTCTTTTCAACCAAAGAGCCTCCTTGGCAGCCTCTGTAATCCCTATATACTCAGCTTCTATTGTAGACAAAGGTGTAATAGGTTGAAGGGTTGATCTCCAATAAATTAATCCACCATACATGCTGAACACATACCCTGTGGTAGACCTTCTTGTATCCAGATCACCTGCAAATTTGCATCCACAAATCCTTCCAATGGACCTAATGACTTACTTGGGATATTAGATTTCTCCTTAGATCCATCTTGCTGCCCAAAAATTAGACCAAGTCCACGAGTTCCCTGAAGGTACCTCAAAATCCACTTAAGTGCCTTCCATGCTCCTTTCCTGGGTTCGCCATGAATCTGCTCACCTGGCTCACTGCATATGCTATGTCAGGCCTGCAACACACCATAGCATACATAATGCTGCCCATGGCACTGGCATATGGAACTCTCTCCATGTACTCTTTCTCTTCATCTGTCTGGGGGTTCTGTAACTTAGAAAGAGACATGTGACTAGCCAAAGGTGTTCCAACTTGTTTGGCCTTATCCATCCCAAACCTCTCCAACACCTTGTGAATATATCCACCCAATGACAAGTGTAGAATTCCCTTGGTCCTATCTCTGTAAATTTCCATCCCAAGTATCTTCCTAGCTGACCCCAAATCCTTCATTTCAAATTCTATTGATAATGCATATTTCAGTCCATTCACTGCTTCAACACTCCTGCTGGCAATGAGCATATCATACACATACAGAAGGAGATACAGTGCATCATCCTCATCCATATCTTTCACATAGATACAAGTATCATGTTCACATCTAGAAAATCCAAGGCCCAAAATAAAATTTTCAAACCTTTTGTACCACTGACGGGGTGACTGCTTCAAACCATAGAGCGATTTCTTTAGTAGACACACTTTTTCTTCCAATCCAGATTCCTTGAAACCCTCTAGTTGCTTCATGTATATCCTCTCCTCTAGACTCCCATGTAAGAAAGCCGTCTTCACATCCATCTGCTGCAACTCCATACCATGTTTGTTACGAGAGATAACAACACACGAATTGAAGCATGACGTACCACTTGAGAGAATACCTCTGTGTAGTCCACTCCCTCTCTCTGTGAGAACCCCTTAGCAACAAGCCTTGCTTTGTATCTGACTCCACCTTGCTCTGAAGGTGCCTCCTTCTTTGTGAACACCCATTTTGAACCAATAGCCCGAGCATCTCTAGGTAGATCCACTAGCTGCCATGTCTTGTTCATTTCCAGGGACTCCATCTCCTCCATCATGGTCTGCATCCATGAGTCTCTTTCTAAACTTTCCATGGCTTCTTGGAAGGTCTCTGGATCTTTATTTGCATTGATTAGAGCATAGAAAATCATGTCATCAATGCGATACCGAGCAGGTTTGATGATGGTACTCTTTGTCTTGTGTAGTGCCACACCCTTTGATCATCTCTCAAAGCTGAAGTGTGTGACTTCACCTGCACCTCCTTTTGGATTGATGGCTCTTCTAGCTAATCTTTACATGTATTGGAATATTCATACCAAACTACCTCAAAAGAAGCATGTTTTGAAGTAGAAGTAGAAGGTACATCACCTGTCAGCCAATGCTGTCCACTGCTGTCCTGTTCAGCCTTTTCAGCTTCATCTGCAATCTCTGACCTCTTCAAGATGATCTTCTCATCAAAAATAATTCTCTACTGATGATACACTTATGTGAATCTAAACTCTATAGCAAATAGCCTTTAACTCCCTATGGATACCCGATGAAGATCAGCCTTTGTGTTTTTGGGTCCAGCTTGCTCCTTTCAGTTGCCTCACATGTGCATAGGCTGGCAACCAAAAATCCTTAGGTGTCCAAGCTCCACCTTCTTCCCACTCCAGATCTCCTCTGGAATGCCTCCATCAAGTTTTCTATTAGGGGACCTGTTAACAAGAAAACCAGAGAACATAATTGCATCACCCCAAAAGACCTTGGGCAGTGATGCCTGCAGCCTCAAACTCCTAGCCTTCTCTGTCAATGTACGATTCATCCTCTCTGCCACACCATTCTACTGGGGAGTCATCCTCACTGTGTAATGGCGTTGGATCCCATTTTCCTCACAGTAGCTTCTGAATTCATTGCTTGTATACTCCCCTCCATTGTCAGATCTCAAACACTTCACTGGTTTTCCTGCCTTCTTTTCAACACCAACTCTCCAAGCTTTAAACCGGGCAAATACCTCTGATTTTTCTCTTATCAGATATACCCATACCTTCCTGGAGTAGTCATCAATGAAGGTCAAAAAATACTTAGCCCCACCTCTGGCTGACTCAGGGGTCGGTCCCCATACATCTGAGTGAACTAGTTTCAGAATACCTTCACTCTGCTTGGAACTGCTGGCAAATCTCACCCTATGTTGTTTGCCATAAATACAGGGCTCATAGATGTCATTGTCCTCCTTCTTAAGTACTGGAATCAAACCTCTTTTACTGAGTTCTATAAGCCCTTTATCACTCATGTGTCCCATTCGATAGTGCCACAGTTTATAGACCAACTGTTCTTCCTGTGCCGCTGCTAGCACCTCTGTACCATCTATGGCCACTGAGCCTTCCATTTGATAGAGATTATTTTTCAACCTTCTCCCTTTCATCACCACTAATGCACCTTGGTTATCCTCAAACATCCACTCCCCGGCTGGCTTCCAAAACCATACCCATGCTTCTCCAGGTAGCCCAAAGAAATTAGATTCTTCTTCAACTCTGGGACATGTTTGACATTGGTCAAAGTCCTTATAACCCCATCATACATCCTCACCCTTATGCTTCCAACTCCAGCAATCTTATAAGGATGATTATCACCAAGGCATACACTCCCTCCATCAGATTCTTCATAAGTTGCAAACCACTCCCTATGCGAAGTATAATGGTGAGAACATGCTGAGTCAAGTGTCCAACAACTATCACACTTCTTGGTCCCATCTGAAACTACCAGTACATCATCTTCACTATCTTCAGATGAATTTGCACCACCATTGCTGGTTGAACCTCCCTTGGAAATGCCCTTTCCCTTCTCATTCTTCAGAAGTGGGCAATTTCTCTTCAGGTGACCAGTCTGATGACACTTGTAACACTTCCATGCTTTCTGCTTGCCCCGAGACTTAGATCTGCCTTTGGACTTGCCTCTAACCTTTTTCCAGGGCCTTCTTGCCTCTCATTCATAGCAAGTACCTCCGTGTTAGAGTTTCCCATGCGAATCTTTTCTCTTTGCTGGTTTGATCTCAGCACCCCCACAACCCTTCATAATTCAGGGTCTCCTTCCCATACACCAAGGTTGTAATCAGACCATCATAGGAACTGGGTAGCAAACACAACAAGATGAGGGTCTTGTCTTCTTCATCAATTTTCACATCAAGGCTCATCACCTCTGAGCACACTTGATTGAATTTCTGCATATGGGCCACAAGTTCTCCTCCCTCAGGCATTCTCGAGCTGTACAACTGTTTCTTCAACCACAACTTGTTTGTCATGCTCTTTTTCATGTAAGTATTCTCTAAAGTTTTCCAGAGCCCCCTTGCCATGGTCTGCGTGCAAATCTTCGGCAAGACTTGATCAGCCAAGCACATCTGATTGTGCTAAATGCAATCTCCTCTAACTCCTTCCAATCCTCACGACTTACATTATCCGTCTTTGTTTCACCAAGACCTTATAAATCCTTTGCTATACTAATAAATCCTTCATCCTTTGCTACCATAGGATGAAGTTTCCCTTGCCATCATACTTTTAAAATCAAATTTAAAGCTACTAGATGCCATATCCAACCAAGAAATAATGCACACAACAAAAATAGAAAATTAAACTTGCTGCAGAAATTTCTGGTTTGATATCTTACCAAGAAACGCCAAGATCCAATCTTTTCTCCACCAAATCACCAAGGCTCTGATACCAAATGAAGAGTGGATCGTCCTCTTTCTAACCTTGGAGCATAGTATGCATTCGACCAGCCCCAAGTCATGTGGAGATGCGGAAGCAAGATGATATCCCTGCTGAAATTTCTGCAGCAGAATTTTGGATCTTGATCTTGGTAATCTTCCCAGATTGATTAGCAACTAGAATTTTTCTTGGTTTCTTGCACCCCAAGATTGTAAGAGAGGGTCATGGCCTCTCTTCTTCCTCACGTGAACCTTCAAATCTGATCCAAAAAATTAAGAGACGTTGCCCAAGAAGAAGATGCTGCTAGGGTTTCTTCCTTCTCCTTCTTGGAGAGAGGCGGTTCCAAGAAGATGGCTAGAGCAGAGATGACAGTAATAAAACCCTAGAAATCTAGGGCATCTATACGTGAGAAAGAGAGAAAGACATGGATAAAAGAGAAAAGGAGAGGGATAGCTTATTCTAGGGAGAAAAGGGTTTTTTTTCGTTCATCTATAATGATCATCGTTACATGACTATATATAACCCGTCCCCATGACGGCCACCAAAATAAAACCAGCACCACACATGAACCGGTGCCTTATTATATAGATAATAAACCCTAAAAAACTCCCTTGGACCAACCCACCTTGGGCCCAAACCCAGCCCAATGATAGACTAGCCCCCTCAAGACCCAACAACTTGGGCCTTAACCCTGTGGAGCCTACAAACCTCCACCCTAGATTTAAGCTTTGGAGTACCACACCAGGCTCTACATTTACCTCAATTTTTTGCTATTATTTGGCCTATGTTAGTTGCCATTCTCGATGTTGAATCCTTGATTCTCATAGTTCCTCTCTAGGTAACCTCTCTTTTTTTCTTCTACTCAATAGCTAGGCCTAAGTTTCTTTGAAGATCCATAGATTCAATTAGGTTTAAAAATTAAATCTGAACTCAATTTCAAGTTGGGTTTGGATCTTGTATTTGTCAACTCGACTGAAGTCGGTCAATATATCACCACCCCTATTCATAATGCTACCATCAAAGTTGTTTTTAAGGAAAACATGTTTACGTTACTAAAATACATTCTAGCTTGTGATTTTAAATAAACTTATGAAGATTCATTTATATTTGTAGGCCTAATTAATTCACTTTGGTCCACCCAACTAAGCCATCACCCATCACCTCTTGCAGTGATTGCCATGTTTAGTGGCACATGATATTGGTTTAGGTGGCATAATCTCATTATAGTGGAGCTAATGGTTCCACTTCTCACTAAAATGGAACCAAGGAAGCAAAATGTTAGAGCAAAGTGGCCAGATCTCATGGATTTGGAGGAGCAACATTGAATCTATGGGATTGGAGACAAGATTGCGAGATCTCACAGCGTAAGTGAGAGGGAGATTTATCTCATGGTTTTGGAAAGTGGTGGCAAGTGGATCAGGTTAGACTAGATATGAGTTGGGTCGGATATATGTTAGATCAAAATTTTATCAAGCTAAATCCACCATTTTATTTAATGGGTGAAAAATTAAAATCTAAACCTATTTATTTTATTGAATATATAACTCGATCTGGTCTACAACAAAATGAATCAAGTTAAACCGATTAAATGGATAAGCATTGCCACTCCTATTTAGAAGCTCTTTGCCTTACATATGACAAGATGACGTCGGTTTGGGAAGGTGAGAAATAAGATGCCATGTCTTATTGGGATGTTCGAAAGTGGAGAAAATAAGGCAATTATGTATTGGTCCATTGGCTTGCATTCAAACTAGGAATATGTGAGTTAGCATCATTACAATTTATTTCAAGTTAAGCAAGGTTTTTGTGAACTTCTTTTTATTTTGTGCAAATTTAAGGCATGAATGTAGTTAACTATTATCAAAGAATAATGTTGCTTTTCTAAATATGTTCATAAATATACAAAAATATTACATACATCATGCTTTTTTTGTGTGTTAAGGTGAATATATTAGACAACTCTAGGGTAAATACATTTAAAATACTGAAAGAGGAGGCCATGATGCTCCTTGTATTGAAATATAGGATAATGAGTCTTAAAGAACATCCCCCGAATGGCTAGCAATATGAGAGCCTATCTAATTTGTTGCACCATTGGTTTCTCAATAGATGTGGGTGGCCTCAAATGAGACAAAAAGTCCTAGTGATCCTTGAAATATTGGAGAGCAATAGCTAGACACTAGTAGACTAAATCCTTAGTTTGGATATCCAATTAACTACAATTCTTTACTTCCCTTCAAACATAATGTTGGTAGCTTGCAAGGCTATAGCAGCATAAATTATTTCTTTCCAAACTCCTCTCAGCTCTGCTAATAAAATAGAGATATCTTATAGATAAGAATCACCTACAACAATAAAAGATCATGTTATGGTCACTGATAACAAAACTTGCTTCACATCTGCACCTTTATTCATGATGCTTCCATCAAAGATGATTTTAAGAAAAAATATGTTTACTAAAATACATTCTATTTTGTGAATTTTAATAAACTTTTGATACTTCATGTTACTATGTGGAGACTTACTTAACCCTCTCAAGTTCATTCATCTGACCTGCCACCGATCACATCTTGTGGTGATTGCTATGTTTAGTGGCCTATGACATGGGTTAGGTGTATAAGCAAGCTCAATCCCATTGTAGTGGAGCCAATTATGACTCTAGTTCTCATTGGAATAAAACTGAGGTGGCCGATATTGTACCTTCAGTAGCAAATAATGGGATTTCATGAATTTGGAGGTAATGACGTTGAATCTCAAAGGATTGGAAGCAGGATGGCTGATCTCACAACCATCATTTTGTGACAATAAAATTTTATAGGTTTGAAGGCACCTTACCTTAGATCTATTGGGAGAAGGTGATCGGATAATCTCCACCTCTTTTCCCAATTTTAGGTGAGGCATTGAGAAAGGGGGAGGGTAGAGGAGTTTGTTTTGAAAAATTAAGGAACAATATATTTCATTATGAGAGGATATTTTGGAAATGGAGAAAATCGGCATTTGTGGAAAGGGGAGAAAATAAGGAAATTATATAGAAGGTTAGCTGATAGAAAGATGTGATCTCACCAACCCTATGATTTACTCCAAATTTAAAGGTTCAAAACAATGCTTCATATTTTTAAGAAGAGTTTTAACAAAATTTCTTATTTGTTGTGCAAAATGAGGGCATGAAAGTAATCAAATTTTATAAAATAATAATGTTTTATTAAATATATACATCAATATACAACAAATAATATATATATATATATATATATATATACAAATCATGCATGACATTTTTTGTAAAGGTAGAGGTAATAGATAACTTTATTTTGTATAAACAAATTTGCATGATCAAAGAATAGGAGGCCATGGAGCTTCATCTAATTTTTGAACAAAAAGCCTCAAAAAACACCTCCCAAATGATTAGTAATATAAAACGATGTCCTATCTACCATACCATTAGTGTCCTATAAGTGTGGGTAGCCTTGAATGAGATAAATATTTCACTCATCCCCTAAATATTGGAGAAAAATAAATGGATGCTAGTAGGCTGAATTTAGAAAAAAGTAATTTTTTTAGAATTGATAAAATAATTTTGATGAAAAGTGTCTCAAAAGAGAATCAACTGTTTTACAGTAAAGAAAAAATAACAAAAATTAAAATGGTATATTTTCACTCTTTTGAAAGATTTTTATTCAGCAACTATTCTCTTGCAAGCGCAAAAAAAGACGGTAAAGTAAGAGGAAAGAGTGATATAATCGTGCTTACTAGCCATATATTAGTTACATCAAACATATAGGATTTCGGTTCGATAGAACCTTTCATTTTGAAGAAAGGCTTTAGACTTAGCAAAGAGAACTCTAAGCCTTCATGCAAGCAAATAAAGTAGAAATAGAATAGGTATTTCTCACTAATGTTTTCTTAGCTCCTCTTTGAAAACAAATTGATCATGATGAGCATTAAATGCAGTCCACATCAGTAGGTGTTATGGTTAGTCATCACACTTAGCATTTGGATATAGAGCTAACCATAATTCTTGAGTCTTCCTTCAACATAGGTGCATAACCTAGAAGGTTGTTGTGGCATGAATGTTGCCATTTCAAGCCCCTCTTACCTTTGCCAATAAAACTAAGACTGTATATCAATGGGGGAACTACTTGTAGCTGCAAAGTTTGAGTTAGGGTCTCCAATAACAAAACTTGCTCCCTCATTCAGGCCTTCATTCAAGACGTTACCTTGAAAGTTGATACATGTACCTCAACATTTACCTTACTAAAATATGTTTTATTTTTTCATTTTCAATTATCCTATGATACTTCATATTACTGTTTGGATACCTAACTAATCCACTTAGATCCACCCATCCAACCCATCGCCCATTGCCCATCACCTCTTTTGGTGATTATAGTGTTTAGTAGCTTGTGACATGAGTTGATTGTAAAGGATGGCCTAATATTANAGAACCTTTCATTTTGAAGAAAGGCTTTAGACTTAGCAAAGAGAACTCTAAGCCTTCATGCAAGCAAATAAAGTAGAAATAGAATAGGTATTTCTCACTAATGTTTTCTTAGCTCCTCTTTGAAAACAAATTGATCATGATGAGCATTAAATGCAGTCCACATCAGTAGGTGTTATGGTTAGTCATCACACTTAGCATTTGGATATCGAGCTAACCATAATTCTTGAGTCTTCCTCAACACAGGTGCATAGCCTAGAAGGTTGTTGTGGCATGAATGTTGCCATTTCAAGCCCCTCTTACCTTTGCCAATAAAACTAAGACTGTATATCAATGGGGGAACTACTTGTAGCTGCAAAGTTTGAGTTAGGGTCTCCAATAACAAAACTTGCTCCCTCATTCAGGCCTTCATTCAAGACGTTACCTTGAAAGTTGATACATGTACCTCAACATTTACCTTACTAAAATATGTTTTATTTTTTCATTTTCAATTATCCTATGATACTTCATATTACTGTTTGGATACCTAACTAATCCACTTAGATCCACCCATCCAACCCATCGCCCATTGCCCATCACCTCTTTTGGTGATTATAGTGTTTAGTAGCTTGTGACACGAGTTGATTGTAAAGGATGGCCTAATATTACTATAGCAAAAGCAATGTCTCTAATTCTCACTGGGTTAAAACTAAAATGTCTAGATCTTGCATTGTTAGAGTCAGGGTGGCTAGATCTTGATAAAGAGATTTCAAATTTGATGGAATGAAATGCAAAACTGTCTACTACTTTTTCACCATTTGTATAAATGCACCTCTCTTTTAGTCAAGCCATTGCATTAGCCCAACCAAAAACTAAAATAATACGCATTTTATGGATAGAAAGCAATCGATCCAATTCAAATCCTATCTCCATAATTTTTTTTGTCTAAAAATTATATTTTTGGGTGTATTTTTGGCAAGGATAAGGTAATTGGATCTAGCCATCAGAGGAGTACTTAGTATAAATATCTTCTTGGTCTTTGACCTCTTTAGTCATTACTAGCGCTCGCTCGATTAATGCAATGGGATGGGTTGACTTACGAAATAATAGAGTAAACGAGAAAGAAAAAATAGTGAATTTTATTTAATCCAATGATTAAAAAAGAAGAGGATAAATAAATAGTTAGGACATAAAATGGACTTCCATAGTGTATAAGACAAAATATACTTTCCAAATTGGGACATTCTATGTGATTCTATTTTATATGTCTTTTTGATTATGTTAAAAATCTTCAACTGAAATGCATTAATTTGCAATATTAGTACTTGCACTATAATCTTAATGGTTCTCATGTCAGTACTAGTTAGTTGCTAGGAACTCCTTTCTTTACATTCCCATGCCAACATAAGAGAGGGATATCGAGACACAAAACAAAAGAAGAGCGAATGGTTCTAAGTATCCTTTTCTTTTCTAATTCAGTGAGCTATACTATCAGAGCATATTCGAGAATCTAAACGTTTTGCTCTGTAGATAGCTTACTCTATGCTCAGTCTTGCAAAGTGTATCAACACCGAATATTGTGGTCTTGGATGCTAGATGGCCCCATCTCATGGCCCTTACGGCGAGGCAGCTAAACATTATGGAAAAGTTGGAGGAAGTTGCCATTGTAAGGACAATGAGTAAGTTCCACATTATAACCTTGCTAGTAGTAGAACAAGCAAAAGGAATATGCCTTGATTGCTTATTAAAAATTGATTTTTGTTTTTTAAAAGAAAAGCCAAGTTTAAGTTTGCTTCTCGATAGTTGTTTCCATTGTGGAATAGATATGATTACACACTTGCATTTAAGCTTACTAATGTAGAGATTCAATCTTTTTTAACTATTTGTTAGACCAATGTTTGATAGGAGTACTTATTTGGTAGTTCTAAAAATGCTTTTTACACTATTTGATGCCATAGATATTAGCTATTATGATTTATGTTCTGGCAGACTTGATCTCTACTATGAAGCAAAGACAATGTAGAATTTGCCGATATGATCCTTTTGATTTAACTAAAATTATTGTTATAGAGTTTGTTATTAATTAGCTTCATTATATCTAGGGGTCTTGTCATTTATATTCTATTTGGAATATATGTCGTCGATTGAATCTAATTTTCATTTTAAGTAGTAAATATTGGTTGGGAACTATTATCCTTTTTCACATTTAAAATACTTGGCAAGACAATGTGGAGATTTATTTTGACAAATGTTTCTTCTTGATTAGAATTAGCACTATTCCAAAGAATAATGCTTTTCCTCTCCACAAAGAAGACATATTACAATTATTGTTATAGAGTTTGTTATTATTGTTATAGAGTTTGTTATTAATTAGCTTCATTATATCTAGGGGTCTTCTCATTTATATTCTTTCTATTTGGCATATATGTCGCCAACTGAATCTAATTTTCATTTTAAGTAGTAAATATTGGTTGGGAACTATTATATCCTTTTTCACATTTAAATACTTGGCAAGACAATGTGAAGATTTATTTTGACAAATGTTTCTTCTTGATTAGAATTAGCACTATTATGAAGAATAATGCTTTTCCTATCCACAAAGAAGACATATTACAATTACTGCAAATGATTATGATAGAAATTTGTGAAATAATAGTGCTTTTAATATGTCATAAGGATGGCAACTATAACTAGTGGTACCAATTTCTTTGATATATGATCAATCATTTGGAAGGTGAGTGCTAGCATTCATGACACCAATATGTAAAGAATACAGTTGTTAATATCAATGACTGTATATTAATTTCTTAGGTGATATATTAACCTGGCACAGTGGCATGTCACACTTATTACTTACCATAATTTTTGGTACCATTCGTTAGAAAATGTTATTGTCGACAAAAGCAAGCTTGATTTTCGTCCTTGTGAACTTGAATGTGGAAGTTTATGCGGTCATCAGATTGTTACCTTTAATGTGATGTATTGAACCTTGTAACTTATGGTCTACCACCAATTGGTCTTATTTTTATTATATTAATGTGTTAATTCGTTTCTTGTATTTTCTATCTTTGCTGTTTCTCATGATTTTAGTTTCACACTGCATTTTCCTAACCTTCATAATTAATTCACGGTTTTTGTTCTTTTTGTATCTTAACAATATCAATAGAGAAACGAAGACGCGATGCAATGAGGATGGAGCCAATGCTTTTGGAGAGGGATGGGCATGTATATTGGAAGCTAGACGGATATGGCAGTGGATCAAACATTGTGCTTCAAGGTTGCTTTTCTCCTCCAGTCAAGTAGTTCTTTGTTCTATTATCATAGATTAGAAGTATTCCCTTTTAGTGCATATGTTTTCTACCTTGTTGCTAGATATTGGGAGCTGGGACTCGGTTTCACCAGAAGATAAGTGGTTTGCATTTGATGAAGTGGAAGGAAACATAGTTGAGAGACACATTACTTCTTTGAGGTACAAGAAGCACCTCCCTATGCATTTACAACTTTGTCTTGGTTCTTGACTTTTATTATTTACTTGAATCATGATTTTGGTGATGTTTAGACCAAATTATCTTAAAGGTTTTATCCAGACATTTTAATCTGCATCAACTCAAGCATAGACTAAAATCCACTTGGTCATTATATGTTTCATATGCACCAAGGCATTCATTTTTCCATTGAATTGCCCCACAATGGAATTAGGTTGGCAATGCTTGATTGACCATCCAGCCAAATAATTGTCAAACTCTGGATAGACAATCAGAAACTATTCTTTGGATTTTCTCTCTTAAAACTCTTTCAAAGATCTTAAACATCAAAAATCAAAATGCATCCTCCTTCACAGCTAGCTAAACTATGGATTCAGAAGCTGCAGTGAATCCTTCGATATTTTACCTATCTCAAAACCTGGTTTGGCACTAAATGACTTGACAACACTATTGCAAGAAGTTTATCCATAATCACTTAATTCTTTTGAGAAATATATAGAGCACCTCATCATAACTTCATTAAGATCATGAAATTCAAAGTAAAAGTCAAACAGCTACTAAATAGCAAAGATTTGAAACACATAAAAACCATGCAGGACTTAGTTTCCAAAATTCATGTCCACTCCAACCAAGTTGCAACAATTTCAGAGGCGAACAAGCCCTGTCAAACATGAGAAAAGTAGGCACTTCTTTCTTCTTTGTCCTGGTAAACTTCCTTCCATAGAAGAAAATCAGTCTGCTGCAAATGTCTAATAGTTCTAAAACAACTTCATGTCTGATTTCCAAGACCTATCTTGCCAAAATTTTGTCATACTAAAGTCTCCACCTAGAACTCAATGCTCTTCGAAACAATCTGACTGGATATATTTCATGTATTAAGGCCAATCTATCAGCTGATTAAAATGGCTCAAACATATTAGACAGTATTCATTGAGCTCACGTACTTCAAGAATTTCAGCTACACCAGAAACAGAAACTTTCCCACTCACCTAATCCACACGTATACTCAACCCATTGATCAAAGTGATAGATATTTTTGCAAACAGATGAAACGTAGAAGAACAAAAGATAGGGAAGATGAAAAGTCCAATATGTAATTGATCTGGCATATTGGACATACCCTTATGGCATAGCCAATACATCATAGATAATTCTAGAACAACATTAATTGTACCTAATACCAAACTACAACCTGGACATTAAAACTAGAGTAATAAATCCACACAGTTCATGCATATGCATTTAATTCTCAAAATTAACTTTTAATACTCTCTCTTAATTTTGAGACATCTGATACTCCAAGCTTTTCACGAAAATAGAGAAACATTTCGGTTGACAGTGACTTCATGAAGATGTCTGCTACTTGGTCTCCAATCTTGCAGAAGGCCAACACATTTCAGCTGTAAAAAACTAGATTCTTGGTCATTGCAATGCCAGACATATTGTCACAGAAGAGTATAGTTGGTGAGGATTCTTCATGCTTCATATCTTTGAGTATTCTTCTTAGCCAAACAACTTCACAAGCTGCTCCACAAGCTGATATATACTCAGTCTCAGCAGAAGACATCGCCATAGTATTTTGCTTCTTTGATGACCAAGGAATAGGCTTTGCTCCTATGAAGAAAACATAGCCTAAAGTACTTTTGCGATCGTCAATCGAAAATCGCTATCAGAAAAGCCATGCAATTTATTATCTTTCTCAGCTTGAGTCCCTTGCACATATCTCAGAGCTATTTAGCTAGGCTCACTCATAAATTTTGAAACAATACTAACAGCATAAACAAGATTAGGTCTTGTATTTGTGAGATAAATGAGTGAGCCAACAAGCTTCCTGCTCATCAACCTTCTTAGCTCCATCAAAAGCTTTTCATTGACTACCATAGGAGTACAAGAATCTTTACAGCAAGTCATGTTGAACTTCTTCATTCAGCAGCATCTTCATTTTCTTGCTTCACTTTCATCCCAATGCCCGAGATCTATCATCTCGAATTGGCTCATCATGGCTTTTTTAAAATCTTCAATCATCAAGAGATTTGCCCATATATGTAAAGGCAAGCAAAAAGGAATTCTATTGTACCTTTTGTCTTCACATACAATGATGGCTCATTTGGATTTCTTTGGAATCATTTTTCTGAAAATAGTTGTCAATCTTGCTATTCCATGCTTGTGGGGCTTGCTTTAACCCGTAGAGAAACTTTTGAAGTTGATACACTTTGTTTTCTTGGCCCATAGCTGCATATCCTTGTGGCTGCTAAAAATATACTTCTTTAATTTCTTCATTTAAAAATGCTGATTTTAAATATACCTCTTGCAAAGAACGAGTCTTTCTTGGTGGTGAGTCAGTTGTAGTTGTAGTTGAAATTGAATGACATGCAGATAATGAAGAACCTGGATTTGGATTTTGTTGGTTTGGAGAAATCAAATGATTGACTTCATTAGGTTGAAGAGGTGTCACTTGATAATCCAGCTCTGTCTTTCCATTCCCATGCACTTCCTTCATCAAAAATTACATCCCTTGAAATGATCAGCTCTTGAGTGTTGGGATTGTGCAACCTGTAGACTTTGGAGTGATCACTGTAGCCAATGAAGATACATCTTTCTCCATTTTCATCAAACTTCTCTCTGTTAGAGGAAGAATGTGATAATAAGCCAAACAACCAAAGATCTTAAGATGATCAATCGTTGGTTTTCTTTGGAACCATGCTTCATAAGGGGTCATGTGTTGGATAGCCTTTGTTGGAGATCTATTTAGAAGATATACAGTTGTATTTACAACTTCTGCCCAATAAGTATTTCGCAAACCTTTGGCTTTCAACATGCTTCGAGCGACTTCTACAATGCTTCGATTTTTTTGCTCCGCAATGCCATTTTGTTGTGGACTTTGGATAGCCTTTGTTGGAGAACGTTCTAGAATGGCTTTGAAATGAATTCTCCTCCATGATCTGTTCTCAAGTCGTTAATGATCTGTCCACTTTCTCCTTCAACATGAGCCATAAATTGAAGAAATATAGAGAAAGCTTCCGATTTTTGCTCAAGAAAATAAACCCACATCATCCTTGAATAATCATCAACAAAAAAGAAAAAAGTATCTTCTATTATTCAAAGGAGTTCTAGTCGGACCACAAATATCGACATGTAATAATTCAAGGGGAGCTTTAGCTCTCCATGAAAATTTAGAAAATGGCTTTTGTGAATTTTTGATAAACACAACCTTCACAAACTCTCCCCCCAATATCAAGAGAAGGTACCCCAATAATCATGCCTTTTTTATTCAACAATTTAAGACTCTCGAAATTTAAATGCCCATATCTCATATGCCAAAGCATTGACTCATCTATGACTTCTGACATTAAAACGAGATTTTTTTTTATGAGACATATGCATTGGAAACACTCTATTTGATGCCATAGGCACTGTAGTAATTATTTGATCCCTTTTCTTATCAATAATTGTGCATTTATCTCTATCAAATGTGAGCATATAACCCTTTTCAACTAGCTGGCCCACACTTAATAGATTTTGAGACAATTTAGGGATATAAAGTACATCTTTAAAAAGTTCAAAGTATCTCCCTTTGTTTCCGTAGTAATGTCACATTTGCCTTCCACCTTCACGTATTTTCCATCTCCAAGCTTCACATTGGATTTAAATGAATCATCCAAGTGAACAAAACTAGTCTTCATTCTTGTCATATGGCGACTGCACCCGCTATCGAGGTACCATGTATCTTGATCTTCTTGCATACTTGTGCAAAAGTAGAACAGTTGTTCTAAAGAATCATCATTTTTGATGAAGTTGGCATGATTTTTCTGTTTCTTCGGGCAATTGATGAGAGGATGATTAGAGTCTTTGTAGTGGCTGCATGGTCTAAACCAGCAATCTTTGCTTTCATGATTACTCCTTTTGCATATATGGCACCGGCTGAGACTTTTATTGCTGCTAGAGTTGAATTTATTGGGCTGGTTTTTCTTCCAGTCTATGCCTTTCGATCCACCTTTTCAATTTTAATTCCGGTGCTGATACTTCGATATTCTTGGCCTTTCTTCGTTCTTGTTCCCTGTCACAGTCATCTTGGATTGGAGGGCTTGCTCTAATGGTTCCTCCACATATCTAGCCATTCTATACTCATGAGCTTCAAGGGAACCCATTAGTTCATACATGGTGAGTTTAGACAAGTCTTTAGATTCCTCAATCACCGTGACAACATGTTGAAATTTCTGGGGTAAGACCCTCAAAATTTTATCAACTATTTTCTTCTCTTCTATATTATCACCACAACTTCTAATCAAATTAACTATTTCAGCAACTTTTGAGAAAAAATCATGTACCCTTTTCAGTTTCTTTCATGGAAAGATTGTCAAAATTAGTCCATAGGGTCCGGAGCTTGATGGCAGTGACTTGCTCAGAACCTTGGAATTCTTTTTGCAGAACTTTCCAAGCATCTTTTGCCTTCTTTATGCCAAAAATTCTTGGAAATGTTGACTTACTCAGCCCCTATTGGATGTACCGCAAAGCATTGGCATCTTTTTTTATGTTATCTTTGTATTGCTTTTGTTGAGCATTTGTCCATAACGAAGTGGTTTCCACTGGTGGTTTGTCATAGCTTTCTTCAATCACATCCCAGAGATCTTGTGAGATGAAGAATGTCTCCATCTGGCTGCTCCAATAATTATAGTGCTCTCCATCAAAAATTGGTACTTGACTAGGAGAGTATTGGAAGAGTGTTTGGTTTTGTTGCCATATGGAAGCAAGAGCAAGAAATGGGATATGAAGAAGCCTAATGCTCTGATACCACTGATTGATATTTTTACAAACAGAGAAAATGCAAAAGAACAAAAGATAGGGGAGATGAAAAGTCTGATAATTGATCTGGCATATTGGACACACACTTATGGCATAGCCAAAACATCATAGATAATTCTAGAACAACATTAATTGTACCTAATACCAAACTACAACCTGACCATTAAAACTAGAGTAATAGATCCACACAGTTCATGCATATGCATTTAATTCTCAAAATTAACTTTTAACACAAACAAACCACTCAACAACCCCTCGCATCCTTCCATGATTACTAATTAGGCTAGCTGAATGCAGTTGAACCTGATCAAACAACAATAACAGTTTGCAGCATTGGCTTAAACCAGATCTTTAATAAATTGCCAGGAAAAAATTGAAATAACTCTTCCTCTGTTCTATTAGATACATATTTCTTTATGGATCATTGCAAGGGTCTAAAATTGTGAATGTGCATCAATTATGTATTAAAAAATTGTTGGGTAGTTATATAAGATCAAAAAATCTAAATAATACTTTCTATCTAGTGTAGGCCTTGGGTTGTGATAATTATGCTTATATTTTTTTAATGTCAGATGTTTGTCTAAGTAACAGATCACATTTTTGTCACTTTTGCATGTTTTGCCATATTTACTTCCATCTTGCTCTCATTGACACAGAAAATACATTTGTACCTTCTTATCCATCCTCACTTATGGCCAAGTTAGTAATGTGGGACTTCTGATATATGTTTAGGAAGCAAAGATCAAAAAGGGTTAAAAGATCAAAAGAAGAATCGCTGGACGAATGAAGTGAAAAGACTGAATGTGATTATTCTACCAATCATATATCTTCAAATTGCTCAGTTGAAGGTATTCTACAACTCCAGATTGCTTCACTGGAGATAGTTAAGTGAAATAAAATTACAGGGACTGGTGCAACTGTGGAGCGTGGTGGCCAATTACAATTCTAGTTAACAACCAATTAATCCTTCTGCAAGTCCATTGCCAACATTTTGGTCACCAGTTGGCACATATCTCCTCAATGCATTCACTTGGGAAACCAGAATTATCCCTAAAACATGAAAAAATAAATGAAGGCCAGCCTCCTAGTGATGAAAATTCAGGCTGGGTGAATTATGGCTTGCGTAGCGATGACGCCATTTGTTTAGCAATCAAAATTCTAGGTTCAGGCCTTATGGTTCATCTCCAAGAATTTGGACTTTGATATTATAATGCAGGTGGTCTACCTCTCCTTTCTTCTCTCTCTCTCTCTCTCTCTATAAATCTATGTCCATGCATCAAACATCTCATGCACACAGAACCGCGGGGGAAGAAGCTAAAGCTAAGACCTTTTTACAATTTCATATGGATCAAATGTCAGGTGATTGGTAAGATAGGGACAACGATGGCTGATGATTTCATCAACATGCCAAATAATTCTTTCTAGTTGGATGACGACTCGAGGTAAGATCAACAACCCAACTATCATAAAATGTCTTAATCTCTTTAAAGATTTCATCTTTTTATTAAAAAAATAAATCACATCTATAACAGCTAAATGAAGGAAATTATGAATAGTAAAAAATGAAAAACTAATTTTTTGCAGCATATTCTTGTTAGATGACATGTCACTGTGAGCGCTGGACCTTAACCTTGCTGACGTGGAGCCGCCGCTGCTCCATGGCTTGACAGATTTGGCCCCCACCCCCTCTTCCTTTTTTTCCTTTTTCTTCATTCGCAAAAGAAAGGGCAAGTGTATTGCAATTTTTGTTGCCATAATTTTTGGATGTTCAGAAAAAAGTAATTTCTTTTGCTTTTTTTCCTTTTTAGAAAACCTCATTGATTTTTTCTGAGTCAAAAGGTGTGTATTTTGGAGTTGGGTTTTGCTGTAGGGTTGGCTACTTTGCTTTAAAAGAAGAGAAATTTTCTAATATTTTATTTTACAAATTGCAAAGGAGAGAGATGG
The DNA here is from genome assembly GCA_900491605.1 of Calamus simplicifolius. Taxonomy (NCBI): domain Eukaryota; kingdom Viridiplantae; phylum Streptophyta; class Magnoliopsida; order Arecales; family Arecaceae; genus Calamus; species Calamus simplicifolius. The sequence goes on from UESW01002332.1 coordinate 236,000, forward strand.
TTTGCAATTCTTGTATTATTTATTTTCATAAAAAAAATAATATCTAGTGCCTGTTGATTTGGCATCTCACTTGTTGGTGGATGGCATAACTTTTGTATCTGAGTGGATAAATTTATTTGAGATAACTTCTAACACGAAACTTTAATTGTGGTGTGTTGTTCTTCGTGTCTCTAGTTGTTAGAATGCGGTGCTAACCATGTAGACCTAATTTACATGGTTTATCCCATATCTGTGTGTAAAGCATTTTTGGCCATGAAATGAGCTTCATAGCACTATATAAATCCATTAGATCAAGGTTTGATTTTATAAACCTATTTGCGCCTAGTTGCAGTCTTTCCAAAAGATAAATTAACCAAAACCCATATATCAGTTTTGTCTAAAGCCTGCAATTTCTCATCCATTATTTTCCACCAAATAAGATTAGTACTAGTCTTACGATAAGATTCAGATTTATGTAAATAAATATGAGTAGAGAAGCAATTAAAAATTATGAATACATATAGAGGGTTGCCTTAGCCAGTAGATTGAGGCACGGGAAGGGATGGAGTAGTGGTGGAAGAACTAAGGTGATGAGAGGAATCACTTGTAAGTTCATCCAATGAAGAAGATATCTCAGGAATAGTCATGGATATTCAGGAGAGTCGAACAGATTTATATTGGAGTCATCAAGAAATAGTTCTATAAAAGAGTCAATGAAGAATGAAAGAGCTGTGATGGTAGATAAATAAAAGGTTGATAGGGAAGAAAATATTTGATGTTTACAAAACATAATAAGTCAAGAAATATGAAGCTGATTGGAGATAGGATCGTAATATTGATATCCTTTTTATTTGACCCCATTCCCAAGATAATGGCACTATCTAATGCAAGGCTCTAATTTAGTGTGTTCATAAGGTTGGAAAAGAACAAAGTATGTACAACTAATAACATTAAAGTAACTATAATCAGGAGGTCTTTCATACAAACTCTCAAATGAGATTGATCATTAAGGGTCCTAGAAGGTAGACATTAATTGTATAGACAACTGTAACCCCAGAAGCATTAAAGATACATTGCAAAAATGAGCAAAGCACAAAAACTATCCAAAATATGCCAAAATTTTTGTTCAATACACCTATTTTATTATGATGTACTCAGATAAAAACATTAACAAAATATCCTCATGTTGATGAAGAAAATTAAGGGATACTTTGTCATTATATTCTATGGTGTTATTGAAATGTAAAACCTTGATAGTACAATAAAACTAGGTTTTTATTATATTAGCTAATGTTTTAATAAATTTAAGGCAACTTAGATCCATTATGAAATAAGATAAAGCCATGCAAAATGAGAATTGTCATCAACAAAGATGATTAGGAATGGCAACGGCCCGGGATGGCCCAGGGTAGCTTATACCAGTCTCCATCCCCGTTAGGAAAAACATTCATGTTACTCGCCCCGTTAAGCCGTTATAGTTAATGGGGTAGGGACGGGGATATCCGGCCGGGTAAACAAGTACCAATTGGGTATCCATTTGATCATTTACATAAATTAATAAAATTATTTTATTAAATTTATAATTTTTTAAAAAATTAAAAAATACTAATAAAAAATCTAATAAAGCTTTTCTTCATCTAATTTCTTTTGACAGCAGTTACAAATTGCTTTCAAACTCTTATCGATCATTTTTCATTCAAAATGGTTCCAAACTTTCGATCATAAAGACCTTGTTGGAGAAATAGAGTATGTTTTGTGTTTCAACTGAAGTCAAAGAATTTTTAATGGAGTCATCTAATGTGTTAGATGTATCAATATCATCTTTTGGTTGTTCTCAATTGGTCTTCATCTTATCCTAAAAAATTAATATTATCATTAAACACATAAGCTAATATACATATCAATAAATTTATATATATTATTTATTTTAAATTTTAATTTTTAATATATTAATATATATATATATTTAAAATTTAAATACATTATATTAAAGCTAACGGGGACGGGGATGGATAAACGAGGATGGGGTGAAGAATATCGTCCATGGACTGTTTACCCGTTTAGCCGTTAATGAGTAATCCTCGTTACCCATTAAGCTGTTTAGACCGAGGATTCTTCGATCTATTAAAAATGGTACCGATTGGGTAAATGGCCAAAAGAAAAAAATTGTCATCCCTAAAGATGATAAATACTTTGCTCCTCTTCCCTCAGGTGATCAAATTGTAGCATAAGGAGATGGCCTCCAAACATCAAAATAGATTAAATTAAAAGGTATCGAAGATAAGGAATTACTTTTATTAAATGGTAAGATTTTTTTGCAAGTTGACATAATACACAATCAGCATGTACGACTATTTATACATGACCAAATTGACTACTAAAAACTAAGAAATATAAATGACACAATGAAACATTCCCCAATCATGAATGCCAAAGACCCAGGGATAAGTTGGTTGTCATTACATGACTCATGAATATTATTTTCTTGAATTTTATGTAAGTTTTCTAAACATTTTATTTTTAAAGATATTTTTTAAAATGGCATGATTTAGTAGATTGATCTAGTGATTGTAGCAGTGAGTCGATGACCCAACTACTTAGCCAAGTTAGGTTCCTATCTAGATATATTAAGTATGATGATTAGGATAGGACAACAAATAAGTTGTGGTGGGTCAAGGCATGCTCGATCCTGACTTAGACCCAAATCATTAGCTAGCTAGATTGGATCATATTGATCCCATGAAAAATATTTTAGATTTAATTGGTCGTTTGGATTTGATTAGGGTCAAGTATGACATTGACCAAATCTGCAATGTTCGTATTTAGATTTTGTTTATAATTTGGGTTAGGCATTTGGTTATTACCTAAACATAATATGGCTATCTCTTTATAACTTAATTTATAATATGCAATATTTAAATATAAAATTATTAAAAAAATTAATAAAGCTAGCTAAAGCACTACTAACCTAAATATGAATTTTAATTCTATATTTTTTTAATTTATTTAAGATAATAATCCAATCAACCTCAAAATTTTGAATTTTAAAGAATATATATTATTATATTGGGAACATTGTAAATGTTAAATAAATAATAAATATTTACATATAATTAAATTAGGTTAAATGAGAAAAAATGAGGCTATTGGAATGAAACAAATAAGAATTAATTTAAGTGAATTGATGAATTAGAAGAGATACACATAAGAAGAAGGAAAATGAGTATCGCATGATCAGGAGTTTTGTGTCAGTTTAGCTTGTGTAGGGATATCTTTCTCTGCTCAAATTAGACATGCATGATATATGGACTTGATTGGATTGATTTAGGTTAGATATTTTAAAACCTTGACCCAACCTTGTTTCCAATTCAGACCAAAATTTTTGACCTTGAATCAATTCATATGTTCTCAAAAATAGATTAGACTAGATAGGGTCACTAGTGGGCTGACCCATTTGCATCTGTATCTTGGGTGAAAAAAATGTAGAATAAACCTTTTTTAAGTAAAAATGGTTATATAGCTGCATGCATGATAGTAATTGTACTTATGAGGTGACTTTTTTGAGATAAGAATAGGTGTGATACATCAATTACTTCTCGGTTTTCTATTATATATATATATATATATATATATATCAACTCAACTCCATGATGGTAAGTGAAAAATTACTTTCAAGTCACATATTCATAAAAAAATCTATTCTTGAATCCTTGTCTATTCTTAAATTAAATTCATAATAAGTTATGATGTCCTTGAATTAAAATATTCTTTGTACCCCTCAAGTTCTATCAAAGAAAAAAATTGATACCGAAATACTCAATCCATTGTAAATAAGTTTATTGACCAATATATTTAGGAAATTAGTAAGCAATGACTGCTAAATCAAGTTTGAGTGGTTGAATAGGGTGTTAGTCTAATGATGAGTTAGTGATTTGATTTTGTTGGCACACAATTTTGGCGGAGTTTTATTTTTGGCCCTTTTAAAATTTGGAAAAGGAAATAGATTGGAGGACCTTTTCGAATTTCCAAAAAGGAAGTTTCTAGGTCCCAATTCATAAAATTACATATTTACTCTTGAACAAAAAAAATAACAAAAAAGCAAATGATGTAAATTATCACTTTCCCCTCAATAAAAAAATACATGGTTACCATTAAGAGAGAAAACATGGGGTAAACTAATTTATGTATTGGATAAAAATCTTTTTATTTACTAAAAAACTTCAAGCATTTATTATCCAAAAATTATAAAGAATTAACAATCAATGCGCTCATTAAAAAGTCTAAATCAAATGAATTTGGACCAATTAAATGGTAAGAAGGTTTCAATGAGACTAAAATAAATTAATTGTGGGTTAAATTTATGTCAAATACTTTCGTAAGACTAACCGATTAGGATGGAGATAATCAATCAAGATATATGTGCTCAACCAAAATCATAACAAAAATAAGCAGGACCTTTAGGTTGTCAAAACTAGCTAAATATCAGCTAGGTGAGGATCTATGAAAAATCTTCTATTGATATACTCATTTAATCATCAAATACACTTACTTAGACCCTAGTCCTCATGAAATGCACCCTTCTCTAGAAAGAAGACCAAGGGGAGTGAACATGCTTGTTTGGCCTATCATTTGTATTTATGTTTGTGTTAATTTGTATTGCATTTGAACTACAACATTGCATCTCATTGGATACAAATACTTGGTTGTTGACTTACATTTAGTGCAAAATTGATATGCATTAAAATTTTAACAAAAAATTTGTAAATAAAAAATAGATAAGCACCTGTACTTTGGAGACTTTGAATTGGAGAAGGAGATGATTTTAAATTTTATTAATTTAGGGTAATTTAAAAAGCGTAATAGAATAACTTAAAAGATTAAGGATAATGTTGGATTTCCAAGTTTGGAGGAGATCATTACCATGAAAAGAAAATAATTTTCATCTCACATTATATCTGCCAGGATATGTTGGGTTCTCTTTATTGGTATCTTGTCTAGCGCGAGATGTAATTTTAGCATTGCATTATGATGGGAATTTCAGTTTTTAAATAGGTGGGGTTATGTTTGGGCTCCAAACAGACCATCTATGTGATGCAGACAACAAAAAACTCTAGTTATCCTAAATTAATCTCTATATTTTCATAAATAGACTTGATCGGGCTAAGTTACTACTTGATCGACCCATTTGCATCCATAACTTGGGGTCATACCTTATTATTAAAATTTTTTAAACTGTATTTTCATAAATGATATCCAATAATCATTTTTTTAGTTGTATTTAATAAAAAGGATATCTATAGTATTTGCTGCCTAACTTAATATTTAAGGTATGAATGATAACTACCGTTGCACCTATATCCTTAATAAAAATTATATGGCTATAATTAAAAGAGAAAACATAGGGTAACATATATATATTCTGCATATGGGATATTAAGACCTTTCTATTTAATAAAACACTTTCAAAAGGTAGAAAAAATAAGTCCATTTGTTTATTAAAAGCAAAAAATTAAATGAGTTTGGACCAATTAAATAGGTCAGAACGTGTGGGTGAGACCAAAATAGATTGATTTTGAGTGAGGATCATGTCAAGCATTTCATCGTTAGGTTAGCTTGAATTACGCCCGCAGATTATCAAGCAAAACCGAAACCAAAACCAAAACCAAAATCCAAAACAAAACAAAACCAAAACCATAACCGCCACCGACGCGACCCATCGATTGTCAAAACTAGCTGAATACCAGCGAGTTGGCGACCCACGGAAAATTTTGTCCTGATACACTCGTTTAACCACCATATTCACTAGCTTGACCCTAGTCCTCATGCGATGCACGCTGGTCTGGAGATGAGAACAAGGGAAGCGAACGGAACGCCACCACATTCCTCCAAATAACGTTCATCAAACAACCACGGGGCACCATTTGAACTTGGAACAGAAGAAGAACATAACCCCCACCTCGATCGAGGACATCGCCTCTCCAAATCCCACAACCTTTCAATCGCCACTAGCGTCGCCGTCTTCTATAATCTCCACTAGCTAGCTCCATGGCCACCACTCCGAGCTCCAACACTGGAAACGCCGGCAACATGGAGACCACCAAGAGGAGGCGGGCTACGTCCGAGGAGTCGAAGTACTGCCATCAGGTAAATATTCTTCGGAAAAAGGCTCGAGGTTTACCACTTTCATTGCCTCCTTTTTCTTTTTCTGAAAACTTGGTTCGTTGCAGTGCCGTCGGAAGAGGGACGCGATGGCTTTATGCAAACAGATGAAGAAGGGCAAGCCGTGCAACATGAAGTTCTGCGCCGCATGCCTCGATAACAGGTCGTCAGTCTTTCTGATTTTCTC